>JAZKJV010002049.1:600000-980854 GCA_037367405.1 Ottelia alismoides | reverse complement strand
TTGCAAGTCCTCTGCATAGGAATAGAGATTTGGAGGTGTTAGATTAGTTAGGTCAAGAGGAGTTGACTTAACGAGATCGAGATAACCAAAGATCTGTGTCGAATTTTCCACGATATAGGCACGCATCCTCTGACCGGAGATAGATGTGTTACTATGTGTCTGAGTATGTACATTTGGCATACCAATAGGTTGATGACCTAATCAAGGTCTATAAACCGGTGCGCTGGTGTGCATACAAGGGCATATGAGTTATACGACATATCAAAGGGATCATACAGGTTCATTACTGAACCAAAAGACATGAGCTCACTCATGAGATATTGGGAAGGATCAAATTTCGTGCATGGTCATCTTTCTTTGGAAGCATGATTGAATTGTAGGTTTGATATACACTTTTGGAAAGTATTATGATCAATACCTAAGTATGATATATGCTTTTGGAAAGTATATGATCGATACCGACTCCCTATGATAAAAAGAGAAACTTAATGATAGTGAAGGAGACAGTCTAAAAGAAATCTAAAACTTCGGGTTTACTCTAGATCTTCCAGTATGCAGGATGTACGGGTATTAGGAATACCTGAGGGTGGCGTAATCATAAAGGATTGTATAACCATGATGCTTCCGTTCCTGGGGAGTGATGAAACGTGCTGGATTTTAAAGACTCCTCTTAGTAGAGAAGTGATCTAATCTTGGTCCAATTATTAGACATTGATCTGAATGTGATTCAGATGCAATGAGAAGATTAGATTTATGGTCTTGATTTAATCAAGCATCTTTGAGAGGCCCGCAAGATCTGGATTTGAGATGCGGTCTCAATGCCCAAGTCATATACGTGGAACAATACAATCGCTCTGTCCTTATCTCCGAGTATCCGTGGAGAAAGCGCATTGTTCTTGGAAGAGTTCATTTTCATTGTTGATAACGTATCCGAGCATTGAGAAATGGATATGTGATTTAAATATCATGAATAATATGAATTTGATTCATATTATTTGGCCATATAAGGAGAGTTATCTAAGATAATTAATTATGATTTAATTATCAAAGATATGAATAATGTGAATGTGATTCATGTTATTTGGACACATGAGATTTAAGATCTTGGATAAGTAAATATGATTTAATTATCAAGGTTATGATTAATGTGGATATCACTATCCACAATAATCATGGATTTTTATAAATATGATTTATAATATGATGGATAGTTTTAATTGTAAATACAATTTACAAATTATATGTTGTTGTGAATGGGATTCACAATAAACAATTAATTGTAAATATGATTTACATATTATGTTGGATATGTGAATATGATTAATATCTATCAATGGCATGATTGAAGTTTTCACAAATTTAATTTGGAATTATTTTTGTGAAGATAAATGCAATTATTGTTATTGCATATTAATTAATTTATATATATTGATAAAGGAAGACTTTATCCCTTTATGGTGGCTCTCCACCATGACTTGTTCAAGAAGGGGGACGACCACCTTATTTATAGTAAAGAGACTTGGTCTTCACATTATCGATTTATATTGATTAATTTTAAAATATGATGGGGTTTAATTGTAAATAGAATTTACAAATTATATGTTATTGTGAATGGGATTCACAATAAACAATTAATTGTAAATCTAGTTTACATATTATGTTGGATATATGAATATGATTCATATTTGTCAATGGTGTGATTGAAGTTTTCACAAATTTATTTGGAATTATTTTTGTGAAGATAAATGCAATAATTATTATTGCATATTAATATATATTGATAAATAAAGAAAGACCATCCCTTTATGTTGGCCATCCACCTTGTTCAAGTGGGGGGATGACCACCTTATTTATAGTAAAGAGACTTGGTCTTCACATTATCTACTTATATTGATTAATATAAAATGAATTAATTATTATCTTGAAAAGGATATAGTTAATTTTTAACTAATTGTTGTTACATTTTCAGAGCAACAAATCATGGCCATTGATTAGTAAAATTTTTAATCTACACCGTAGATTTAAGAGAGAACAAGGATTGAGATCCATATTCATCCAACTAGTATAAAAGGAAGGGTATCCCTTGCCTTTGATGATACACATAATTCCAAGAGGAATTAAATGCCCTCTCTCTCTCTACATGCCAACTCTCTCTCTCTCTCTCATTGTGATCGTCCCTTGGAGCCCTATAGAGAGTCGCCATTGTCGCATCATCGTCGTTGTGCTACCAGATTGTTTGCTCGTGGATCTCCGTCACTTTCGGTGCTCCTCATTCATGAAGAAGACGTCGGATCTTGTAAAACGTGAGCAGGAGATTTGCCGCTTGGATTATCAATATGGATTACAAGGAGCACACGTCTCATCAACGTGCTTGCAAGCGTCTCCTCTATCGGATCGGACTTGAGACAGGAGGTCTCTTCTTTAGAGACTCGATTGCAACCACACTTCAAGAGGTAAACCTAATGCTTTGTGTGTGGTTTAGAAGAAACGATCCAAGAAGTGTTCATGGATCTTGTGGTTTCATCATTTAAAAATTTTAAATTCTGTTGCCCTGAGAAACTAGTACGACTAGTCGCTTTCGATCGCATATGATGCGATCCGCATGCTTCCGTGATGTGCTTAAGGATCTTCCCATATCCTTCACTCGTAGCACAAAGTGATATGAAGCAAAGCTCATGTCAAATACAAGGTGATATAGTAGAACTGACTCAGATGCCCCCCCACTTAGATCAAAATGACCTATTATAAGAAGACAAGAAGAGGGAAAATGAATGACTCGGATCCCCCTATACTTAGGCTGAAAATAGCCTAAGTATTGGATATGTAATAAGGATGGAGGGACCCGCGGTGAGTGATCGGTGACTATACAATGTTCCCCCTATACTTAGGTTGAAGAGTAGCTGAGTATTAGGATATGCAATTAAGGATGGGGAACTAGTGATCATTTGGGGTTAGAGGGTGGAGTGGATATTCATAGATGAATGGATAGAGATGGGGGGGGGGGGGGGGGGTAGATCATCTAGGATTACATGAGGGCTGGGATAAGACACATTCAGTCTCAACCAAGCAGACAATATCCCTTGATTCACCAACACACACATGAGGACCAACAAAGGTTGATCATTTGTCTTTTCATCTTTATTAGTGATCATTCAAAATTTGAAGTTCATTGCATAGGTTTTAGAGTTAGGTTTCGGGCACTATCATAGGGATGCGTCCCCACCTCTCAACAATCACAAAAATCCTACGCGTAATGGAGGGTTGCTCTCCCATAAACCAAGAGTGAATTTTATTCCAATTTATTTCATCGACTTGCACTACAGTCCCCATTTTATGCTTAGGTTATCACTGTATTAATGTGAGCACAAGACAAACATTCATCGTATACTCAGCCATTCCCAATTTCCTTTAATATCCTATATGATAAATTAGGGGAAGATCGAGAAAAGCCAGTGCATTCGTGAAACACCATGATGCATGCTTGAGACAAAACTTACAATGCCTCCAAAAATCCCCATGCACATGCAGGACTGTATTATTTTACACTACGTGCATGCAAGTCAAAGAAACTACACCCTAAAAATGATTCTATCAGCGAGAAAGAATTCAATTTAACTTGGTTAAGTGAAGCGTTGTATGTGTGTCTAGTGATTTAAGCGTGTCCTAACCTTCGAGGCAAGCATAAATGATAGAGAAATAAAAGATCTTGAAGAGTCGTGTGCCTAGCCCAAGGTCGACACTCAGGTGGAGCCTCACTCAGACTGGGGTGAGACTTCACACACCACATGCAATGTTCAAGTTTATATTTACACACTCGAGCCCTCGAACGAGGACCACTAGAAATGCAATGACTACATTTTTACACAAGAGACGCGTGGATAAAATGTTGACTACACTCCTAGAACCCTCCTGAATTTCCTCTACAACTCCTCATAGCGGGAGCTCCCAACTCCATGCCTCCATGTAGATCGAGCGTCCTCCATCTTCACGACCCTGCCACAAAGGAAAAAGTCAGAAACAATATCAAGAAATTTATTCAAGAAATGATGCACAAATGAACAAAATGTGAAGACCTAAAATTTTGAAATAATCACATAAAAAATAATGCAATAAAATTCAATAAACAAATAAAGATGAGTCGTGTCCCCAACAACGGTGCCATTTGATGAACGTCGTTTTCACCACTTTAATGGTTGTGTGTTTTGTTGTAGTACAAGTGCTGAAAACGATCCATGCAAGGACCGCACCTTCGAATGTGTGGCAATTTACTTGGCAAGATACCAAGGTCGAATACAGGGACATGAGCCTCATCATTCTATTAATAAAAAAAATATTGATTAAGTAATGAGTGAATAAATTCTAAATCTAGGTCTTCAAATGCAAATACAATGCATGACACATAATGTATATAGATACATTATGCACAATGATGCAAAGATTAATTAATATGATGCATGCATTTTTGTTTGGTTTTATGCAATTAAAATGAGATGCAATGTATATGTTATGAGACAGATAACCATGTATGAAACCATGTACAAAAATGCCCTAAAAAATATTCAAGACTATAAGCAATAAAAGATAAGTTGAATTCTGAGATAAATTGAGCATTAAAATGAAATCATGGCATTTTAAATTAACGAGCAAGGGACACTTTATATTTACAAAATTAGCATATTTAAAAAAGTGTCAAAATGTGAAATAAGTGATGCCATAAGGTAGAGAATAAAACAATCATCAAAAATGAAACTGAAATCAACTCATTTAGAGCTCATATGGTCAAGTTATGAAGAAAACAATGCTAGGGACATAAATACAGAGAAAATATGAGAAATAAAATGATAATTATGCAAATTAGCCCCTGGCAGCACATGCATGGCACATGCCCCTGGGAGTGTCTAGTTGTAATTCTATGAAGAGGTCGGAGCAAGTCTGCAAATTGCCTAGCTCTCTCACGCGTGTGGCATGCGATAGGGATAGGCTCTGGTGGTTGTAGAGGCTCGGGCCACGTGGAAGTTGCTAGTGCTTTGGATGAAGGCTTGGTTTCGCCTGAGCCTGGAGGCTGGGTGTAGAGGCTAGGGGTGCATTTGGGCTGTCCGATCCAAATGATCGGACAATATATGAATCTTCATGCTCCGCCTCTTGCAACGGCGAGGGGACTTCCCCTGAGCTCTACCGTGCTCCTCCGCGGTTGGTTGAGATCCTTAGAGCTTCCTAGAAGCTCCGTGATTAATCTCGGTCGAAGGTGGAGCCGCGGGGAGGCCTGATGAGACGAGGCGACACAAGTGAGCATGTGTGGGCGCTCGAGACTGAAGCTGAGTCGCCAACTTTGATCATTGAAGATTCACCTACAAGGGGGGGTTAGGGATAGTTGAATCAAGTGTGTGCATGGTGTTTTGAGGTGAATGTAGTCCTATGCGTAGCGGAGAAGGTGGAGGCCTGGTGGCTCTTCCGCCTTGAGGCGGAGAAGGTAGGTCGACGTGGAGAGGGAGCTGTAGGAACGATGGAGGGGGTCTGAGAGTGATGCGAAGATCTGGGTTTCCTGGCAAAGCTCTGGGTGTGGTTTGATCGAAGTGGGGTGGAGTATACGTGCGTGACTAAATAAGATAAAACTAAAAAAATAATAATCGAAGAATTGAAGAAGATGAACAACGATTCCTAGGCCTGGGTTGAGCTTCTGATGAAGCTCTGGTCGTCACTCGGATCCGGGAAGCCACGTCGGAGAGCTCAGTGGCTGCCGAAGGCACCGCGACATGGCCGAGGTAGCCGTGGGTCGACACCTACTCGTGGGGGCCCATTATCACGCTTCATCTCCACCTCGTCTGTCACATGAGGGGGGGGGGAAGGCTAGGTCAGAGAATTGAATGATGGACGAGGTGTGACGGGGTTGGAGATGGGATTTTATGGGAGACAGATGTGACGGTTACCAATGGTGGCGGAGGGTTTTTGAACGGACAATTGGAGGCCCTAGAAGCTCGGATATGGATCAATGATGGGCTCGTGAAGATTAGGGTTGTAACAGTTATGGAGGGGAGTGTTGATTGAAGCGAGGCTTCTTGAGGTGGTGGACAAAAAAGGAAGGGGATGGCTGTGTGATGAGGCGAATGACTAGGAGCGAACACGCTGGAGGTGGAAGATGAGTTTCTTGCCATTGCATCTCATGATCCAACGGTCAGGGAGTAGGCTCAGGTGGGCCGCTCAGATCAGATCAGTTGATCTAATCTAAGGGCTGAGAGTGAAGCGGGGATATGCGATCGAGATGAGGTTTATCAGAAGAGATCGGAGGGTGGAGATGAGTGCGGGTGCAGACGAATGAGATGAAGCATGGTGTGTGATCTAATGGTGGAAGATGAAGGGGTGACGTGGATGATGTGGAGTCGTGGGATGTCGCACCATCCAACGGCTGAGTGAAGGTGGGAATGGGTGGACGAGATCATATCAGGGGGCCTGATCAGACGGTAGAGAGGAGAAGGGAGATGGGTGGTGGAGATGAAGGCGGGGGAAGTGGATCTAAGGGCTAATAGCAGAGGCGGGTGGCGGAAGGAGTTGTGGCCACGTGGTGACTCTAGAGAGCGCCACGTGGCCCAATAATTATTCAGAAAATAGGATATATAAAGAAAATTAAGAAAGAAATAGTAGGAGACTGAATTAACAAAAAGTCAAAACATGAATGTTGTAGATATCGACGAGATCTACGAGTTTCATGTTGAGCAAAAAGTCAAAAAAGGTCAGGAAAACAAAGAATATTTTTGGAAGTATTTTTAATGGATAAAAACACTTGATTTTAATTGGTTTGATATTTTTGGTATTTTTAACAACTTTTTAAGACCTAAAGAATTATCCACAATATTTATCTATTTTTTGGGATTTTTAATAAAAGAGAAAATAAAGAAAACATTAGTGATAAATATACAATAATTAGGGTTAGTATTTAGGGTTAATTACATGGTAGAGGATTATTACTAAAGATACGGAATTAATGAAGATATGCAATAATGTTCTTATTCTTTGAGGATAAAAAGAGAGAATAGTGATGATCAATCAAAGATTCATCAGTTAGCATTAATCAATTAAAAATGGGTGAAGTTAGGTGAAAATATGCAGATGAATATGAATGCAGAAATGAATGCTAATTTACGCAAATAAACTACAAGTGCATGAATGTTAATTTTATAATATTAACAGATGAATGTATTTAATTTCTCGGGATGAAACTCTGTTTTAGCTAATTAGGTGCTGAATCACAGATTCATCAACCCCCTATACTTAAACCTTGCTCGTCTCTGAGCAACTAAAGAAGTGAAGAGGTGAAATGAGATTGGGTTCCATACCAAGATCATGAGTAAGGTGAAAATGGAGCTTGCCCCAACCTTTGATTAATAATTTGGCATCCTGTGAGAATTAGGAATTCAAAATCAACAGCCTCCAAGTTATACACATCTTTGTTACATGCTTAGCTCATACGTCATCTTAGATCAATCCTCCTCCCAAAGCATAACCCAGGAACATTGAACAACTATCTCATGTGTGCAAAGGGTGTCCTCCGATTCGAAATGCTGGACCACCACAAAACCTCTCCAATAACTCATTCTCGGGGAGTTAGGTATTTCCTTCTAAGTTCAGGTATGTTCTAGCTCACAACGAATATAGGGGGGAAATTTTTAGAAGAAGTGTAAAGAACGGGAGGGTGACCGATGTAGCCCCCTCTCCTATGAAGCTTGGCCAGTGTAACCAAGTCTCCACAAAGATATCCATGCTGTCTGAAGCTTGGACCTTTGTGGTCAAATATTTATTTGGTAGTTGGCTTCTTTAGGTATGGATTCTGGGTGCTTTGTATGGATCTTTTATGTCATGATGGATATAGAATCTTTTATTCTGCCTATGTTTTGAGGTCTTACAAAAATTGTGCTAGCAATACATTCTTCATCCGAAACATTATTTCAACTCATACTACGATTGTTAGATTGTCCAGGCTACTAGAAAAGAGACTCACACAGTCTTCCAACACTCCGTCGAGGTTGAGCTAAGTGCATAGTTCTAGAGTATAGATTAATTCCCTATTCAAGAGTTGCACCCAGAATGAGGTGATCTGGTTAGACACTAAGAGTTGAGGTATGTACACTGTCATGTTGAACTCGAAGAATTAAGTCCAAGACCTGAAGTTTCAAAAATCCCATTTCTCATTGAATTTCCTTTGTAAATTAAGTGGATATAGCTAAGTAAAGACCACTTGATTTCTGCTCACAACTCATTTCAGAACCCATGGATTTTTGCCAATGCAGATGCATGAAATGCCGAATGAAGTGCAGGAACAAGAAGTGCATGCACAATTTTTATTTTCTTTTTTATTTTCTTTTTTAAATGGTTATACACATATTATGCATATTTACAAGTATTGCACATATTTTACACAATTTATAAATTTACAAGGCTTACCCACACCCCATGTTAGTTTTATATACAGAAAATGTGATACCATATAATACAATGCAGTGCAGAGTATGTACACAAATGGGACTGATGAATCTGCATTTCATCACCTTTATTCATTTATTTTAGCTTAAAATCCCTTTATATAACACATGTAAATATCAATAAATCCATTCTTTTAATGACTCTAATTCTTATGTAAATATTGTACATTTATCACTATTTAACCTAGACAAAATAAATAAAGAAATAAATGAAAAAAAAAAGAAAACAAAGACTGTACATATGTAATAGATAAAGGTTGACTCAGACCCAGAGAATGTCAAGACTTGACCTGATTGACAAGGAATAAAGTAGGGGGAGATATGGCCTGGACACCAAAAATCAATCTTCATCTGTAAATATTCATCATATGTACAATATTGGCTATAATACATATTATTTTCTTTAATTTATTCATCACCAATTCTTTTTTAAATAAAAGCGATTTCTTCTTAAAAATTTGTCATAAAAACCTTTTCTAAATAATAAAAATAAATGCAACGAGAAGCATTGCACACTGTGTAAATTACAACACTCTCAAAAAGCCACAAAGCTCAACTTGCAACATCAATATCTTCCCACCAAAGCTCAAATTTCATCAAACTCACTTTCATTGTACTCCAAATTAAATAGTCTTTAAAATGAATGTGGTTTCATTAAAATGAGAGTTAAGGTGTGAAATGTGGCTAATTGGGGGACTATTGTATATAATACCTATGTATACTATGTACATTATTTAATTATTTGTTTTCTTGTACATATTTGTAAATATTGTATTTTTTTATTAATTGTTAATATCGTATTTGATTTATATAAAATACAAATAAAAATCATAAAATCAAAAATAAACCAAAGTAAAATCATGTATATATTGTATAAGTATCACTATGTATATATTATACGTATACCTATTTATTTAACCTAATAAATAAATTCCTAAAAATCAAATAATATCATTAAAACCCTTGTAAAATATTGTAAATTAATAAAATATTTAATTATGTATATATTTCTATAAAATAATTAATTAAAAATCAAAGCTTTATATATATAGGTATACATACCTGTAAATGATACATTTCATTTATTTTAACCCTTGTATATATCTTATTTAATTAAATAAAATCACCTAAATTAACTTTATTTTTCTTTAATATTTTTATTTACATTATTTAATTATTTAAAATTCATTTTCTATTTTAATTCATTTATTTAACATTTTTATTGCTTTTTTACCATTTAGCTTATTCTGTCGTTTTCCTCCACGCATTCTGATTGGTCAACTCGTATTTGTTGATCTAGGCCAACTTCTCATCCTGCGCACCATCGCTTCTTCTATTTTCCCCTCGTGTTGCAGCCAATAATGACTCGCTTTCTGCTCCAAAAATTTCACCCATTTACTCGTCTCCATCGCCAGCCCACTCGATCCTACGATCTAGCCTTGCTTTGTTCGCCCTTCAAACATCAAAACCCATCGGAGTAATCTCTATAAATACATAACCTTTAGCTCTGATGACCGTTTGATCCATTTTTTCCTTAAAAGTTTTGCCCGCAATCAACTTCTGGAGATAGCTATGGTGACATGGTAGCTACTCTTCGATTTGGAGTGCGAAAGTTTGAGTGAAAGGATGAGATTCAACACATTGACGGAGCCCTCCGCCACGTGTTTTGCCTCTCCACCGTGCCCGTAGATCGAGGCGGTTTCCTCTCATTCCTTCACCGTAGGTAGCAATAGGTTTAATTCATTGTTTTTGCTTCTCAATTTTGTGTTGTTAACTCGTGTATTAGCTCAAATCAGATCTCCTCCAATCATCTCTGATCTACATGATTGGTGGCTTTCAGATCACCTTAACGAACATCCGACTCCACCTTCATACTCGTACAACCTTTCTTCACCTCTTCCATAGTCTGACCCCCTCAGATCATCCTAGATATTAGGATTGGCTCCCTCTCTGATCATCATCGCCGGAGCCCTAACTCATTCATCATTTCTTTCATTTTCAAGCTAATTAAATTGGCTGGAGAGATCCACTCCGAGCACTGAATTCATCAAGCCCTTTGAGCACATCTGGGAGCGTATAGTGGGACCTGGAGGTTCACCTATAGCGCAAGACTTTCTGACCTCCAGATCTTGCTTGGATCATCATCGACCATCGTGGAAGTCTTGGACCGATATTGGAGAAGCACAAGAGCAAGCTATACCATTCAAGAGTTGTCTTGGACGGAGATCGGCTGAGCATTGACTAATTGATGTTCAACGCCGACAACCTGCTTCCCAGTTCTTCCATGCTCTCTTGCAATCGTACGATCAAGAACGCAACGTCCAGATTCAATCTTGGCCATCCAGAAAGCCCCAATCCTTCGCTGTCGATTGAAGCTTCAGATTTGATCCCCGTCACTCGAGCATGGTTCAACCTCAACCATTCGATCAAGACATCAACGCAGATCCACCATCCAAAATGCCACGTAATTTAAGGGTAAAATTGCACCCGACACCCTGCTTGTTTCCATTTTGCAAAAAAAGTCCTCAGAGGGACACGTGTCTGCATGTAGCTAATTAAATAATTGCACTATTTTCCCAGCTTTTATTTAAATTGCATTTTCATCCTTGCATGTAGTTATTTGAACTTCAGAGCGTGCCTTGACATGTTTCTTAGGTTATTTGCTAAAAAGTCTGCATGTTTAAGTTATTAATTCAATCTTTAAAATAAAATACTTACATTTTGGTCCATTCCAACGAGGTTTATGTGGCTGCGCACGAGGATTTTTGGAAATTTTGCACAATTACCCCTCATATTTTTTTATTTGTTAACATTTAGTCCATAAACATTGTTTCTTTGCATATATACCCCTATCCATCTGCATTTATTTTGCATGTTAAAAATCAAATAAAAATTAGGAAAACATCACTAAAAATTTCACAAAAATCATGTTAGGCTTCTGTTAAGTATGTCATTCGTGACTAATTTTAATTTTGCATTCAAATCATTTTTATTATTTTTAAAAATTCAAAAACTTCATAAAAACTCCATGTTTGCTTTTAAAAAGCAATAAGCAATATAAAACCTTTGCCAAAAATTCAAAAAAAATTGTTTATTGTCATTTCTTTTAATTTATATACCATTTTCACATTCTAATTCTTCATAAAAAATATAGAAAAACACTCAAAATACCAAAAATTTTATATAAATTCGTAGAAAATTCCAAACAAATTATAAAATAGCTTTCTGGAAAATATAAAAATTTCTCTTTCTTTTTGTGTACATTTCATTAAAATTTAATTTTCTTTGTTATTTTAAAAATTAGAAAACATCTGCATTTCATTCTATTTGTTTTATTTTCTATTTTTGATTTATTTAGAAGCCTTAAAATTTTCTAGAAATTTTGGAAAAATAAAAAAACATTAAAATAATATCAGAAACCCAATAATCATTTTGTTTGAATTTTCTAAAATTTTTATCCCTTTGTAAATCCAGACAATTACATTCTTTCTCTTTTTCCTATTTATTTTATTTATTTTGATAAAAAATTCTTTTGCAAAATTAAATATTTAAAAGTAATAAAAAAATAAAAAATATAAAATTAAAATTCCATAAAAAATCAAAAATACAAAATCTAGAGCAGTGTGCATAGAGTTTCCTTCTTTATTTAATTGAATCTTTCATTGATTTAATAACCCTCGGATATTTGTAGCCTCCCTGAGTTTGTTCTTGTAGGTTATATAGTTAAATAAATAGCACTCATAGTTTTTGTTCTTACATTCTTTTTTATTATTTGATGGCTTGAGTTGTGTACAAAATACAAATAATTTTTGTTTGATGCTTCTTTGGGTTGCGAACCACAATTTAATTGTGTATAATTCCATCAAATAAAAACCTGAAAAGTAGCGATTCAACAAATAGCGTCGTTGTCGGGGAGGCACTGATAGGTTAGCTACGTTTTTTTTCTCTTGACCTACTATTCTTGGTTATAGATACTTGTTTTTCTTTCTTTTATTTTATCTACATTTTTATCATTTATTTCGTTGTGCGTATTGCTATCACATATTCTTTGTCGATATTTTTTCATTTATTTCATTCATTTATTTTGTCTATATTTTTGTGTATATTTTTATTTTAGTTTTACATTATAGCTATGTGTCTTACACATTCTTGTGTTTCCTCTTTCTGGCGAGGGTCCGACGAGCGAGGGTGGCATTCTTAGGAGCATCGATGCACCCGAGTGAAGCGAAGGTGACTTGTTTCTTTATTAAGTTACAAGATAGCGTAGGAGGAGGAGAAGAAGATTTGGAGGAGACCAGCCACTTGGAGCATTTTTGCAGAGACATTTTTTGTTTTATTTAGCACTATTTTCATTCATTCATTACTCTTGTAAAAATTTGTATTTAATTATTTGGCATTTGCCACTTTTTCTATTTTCTAAAAGGCCACTATATACCTTGTGTTTGCAGGGCATGTTTCACCAAGTACCGATGCACTTGGGGACCTCAATGATTTTGTTTTCATTACCTTTTTTTCTCGTGGTTTTGTGTGGTTGAGCCCTTAGAAGTAGGTTTTATTATCTTGCTTTAGCCAGGTAGATGATTGGGTCCAAAGACCCTAAACCGGAATTTTTTTACTTATAAAGTAGGGTGTAGCTTAGACTTAGTCAAATTAACTTGTTCTTGCCCATTAATAGAAGTTACTGCTAGGGAGGTTCGAGGGCATCACTTAGATTAGTTTATTTTCTGCCTTTTATTTAATGTTTGGATCTCCCTGCATGTAGAGTGCTAGCGACAAGGTACACATCCTCTATCCCTGCATGCATCATTGATTTTCTCGCGCATTGGCTTTTCTGAATTTCTTCCCCATTTTGACTCACACAATATCGTAAGAAAAGAAAATTCGGTAGATGGTTTATTTAAAAAATCCAAAAAAAAGTGACAATTGTATAAAATCATGGCTGCTAAAGAAAACTCGACCCTAAAACTAAACGTAAGGACAAAATTATTATTTGGGGAGAGTAAACCCCTCATTGTTTGCAGGTACTTACCTCCAGACAGAGTAGGTAAAGATGTAACCGTAAGGATAGATCCCAAATCCCTATACTTGTACCTTAAGTACATGTACATCACTTTTCAGTGTGGTTGCAACTGTAAGCACTTGCCTCCGACCATAGAAAATCATTTTGGTGTGCTAATCCTCTTGTCTCCCTTTGGGCATGATATTGAACTCGGCAACCCGGGAAGATGGTGCCACTATTTGGGGAGGTCTGAGTATGCACGCTTGGTTATAGCGTCGACTCACCTTGTGTGTTTGGTAGTAAGCAACTTCTTGCAGATTCACTAAATTTAAATTGAAAAGATAAAAGATCGAACTCTTACGGTCTCCACTTGTGTTTAGTTAGTGAATCAGGGACTTGTATTGTGTTTGTTTGATAGTGTAAAGATCCTTCTGTGCCCTTCACACCTTTTTCTCACTTTCTTCTTGTGTTTACCTTCGTGTTCTCGCATCTTTCCTCTTGAAATCAAAGATGTTAGATTGGAGCATTTCTCATTCGGACTTTGCAAACCCATTTCACACTCTGAACTGGTCATCTTCTATTCGGGAAGACTCACTTCTCGAATATTCCTCTTTATCCACTTCATTCTTGACCTCATCAATCAATTCATTGTTCAAGATTGACTCTAATCTTGAACTATCATTTAAGACCTCCATTCTTGAGAACTAATTTAGTGCCTTGTACATTTTCAAAAAATGAGACAGTGCACTTGATGCCACCTAAAGGCAAAGGTTCCATGGCTGAGTAGAGCGAGATCAATAACACAATGTTAGCCTCCATACCGGCCATTCAGGCATGGTTGGCTTAACATGCTAACATCCAAGCCTAATTGAGAGACATGATCTTGGAGCTGAGGAACGATAGTCTGGAAAGGAGAGAGGAGGATAGAAACCATGGAGGAGGTGGGAATGGGGGAGGAGAAGATCCTATTGAGCCAGTGGTTAAGCTAACACTAAAAGATGCTTATAATCCAGGGGCAGGATAGACCAACACATGGATTAGAATCCCTGATATTCATGGGCATTTTGAGCTTAAGCACACAATCTTACGACTCCTCCCAATATTCCATGGAAACATCAATGAAGAACCATATGTGCACCTCCAACAATTTGATCGCATTTGTGGTACAATACACTACCCGAATGTCCCTTTAGAAGTAGTGAAGATGGCGGCCTTCATGTTCAATCTTATGGACAAGGCATTGTATTGGCTTAACCACTTGGGGAGGGTTGTCACAAATTGGAAAGAGTCGCGGTCCGCTTTCTTGAACAAGTATTATCCACTTGGACGTCTCAACCAAATGCGATCTTTAATTGCCAACTTCTCCCAAATGTCCCATGAGTCTATTCATGAGGCGTAGGAAAGTTTCGAAGACTTAACAAAGAAGTGCCCCCATAATGATATTTCAAAGACTAGCCTTATGCAGACCTTCTTTGGGTGGTTGAGCATTGAGAACCAGAAGCTAGCAGATGCCGCTTGTGGGGAGGGGCATTTCAACAAAGTCGAGGATGTACTTTATTAGATATTTAGAAGATGGCGGAGAGCTCTATAGCTCTTTCTTCTTCTTGTGCTTTTTAGAAGCACCATGTACCTTCTCCTGCAGCACCCTACAAGGTTGTCAACATAATGGCATCACATGATGCGGATAGGGTGGACATTTCAGATCTGACCATCATCACCTATCCAAAGTGGACATAATTGAGAAATGATCCAATGAGCTTGAGAAGCTTCAAGTGATCGAATAGAGGACAAAGAACTTGGATAAGCTAGATGAGATAACCAATCATTTGGAGCTTCTTGTGAGTACGATCAGTGCACGTCAGAGTGCAAGTGCAACAGCCGATACCTCTACTTGTGAGCATACTTCTTCCACTTCCACACAACAGAGTACCAAAGGACTGTCTACAGTTCAGCATGTTTACTACGTGCAGACCCCTGACTTGGTCCAGTAGCAGTCACACCAGATAGTACCATACCAACAGGAGATTCCATATATTCCTGAGCAGTAATCTCCCACCCACCACTTCGGGGAGGGAGACCCCAACCCTAGCACTAGCAGTTCCAGCCTAATTTCAGTCTCCAACTCACTTCCGGAACTGGAGACATGGACAATAACAAATGCAGTCTACATATTTTCCACAACCTTACTATCAGCAACAGTCTGCATCGTATGGACAATATTCACATCCTCCTCCTCATTATCAGCCACAATATGGATACCAGTAGCCTCCTCACTGCTAGTCTCAGTGATAGCATGTCATTGAGCATCCCGAGGCACCTTCGGTGAATCCTGCACTCGATCAGTTATCATTGTTGATGAAGAATATGAATGATCTGACTCAAAGGATCGACAACCTGACCACCACCAAGACATTGACTCCAACACAGGTCGAAGGCAATCCTAAAAACTTCAGATGTAAGAAGCAGGTAGACAATGATCCATCAAGAAACGAGGCAGGTATGACCCTTGATTTTACCTGTTTATCTGACGCCATTCATCTCAGGAGCGGTAGGAGATTGCAATTGCCTGCACACCAATTGGGATTGGGAGAGCGAGTCACTGAGAGAGATTCACCTTCGACATCATCTTCTTCTCCAGTGGTACAGAGGTCTAGTATAGCAGCACTAGATCCTGGAGTTTCCCCACCTTCTTCTTCACCAGCACCACCATCACCTTCTTCATTCAGAAAATACCAAAAAGACAATAAAAAGAGATATTGTTCACAGTCAGCAGAGAAGGAGCACACACCCCTCACAGAATCTCCTTTTACACCAGCAGCATCATCCCGTCCAGTTTTTCCTTCTGTTTCTATCCTTGTTTTGGACAACATTATATAGACCGACTCTGGTTGTCCAAATGTATATTGATGAATCCATGATTCATTGCCTTTATTCTTTCTTTTGGCTAAAATCCCTAGTAAAATACATGTAAATATTCACTAATTCTCACTACTTAACATTCTAACCATATTTGTTAATATTATATATTCAACACTTATTTTATCTAAAATAAAATAATAAAGAGAAAAAGGAAAATAAAAGGAAAAAAGGATGTATATATGAAACATGTACATACTTATCCTAACTCCGAGACCTGGTCAATATTGTTTTCAATAAAAACGTTGTTTTTTCACGTTAAAAATAATTCAAACTAATAAAAATATTAAAAACCTTTGAAAAATTCACAAAAACATGAAATAAAATTAAAAAAAATAAAAAGTACAAAATTAAAACCAAATAAAAAATATAAAATCAAATACCCATGTTTCTACTTATAGGTATATAAAACCACAAAACAATATAAAATTCATAAAATTAAATAAAAATCTGGAAAAAATCTCAAAAAATAAATAAAAATCAGGAAATATATTTACCTTAGTCCCTCTAATATTTTACCATAGTTTTCTATAGTTTGCCTCATTGAGTTCAACACTCCCGTACTTATCGCTATACCTTTGAGTTTAGGAGTATAAATAATATAAAAATAAATTTTTTTGTGAATTTCAACCAGTCACCACAGTGGTAGTTGTCTATCTTTTTCGACAACCCAACTGGTTGACTTTTTTAGATGGCGTCATTGCTATGGATGCATTACTAGGGTAGAGATTAGAGCCTTAGGTTTTAGGGTTTCCTTTTCTCTCTTGTTGGTCATCTTAATTTTTGTTGCATTTTTCCTTTTTCTTTTCTTGTATCTTTTTACGGCTTTCGTGTTTGCTTTGTGTTTTAAGGCCTAGCTATAGAGGTCAGTTTCTTTGAGAGCCGAGCAGCCGAGGTACTTGGAGACTAATGTTCTTTGTGAGGTAGTTGCAGAGGAGCATTGCAAGGAGCATATGAGAAGCCATCTTATTTTTCTCTCCTTGGTTTTCATTTTATATTTCTTAAGTCATAATTATGGGCAGGCGGTCTCTTAGGTCGACTCTTACGGCACCGTTTCATGTACACCTACCTATCCCTCTAGGTTGGTTCAGAAGAATCCTCTCTTCAAACCAGAGTTTTCTCAGTCTCCTCCTTTGATTTCGTCCCTCAGGTCAGTTCAGGAGAACCTCATGTTTGAGCCGGATTTGGGACATTCTTCCTCTTCTAGGTTTGATCTTGACGTTGGAGGTTCTTCTCATCCTTCTTGCTCCTCTTCTCCATCTCCCTTTACCATTATATAGCTACACATAGATTTATCAGAGCCAGACATGGATGCAATTTCCTTTCAAGAGTCAATTCTAAGTGGGAAAGGAGCATAGTCGCAACACTTTTCAGAAATTCCAGATCAGGCGGCGATCAACGCCAATCTTCGTACTTCCCTTGAGATTATGCATACCTGGATTAGGGAGCAAGACCTTCTGATGACTAAGGTTCTATATGAGTTGATACAATTGAGAGAGACGAGACAAATATGAGAGGATGATGAGCCAGATAGAGAGGAGAGAGTACCTACAGAGCATGTACGTACGAGGAGACAGCTTCATGCACCTGGAGCTTCTTCTACTAGTCGGTGGATTCGACTTCCTCCCATTCACGGATCATTTGTCCTCACACCTCGGACTATTCAGATTTTACCCATATTTCATGGGCAGTTCACTGAGGAGCTACATTCACATCTTCGAGAGTTTGATTTGATATGCAGTACAATACATGACTCTCGAGTTGATGAGGATACCATCCGGATGAAAGATTTTCTATTCTTCCTGGCCGATAAGGTTGAGTACTGGTTGCGACATTTAGGGAGAGTTGTTACTACATGGGAGCAGCTTCGTACAGAGTTCTTAAGTAGATTCTACCCCATTGGACATGTGAATGTTGTGAGGTCTCTCATTACCAGCATTGCCATGCTAGGGAGCGAGCCATTCCATGAGGCATGGGACTATTTTAGAGACCTGATTGATAGGTGCCCCCACCATGGTATTTTGAAGCTGAGCTTGGTTCAGAGTTTCTTCAGTAGGTTGATACCTGATCTACAGGGGTTGGTGAGTTCTTCTTGTGGTGGTTCATGCTTTTCAAAGCATGAGGATGTTGTTTGGGATATTTTTTAGGAGATAGCATCTCATCATGCCACTTTAGCCCAGTCAGATTCTCATACTCAGATAGAGTCACCTGCATTTCTTCACGAGTCTACCGTGGCACAAGTCGAGGAGGGTCCGTCGATTCTTACTTCTTTGGAGTCTTTTTCAGATGTGATGAGGGTTCTTAGTCAGAGATTGGACCACTTAGAATTGAGACGAGGTGCCACCAGTTACACAAGCTTGACAAGTTCGACAAGCTTGTAAGGAGCATTTGTGACCTGAAGAATCAAATTGAACATATGACATCCAGTCTATCTTTAGGGTCACTGACTGATTCCATGAGCAGAGAGAGAGAGCTTTATTCTCATCCGATACATAGTCTCCAGTACTTCAGATACATCACTTTCAGCATGAGTCTGTGTTGCTGCGAGAATTTCGAAGATTGGTTAATGGATGATATGAAGCCGTCGTTGCTATCCCCAAAAATCTCGTGGTAGACAAACAAATTTTTTTCTTTCCCTAACTGCAAAATAATTACAAAGAATAAATAATGTGTAGCGAGAGAAATATTTTTGCTACTTATTTACCTGTATAGCGGACAAGATCGAACTCAGGGAGGCTACAATTCCCGAGGGTTATTCAATTGATCGAAACATCAATTAAAAAAACAAGCAGGAATCTCAAAGACAAACTATCCTTGGCTTTTGTGGAATTTTTCTCTTTTTATTTTTTAAATTTTTTTATTTCTATTTTTTTATTTTCTGATTTTCAAATTTTTAGTGATTTTAATTTTGTAATTTTTTATTTTTAAATAAAGAATAATATGCACAAAATGAGAACTACGCATACAAAACTCTTTTTGTATTGTTCAGTTATATCACAAATACTCAAAAAAATCCAGAGAATATTTTTGGGTTTTAAAGATTTGAAATGTTTTTGGTAAAAAATAAAAATCAAACAGTGGTAACAATGAGAAGCAATGCACAACCTGGGGTAATTTGCAACTTAAAATATTTTAAGTTCCCAAAACTCCTGGCAATTATTTTTATGAAAAAATTAAACAAATATCTACAAACAGAAAGTAAAATCACATTTTTTTGGATTTTTGTAGAATTGTTTATGATTTTTATAAGATTTTTACTTTTTTTCAATTTTTTGGGTTTTATAAAGAACTAATGCGTGAAATTTGGATAGAAACTAAAAGACAATGAAATAAAACTACTCTAGTTTTTTTGGAATTTTTAGAGCAATATTCGAATTTTTATAAATTTTCTAATTTCGGTCAGGCAAAAAATCATTGTTTTTATTTTTAAAAATATTAAATGTCAACAAAATGCTATGAAAATTTTATACAATGTAGAAGAACATAGCACAAACATATACAATTTTTTGAAATTTTTTTGAGCAATAAAAACAGTTATTCCATCAAAAAGGGCATGCAAATTAAAGGTCTAATAAATAAGGACCAGAATGTTAATATTAAAAGTTTTGCATTAAAAGATCACAGAAATAAATGAGAGAATAAAAATGCAAATTACCCTAGTACATGTGTCACGTACGGGACGTTCTGATCTGGCGGGAACTCGATTGCAATTTTGAAAACTTCAAGGAGATGATTTGTAATTTTTCTAAAAGATTCTTTTATTTCAAAAGCCCCCTAGGGCTTCCTGTACATTGGGTTCATTTCTCTTCAAAGACCAACAGGGGAGGGCACCGCCGCCGCCCAAGGAGGTCATGATGGGCACAACGGCGCGATGGGAGGAGATCGTCGGCATGGGGGTGGGCGTCAACGGCCTGGTCGGTGGGAGGGGCGCACGCCCGCTGGTAGAAGGGGGATCGTGTGGTGCGCGGCCTCGCGGAGAAGCATCGCGCGCGGTCTGGCAACCGCCGCGAATGGAGGAGGTGCGCGGGGCAGCCTGGACAGGCGGTGGCACGGAGGAGCTCCGCATGGGGTTGCGGTGTTCTGGCAGCGATGGATGGTGATGCAGAGGGGAGGTCGGCGAGGGACAGTGCACGCCGATGGCTGCGGCGGACGGTCTCCTCCAGGCAGAGGCAAGACTAGGGCCCGCAGCGCAGATGAGGGGACGTGCACGGGCGGCCGCGCGTCTGGGCAGCCTGGTTGACGGGCAGCGGGCGCCGCCCGGTTGGCTAGTGGAGCGACGCCTACCGTTGTAGCTCCCTTTTTTATTTTTTATTTATAAATGTAAAGATAAAAACAGAAATAAAAACTTTTTTTTGTTCTTATAATCTGAAATAGAGAAACGAACATTTTTTTTGTATTTTTTTATTTATAAACAAAATTCAGACACGAGCATGATGACTCAAGCCCAAATCAAAACGGTTTATGCGAATGGGGATCTGGTGAAGGATGAGGAATGGATCCAAGTCTCCGGCCACCATGCGTGGCCGAAGTTGAGAGATCGTGATAGGTAGAACAGAATGCGTAGAGATCGAAATATGAGATGAAAGTCGAGATCAAAGATGAATAAAAAATCATGATGGATTTTTAAGATCTAAAAAAAATAAAATGTCAACGAAGAACAAATACTAGAAAATAAAACTATGATTAATCTTAGATAAACAAAAATAAGAAGAAAATGACAGATCTCGCCTTAGGAGCGAAAAATACCTTGATCACCTCGATGAAGGCTGACGCGCTGTCACCGGACGGCTCGGAGGCTAGGCACCCTTCTACGACAAGAAGACTCTCGGAGATCGGGCTCCTCTCACCAAAGATTGATTAAGTTGGAACGAGGGGAAGGAGCCATATAAATAAAAAAGATAGAGAATGAAATTTGAATTTTTTGAATTTTTGGTTGAAGAGATAAGATAAATGAAAATTGAAATGAGATAAAGTAAAATTTAACTATTTTTTTGAATTTTATTCACTTTATTTATTTGAATAAAAGATATTATTTTTTTATTTTTTATGGTAGTTAGTTAAGAAAAATTAAATATATACATATGTTATATACATATATGACGTTATATACATAGGGAAATGAGCAAATTAGTTTTTTATTAAAAAAAATTATTTTTATTTCAAATATGTAGTAAAAATATTTATAAATATATACAAATACAATATGTACAAATACACGGGAAAATTGCACAAACCACCCCAGAAAAATCAACTTTTCACTCGTAACTCCAAAAATTATGAAATCACAATCATTTTAAAGATAATTTAATTTAAAATACAATGGAAGTGAGTTTGGTTCAATTTGAGTTAATATGGAGCCAGAATTGATCATTCAATTATCGCTTAGTGGCTTTTCCAAGTGTGGTTGCTTTTATTATGTACAAGATTTGATTGTGCAATCATTTTTATTATTTAGGAAACATTTTTATTTACAACTTTGGTTTTTGAAGTTATTTGATTTGAGGTCAATTCAGGTACAAATAAAATAGTGTAGTATACAAATATACACAACACACAATTTTTTTTTGGATTTTCTGAATAAAGACCCTATCTCCCCCTACTTTATTCCTGGTCGATCAGGTCAAGTCATGACCTTCTCTCGGGGTTCGGGTCAGTCTGTATCTATTACATATATACAGTCTTCCTTTTTTATTTCCTTTTCTTTATTTTTCCTTTATTTATTTATTTATTTTAGGTTAAAATGGTAAGAAGTATACAATATTTATACACAAATGCAAGTTAATAAGAATATGGAGTTAGTGTTATATACAGGTGTTTTATAAGGGATTTAAAGCTAAAATAAATGAATAAAGATGATGAATCACAGATTCATCATCCCCCTATGCTTTACCTTTGCTAGTCCCTTAGCAAACACTTATTTGAAAGAATAAGTGAATAAAAATAAAGGGAAAGGGAAAATAAAGAAATTAGGATAATATTGAGTATTAAGCTTTTCTTCATAAAATTGTAGTTCGGAGCTCTGTCACACCTTTGGATTATTAGTGTGTTGGAACCTTAATGGGAGATGGACTTAAAACTTAACAGCCTCTAAGTTCCATAAGACTCCTATTCAGGTCTCCTCAACAATCAGGTTAGAAAAAGTCTACATGCACCAATTCTTATGACTATGAATCTTTGCTTGTACGATGTAAGTGAGGTATAGCTCCCCATCTCAGAAGTAGCAAAGAAACAACCTCCCTCAATAAGGTAACTCTAATTCCATGGTCTTGCAACTCTTTCCTCGAGGAGTGGAGATATTCCCTTCTAAGTTCAAGTACAACCAGCTCAATAAGAGGGGATGGAGAAAAGAATGGACAGTAACCAGTGTAGCTACCTATCCTTGGATGCATGACCAGTGTAGCCAAGTCATCCACTGCAAGCTTATAAAAAATTGTCTTTGAAGATCTTATTGTATTTTTTTTAATCATTGTATACACTCCGGCAGGCATTTTACTTTTCAATCAGGCATGTCTACTTTTGGAGATTCTGCATTTTTCCATAACTTTTTTTTGAAAGCATATACAAGGTGTAGCATGCACATAAGGAGTTTTTCCTCTTGAGCCAGCAGACTATCCCTCTTTTGAAGCATTATTGCAACCCCACAGCATCCTGTCTTTAGACCTCAACATCGCTAGACCAGGTTGAGACGCACTTCCTTCCCTAGAGGAAGACGAGAGGTTCTGCCTAGATATACTACCCTCGCATGCTACCCCAAGCCAAAAGATTCTGCCTCCTCACTACCTCATCTATGAAGAGCTACGTGTAGAGTGCTTGTCCAAGATAAGTCAGGTCTAAAAGAATCATGCGTGTGTTGTTAAATGTTCTATTTAGACTAATCAAGATGACATGTGAACATAGTCTTATGGACTCAAAGAATTAAGTCACTAGGACCTGAAAAGTCTTAACTCCATTTATTATAAGGTCCCTCTGAAATTAAGTGGATTAAGGCCCAAATAAGCTCCATTCTTCAATTTTATTCCAGACATAGTTTAAATGTCAATACTATCCTGAAAAATGCACATGCAAATGCAAGAAAATGTGTACAATTCAAAGAAAACATTTTTTTAAAAAATGGTGCACATGTGAAAAGAACAAATTTTTTAACAATTTTCTAATTTTGAACTTTTTATGGATTTTTCAGAGAAAAATGTAGATGCAAAAGAACGGGGTTTTTTTATTTATGCAAGTTTTTTTATAGATATTTGGTTTTGTAGTTTTTTTCAAAAAGGAAAAAAGGTTAGTAAAATATATACAAGTATATACGAGATTTTTTTGTTTTTTGTTTGCTTGTTTGTTTTTTTCGTTTTTTTTGTTTTTTTCTTTTGGTTTTTTTACACATGTGGATTTTACAAAATTATATACATATCCCCCAAAATAATTATCTTAAAAGTATACGAGTTATGTCTAAAGTATATATATATAATATACGACACCCCCTATGCTTGGCTCGAACTATGTCTTCATAATGATTAGAGAGCAACAAAGGAAGACACAACTCGTGCTAAGTATAGAGAAATGAAAAGACTCCTATGCTACAATGACTCAAAGAAAAGATAAAAAGAAGAGAAGTTGGTAATCCCCCCCATACTTAGGATCAAGTACTCCTAAGTATAGTAGAGTGTACAAAAGGGGAAAAACGATGAAGAGAATGTACAAACTCAAAAATAAAAAAAAAGACGATATGAACAACATCACCCCCTATACTTAGGGTAGAGTATCCCTAAGTGTAGGCAGCAACAAGAGTGATGAACAGGATGAATATGAACAACACAAATCATTCACCCCCCTATACTTAGGATAAAGAACATCCTAAGTATAGCATATATACACACATGGGAAAGGGGTGAATGATAAACCGGAAGAAGAAAGAGTGAAACGAAAGGATATACAAAAGGAGTGGATGTACAAAGGTCAAGAAGGTTGAAAACGAACCTTCTTGCGGGACCGCTAAGGTATGGATTTGACAAAGTGTAGGTCGATATTGGGATTATCATTAGATATGAACTGATCAGATCGACCAAGAATGTATCCTCAGCAGTCTCAGAGTGTGCAGACACGAATCGGTTATTGGAAGTAGTGTGGTCATGTCCTGCTTGGGAAGTCTCGCAAACATCAAAGTAAAATGGCTCGAAATCATTATCCGAAAAAGTAGGATCAATTTCAGCCCGGCGAGCCTCTACTGGATCATCATCTTTATCAAAAGGCCCAAATTCCTTTATAAAAGCAATCAAATCAAATTTGGCTTGACCGGTCTCATCTGAATCAGGGTGAATAGGAACGAACTCATCAGTGAAAGTAGTCAAATCATGTCTATCATGTCTAGTCTCAGAGTCCGCCTTCCACTCTAGGGTGTCTATCGTGTAAATTCCACGGATGTCATCAATGCATCTCCACATACCAGAAGGGGGAACTCCAAGGTCTATGCTTTCCGAGTCTTCCTCCTTCAAGAGGAATACTTGAGTTTCCTTATCATCCAACATATAATAAAAATCTCTGATATTATCATCGAGGTCAAATTCCTTGGGGTTGGCTAACATGGGCAGTTTCTCATGGGATGTAGGTCTCTGGTCAGTAGTGGGTGTAGTGATCAACACATCGCTCCCTACATCAGAACGGAAGCGAATCTCTCCTGATCCACAATCAATAACGGTTCCCGCAGAGGCGAGGAAAGGTCGTCCCAGGATGATTGGAGTGTGCTCCACATGGGTGGAGGTCTTCATGGGCATTACGACAAAATCAGAAGTGAATTTCATGCCCTGAATAAAAATGACAGTGTTTTACAGAATACCCTTTGGCCTCTTGATAGATCCATCAGCAAATTGAATTATCATCCTAGTTTTCTTGAGAGGACCAAGATGAAGAGACTGTGCCATAGATAAGGTTATTATATTGATCGACGAACCGCCGTCAAGGAGAGTGTTATCACAAGAATAATCAGATATGGAGCAACTCACAAGAGGTGTGGCAGTGTTCCCTTTCTTAAAATACGGACAGTGAGAGATGGCGTAGGTAGTGGCCATGGTCAAGATGTGACGCTCATATCTTCTCCTTCGCTTTCTCTTCTTGTGTTGAAGAGTACATAAATCTATCATGGCCTGTTGAAGTGGAGATTTAATGATCTCATGAAGGGTGGCTACCACTTCAGGTTCAGTCAACATTTTTTTAAATTTTTGGACCTCCTCCATACAAGGGAGGAGATCAGAATCAGCATATACCTGAAGATTGCCAAGAGCAGTCTGTATAATGGAATCCTCGGGGTCAAGGTCGGGATATGTGGTGGATAGATATATGGGTAAATGATCGGGCATTTGGGTCCTCTCCTCACAAAATGAATCGACAATGTGTCTCCCAGAATCTTTTTGGATTTTTAAAATTTTGAATTTTCTCCTCGTCTCCAACAGAATATTTTTGGATCTTCATATGAGGACTCGACTTTAGATGATCTTGCCTATATGAATACCAGTCAGTATGAGATGTATAGGCGAGATATGGATGAGTTCAAGTAGTAGATGTTGGATCTTGTGCGATATTAGACTGCCATGCTTACCCAGTAGATATATTATACTTCTTAGTCACACATGCCACCAGATTATGTGGAGGGTGTTGATTTCATATCTCTTAGGAGTGGCAGAATCCCAGCCGGTGGTGACTCCGCTAGGCATGTTATAGATGCACCAGTAGATGGTACCTTTAAGCCAGTTGAGCGTGACGTTGATAGCCTTGCTGATGCCGCTAGTATTTATGAGGATCTGGATGGTGGTGTCGATGCCACCAAATCTAAGGAGCATGATGCGGAGATAGCTTTGTTACCATCTTTCGTACCTAGTGACGAGGAGACAAAACAAGAAAAAATGGAAAAAAGAGAATATCCAGAAAAAGAAATAAGGACAAGACTTATTCTACCAGATCTTTTTCTCTGAGGTTACACATTATGATAGTCATGATTATACAAAAAGATCCTCTCCTACTTTTACGGATCCTCTGGTGTACATATTGGTGGGGAGGATGTACAGATTCCTTTTCCTAAAGCACTCCGTTCAGGGAAAGGTGAGAAAAAAGAAAATCTTAAAAAGATTCAGATGTTAGATATGACGAAAGAGATGCTTGACAGATTCACCATCCATCGTACTCTTTCGGAGGCCTTGGCACACATTCCTCTTCTACATAAAGGACTCAAGGAGAGAACTGTAGTTCGTAGAAAGAAGAGGCAGTGCGAACATTATTCTGAGATTCATGTGTTGTCTAAGGAGACTTTTTTTGCTATTCAAAACTGTCTCCTAGGGCCAAGCGTTCAGGCACGGGAGCATCGTATGTCAGATGCAAGATTTTATAGCAGACATTTGATCGTACTCTACTAGATAGCGAATCCTCGATCAATCTCCCTCCTTCTTCCTTACTCGACAAGTTCGAGTTCAGATCTCTTCAACCAAGTAGTACGGTCTTACAGTTTGCTGATAGATCGATCAAGAGGCCGAAAGGATTGATTGAGGACATTAACATCATCATTTAGGGCTT
This sequence comes from Ottelia alismoides, assembly GCA_037367405.1. Lineage (NCBI taxonomy): Eukaryota > Viridiplantae > Streptophyta > Magnoliopsida > Alismatales > Hydrocharitaceae > Ottelia > Ottelia alismoides. The sequence goes on along the minus strand of JAZKJV010002049.1, from coordinate 953,911 downwards.
GCAATTCCCCGTGGACTTTATTGTGTTGGACATGGCAGTCCCTGAATGTGTGGTCGATGCCCCGATCGCATTAGGACGACCTTTTCTTGCGAAAACAGATGAATCTACGGTTCTCATTCTTTATTCTTTTATCTTATCTTTATCTTTTAGCAGAAACACCTATAATTATATATAAATACAATAAATTAACATTGTATAGGTCCTTGTTAATATTGCATAATTAACACATGTTTTCCAAAACTAAAAGATTAAAGAGAAGAAAAAGTAGGATGTATTCAGAATAAATAGAAAGTGACCCAAACCCCAAAGAGAAGGTCAAGTCTTGACATGGTCGATGAGAAATAAGTAGAGAGAGATAGGGTACATTGTATATCGTACGTAACACCTACAAATAAATATTTATTTTTACATTTTCTCACATGTGTACATACCCTTAATAATAAAATAAAAATAAAATAAAAATCAGAAAACACAAAATAAAATAAAAATAAAACCCACAACATTGTACAAAAGCCCACATGTGTGCATACAATCCCTATTTATTTAATACCTTTATTGAAATTGCAAAAATCAAATAAAAATCTTTTTATATTTTAAAATTTATTTTCTAAATAACTAAAATATAAAATAAAACATGTTTTTGTAAAAATAATAAAATAAAAATACTTGTATATAATTCATAAATATATTATACATGTATATAATACATTATACCATATATACCCCACATATATTTTTCATAAAAACAATAAAAAATCACAGAAAAATAGTTACAAAAAGTAAACATTTTTCATTTTATTCACTTTTTATTTTAAAATTATCTACTATTTTATATTTATTATTCTTTCAATTTTAGGCATGGATTTTTCTTACTGGTCCACGTCAGATTGTTGACTCCAATCAACCTTCTCCCTCAACTGGGTCGACCCGACTTTCATTCATTGGCGCTCTTTTCTCTACTTTTTCCCAATTAGACCCGACCACATTTCGCCTTGATTCTTGCACCTGATTATGCTCCTATGATCCATGATCCTTGCGGATCCCTAGGTGCAACCGGATCGCGCTAGGGTTTTGCAAAATCTTCCGATCTTTCTGGACCGTAGGCTTCCCCTATATATAGTCTCTTCCACCTCCCGAGCTCCGTAGCTCGTTCCTCGCAACCTTCTTGCCCCCTAGCCACCTCCAGTTGAGTGACATGAGTCTGGAGTGTGATCCTCGTTTGGTGGTCCGTTGAGCAGAGCTCATCGCGTGGCCAGAGCACCACCGCGAGAAGCCTCCTTCACCTGTCACAGCCTACTCGAGGCCATAACCCCATCGTTCGCCTCGCCTGAAGTTCCTGAGCACGTCAACAACTCCAGGTATCACTTTCCCCGCTTCCATTTCTCGTCCTTCTTCAATTTGGCAAATCATCTCCGTCGCACTTCACCAGCTCCGACCAGCTGGTCTGAGCCCCTTCACTCATATCACACCACATTGATTACTACACCATCTCATCGCCCAACTTCTCTCGTGACCTGATGATGAATATCAGATTCATCACTCTAAATCTCATTAATTAAGCTCAAATCCCTCAAAATCATTGGCATTTCCTCATTTATTCTGCATAATTAGCATTCATGTATGTTTTCATAAGAATTGCATTTTATCATTCATTTCTGCACAATAGAAGAAGCCAAAAATCCCAGCCAGAATTGACCTGTACATAGCCTAACTTCCCCGATTTTTAACTAATTCATGCTAACTCTGAATAACCCAAAACCAACCTCCACTGTGTACATATCACTAAAAAGAATAAATGAAAAATACAAAAAAATCACTAACCCAAATAAATGCACCAAAAACCCAAACCCTAGTTTCAGGATTTCTGGACTAACACCCTCATATCTCCCTCATCCAGTGTCCAATTTGATCCTACTCACTTTTGAACTAATATACATCAAATACCTTCAAAACAAGACCAAGTTCAAGTGAATCGGAGCTCGTATGTGAAAGTTGGATTATACGCCTCTTTTGTACATATTGTATTTTAACCGTTTTTGACCTAGTATTTTATGTACATAATTAACCTATTTTAGTTTATTTCTTTATCATTTGTCTTCTTTGATAAAAGTTTTATTAAAATGCAAAAAAATCTAAATCCAAACTGAGCTTGAAATCAAAGAAACTAACTGAGTCCGAGTCTTTACTAATTGTCTGTACAAAATTAGTCTTTTTCGTATTTTATTTTATTTCTTCTTTTTTTAATTAATAAAAATAAAAAAATTTAGATTAATGTATCTATATTTATCTTTGATTTTACCATATACTTTTTCCGAATTTTTATCTAGTTTAAAAATGACAAAAAATTATAAAACCCAAAAATCATGGTATTCTATGTACATGGGATACCCCAAAAATATCACTTTGTGTAAATGATCGATTTTGGTTTTGACGTCTTCATGAAAATTGTAGATCTCATCGAGATGAGCAATTTTTGTGAAGGAACTTTTTCGATCCGATGCTGTTTGCTATTTATTTTGGATTTTTTAAAGGTTTTATTTTTTTGATTTTTGTGGAGCTGACACGTGGCAGCTCTTGGAGCCGCCACGTGTCACCCATTTTTGTAGTTATTTTTATTCGTTTTTATTTAAAAAAAATTATTAAATAAAAGTCCCCCGCGCACGTGCCACGCACGTGCCCTGCCCCCTTACCCTTTCTCTACCACATGTCATGACCAGGACCGTCTGATCTCGGCTGATCGGACGGTCCCTGGATCATCTCCTTCCGCCCCTCCTTTCCCAATTCGCACCGCTCCCCGCGATCTTCATCGGCGTTATCGCCTCTGCCACCTTTTCTCCAATCTCCACTGATACCCATCAAATCCCAGTCGATCACCGAATCAAATCGAATCCCTCTCCGATCCCCCTTCCATCCATGGCTGATCGTCACCCTCAAATCCCTAAATCAATCCCCGATCCCATCGAATCCGTCGCATCCTCCGTCGCCTCGTCAAATCCCCAACTCCCATCTCAGGCCGACCCTCCTCCACTGTAAAATCAACTCTTCCCCGACCGAGACCCCCCATCCGTCGTTCAACCTCCAGGGAGTCTTCTCCGGTTGTGACAGCCAGCCCTCCCCTCCACAACATGATCCGGGGCCTCCAGGACCTCGTCACAGCTACCCCTCCAAGCCGTTGCTCCGCTCCAGCGCTTCGCCGTTGAGCCCCCTATCCCAGGTATCTCATCGACAACCTCCGCTTCACTCTCCATCTCCGATCGTTATCGCCACTGACCTCCATCTTCGATCAATCGAATCACCTCCATCCTCGATCAATCGAATCGCCTTTGTCTCGATAAAGCCTCAATCGTCGAGCTCCAGCCAACGCATCGCCATCTTCATCGACTCCAGCCACTCCTGCCGCCTCGTCGGTCTGCTCTGCCAACTCTGGCCATCAGAAGCATCACGCCGCGCCTCGTCTTCATCCTCAACGTCACCGTCAGGAGCACAGTCAACGGAAACCACTGACGAATGCTTTGACCGACGACTGGTGCCACGCAGCTGCTTCCATCATCGGAGCTCCGCCTCTCCACTGACGCCTGTCGGCCATGTGTTGGCTAGTAGATCCGTTAGATCATCATCTGACCATCCGGAAGGGCGATCCACCTCAACCATCAGATCAACATCAGATCCATCTTCATCGACAGTCCTGACTCGCTCTGAAGCTAGCCCCGAACCACCCTCCAAGCCTGGAGCCTTGGGCCACTCCGAAGCAAGCGAAAGCGCCACGTATAGGCTCATGCTAACCCTCCATCCGAGCCCGCCTCCGCACGCGAAAGTCACGTGACCCCCAGGAAGAATTGCAAGGAAGCCCCTGGAGATCCCCCTATTTGCGCCTCAATCCCACCAACCAGAGGGGGCGTGCTACGCCCATGCCCCTCTGGAATTTTTGCGCTCAACCCCCCAGGATTATCGGTAATTATAGAAAAACCCCTCCTTTGTATTTTTTAATTATTACAGATATACCCCTGTGTCCCCCCATTGTTCTGGACCTCTACATTGCACTATTTTATTATCCAAAAATAGCATTTTGTTCGTCTATTAATTCTCTACATTGTGGTAATTGCTTGACATTTTTGTGATCAATGGTTAATTAAGAATTAATTATTTTGTGGAAAATTGCATAGCATTTGCATGCTTAGTTTGCCTTGTAAAAATCATTTTGCATATTTCAATATTTTATTCTTAATAAGTATTAAATCTCACATTTTTGAGGTTTAGGATTTTTCTGAGATCCATCACTTAGTGATAGATCTTAGATAATTTTATCCCTTGAAAATAATTAGGTTTAATATTTATTATAGTTAAGTATTAGAATTCATTTTGTTTGCATTTAAAATTTCATAAAAAAATCATCTTGCATCCAAAAATTCCAAAAAAATTGTTGTGCATTCATTTCATCATAACTATCATCATGGCCAAGTTTTATATTTTTCGGACATCATTTGAGTGTAATTTACATTTTAGTCCCTAAAATAGGCCAAAGTTGCATTTTGCATCCTTTATTGCATTAAAAAATACAAAAAAATGCCTCGAAAAATGCACACGAACTTTGATAGACAAAATTATGGGTTGTTCCTTTGCCTCCTTGTGTTTGTTCTTGGGTCTTGCCCAAGTAAAATAAATTTAAAACCGCATCGATTAAAATTGATAAAACTTTTGTATGGTTATTTCTTGACCGATTCTGATTGCCTCCTATAATGAAACGACGCATAATTTTGAGCAAACGACAATATACTCATGCATTTTTAAATAGTGCAATCCAAGAAACGTCACCTGACCCCTTAGTCTCGCTCATCGGAGCGAGATTAAGGTCTGATCTCCCTTTCCCATGTACGTCGGAGATCAAAATCCATTCCCTACTCATTTCCCTCGGTTTTCCAAGTAATAACTGGACCAGAGCAAAGCCCTTGAGTCCCGCTACCTTTTACATGTGTTGGTTTACACGAGGAGATCCAGTTAGTCCCCCAGCTGCTCAAACGGAGTAGCCCCAGGAGGAGCACCACCGCCTCGACCATCCGACCGTCAGCCTTCTGATCGGAGTCGTTCACTAGACGTGGAGCATCCTTTTGAAGGTGCTGGACCCTTTGGAGCACCGATTCAATCACCCGTGCATCGCCCATTATTGATCGAAGTCACCTGCTACATGTTCTTTCAGCAGGCCTCGCACCCGTCAGATCAAGGGGCGCTCCTCCAAATAGAGTCTGAGCCACACCATCATGCCCTTTTCCAGATCGTCAGATCTGCTTTTGATATGGATCTAACATGTACGCTCACCTGCGATCAGAGTCGTCAAATCCACGTCCTAACAGTTCATCAGAACCATACACACGCGCCTCCACTGCAGATGTCAAATCTTTTCCAGAGATGCATCAGAGCCGCCAGTTTCTTCACGTGCTAGTTACGTGTACCCTGGGTATATTTACTTTTTACCTCTACATGTATTTTATTTCGCTTCAGTCCAATGATAAAATGTATAGTTAAGAACATTTGCAGTCAGACCCCTGTAGTTTCTTTATTTGCACTTTTGTCCAATCGAGTTTGAGTCACGTGCGTCCCCACATGATCATTTGGGTTATTTGCAGTATCTACCTTGAACTTCTCTACTGTTACGAAATGAATGCTATGTTTTGATATTTGCACTTATACCCCTGTGAGTTATGAATCACGTGTTGCGTATGTCCTTTCTGGATTAATTGCATAGTTGGTCCCTGGATTTTTTGACTATGTGTTATGATTAGGTCCTCTAGACTTAGTTTCTTTGCGAAAAGGTCCCTGTGGACTATTTTTTACTATTTGTCTTTCATTTAATGTAATAAATATTAAATCAACTCTAAAAATATCTAAAAATTACCTATAGCTCTTGCTAGCATATATTTTTTGTGGTAATTTTTGGGTGTTGATTTGCGTACATTTTCTATTATTAGAAATTCAAAAAACCCTAAAAAGTGTCCCATTTATCTTAGAAAAAATATAAAAATTCGAAAAAGCTTGAAAAAATTTATAAAAATTAGGGTAGGTGTCTGTTATCATCCTTTAGGCTCAATATCATTTTTGTTGAAAAATACCTAATAAAAACCATAAAAATCTCTAAAACTTATAAAAATCATATAAAGTTGTAGAAAAATCCAAAAATAGTGTTTTCAATCTCTGTTTGTAGATAATTAACTCTATTTTATCGTAAAAATCATCTCCAGGAGTTTTGGTTATTTAATTATTTTTAACTTGGAAATTACTCCTGACAGTGCATTGTTCGTCATTTTTGTCATTATTGGATTTTAAAAAATTACAAAAACATTTAAAATTTATATAAAAATTACCAGAAACAATATAAAATGTATAAAAACCATAAACTTTTATTGCAATTTTCGTATATTTGCCCTATTAGAAATTACAAAAAGAGTGTATGCAAGTCTTTTTATTCCTTGTGCTTGTTGTCTTTATTTTGAAAATTAAAAATTTTAAAAACCCAAAAACCACTAAAAACCTTTTTATTCCTGAAATCTCACTACTTAGCTTCTAATTGTGCTCCTTGTGTTCGACCCTGGTCGCTATATCATGCAAATAAAAGTAGTGAAACCGCTTACATTCGTTGTTTGATTCTTAGTGCTTTGATTTTCTGCTTGGTTGGTTTGATTGATTGAGGACAATGACGATTGATTTATTTATTCCATTTTAGTCGATCGTGATTTCCAAGACATCAGAATGGCATTGTTATCGGGGAGCACGACTTAGTAGTTTGATTTCAATTTTTATCCATTTTCCTTCTATCTCTTATAGTTGCTTCTGACCAATCTTCTATTTTGCTTTCTGTGTGAGGGACCGCTTGGAGGATGACTCGGTTCGCTTTGAAGGGACCCACACTCGAGGAGGAGCAGAGGAGTAGAAGGATCTATTATATTAGATAGATTTAATTTAATTTGACTATATTCTTGTAATAACTTAGAACACTTGGACACTCTCTAGACACTTGAACTATTTCGGGGTCTATTTCGCCGAGTGTTGGTCCACTCGGGGGACCTCACCGAATTTTTCATTGTTTTTTGACTTTTATTTTCTATTTGATTCATGAAGATTTGGCCCCTAGATTTAGGACTTTTATTGCTTGAGCTCGGTAATTAGCTAAGTTCCAAACACCCTAAATAGACTATCTGCTCCTATAGATCATATTTGGACTTAGTCAAATAAAGAAAAAGTTAATTTAATTGGTTTAAGAGACCACATGCTGAGACAGACCGTATACAGCGCTTGCAGGACCCATTGTGGTGGGCACCGATCAGCCTCTAAGACCTGACTCAGGTCTCTTCTCTGATTAATTAACTACCAGCTCTTCCCGCTAATAGAAGTTGCTCATCATAGGACGATTTCCTCGTGCATCATATAGATTAGTTTTATTTCTATCTTTAAATTTATGCACATGTAGAGTGCTAGAGCAAGGTACGCATTTCTATCTCTACATGCATCATTGTGTTTGATCGCGCATCAGCTTTTGTGTCTTCCTCCCCATGTTTTCTTGGACTTAAATAAAAAGGAAACCGGAAAATTCATTAGTCGTTGCATTACTCAGAAAAGACATAAAAAGAGATAACCAAATAAAATCTGGGACAACTAAAGTGAACTTGACCCAAAACAATACTTCATGAAAAAATCTTATTTTGGGGAGAGTAACCCCCTCCTTGTCTGATTTTCTGCAGAGAGTTGAGCGACCCACACACTAGGATAGAGCCATGCATGGACTCTCTTGAGACTACTGGTTCTAAAAATGATTAATTATTCTCCAGTGAGGACTTTCGATAGACGGTAATTAATCCGAACTTCCATAGCATAGTGGGTGGTTTAGAGGACACCGAAAAGCACAATCCTTAAGCAAAATGGGTAGCTGGAAATAATATGTACTTATACCCATACTGGCTGGAAATAGGCGCAACTAGTCATAGGAATTCGGGCCAGTCTCTTGGGAGAATCAGACTCCTAACAGCTTGCTTATCTACTCTGATAGATTGGATTATCACCTAATAAATTGGACAAGATAAACGACCGAGTCTTTACAATCATCACATTACATTGCATAGGTGAACAAGGGGATTGATTTCTCATCCTTCTTGCATCCCAGATCTAATCTTCATAAATCCCCACATCACGATGATGGGAAGGAGGTCTCTTAGGCTACCTTTGGCAACACCGCTTTCTAGCATTCCTCCCCGTTCATCTAGGGCAGCTTCAGAGAGCTCATACCTGCTCTATGAACCCGAATTCGCCTCCATCTTGTTCCCCCTCGACCACCCTTCTTCTACACCTAAGGTACAGTCAGACAGGTCATCACAGGTTTTTTTTCACTTGACAACACCTGAGCTACAGTATTTTGCCTTTGTAGAGACTGGAGAGATGGCCAACAGCGAGAACAGACTGATGAGCAGCCACAGACATCCTCGTTCGTATTAGATCAGGCCGTGATCAACAACACATTACTAGCTTCCTTGGAGACCATGTAGCGATAGATTCAGGACTAGTGAGTGTTAATGGCAGAGGTGAGGAGGGAGTGCACACAGATGCGAGCTGAGCGAGAGGAGCCCGAACGACCAGCCGGTGGAGAGATATCGAGAGTAGAGGGCGGAGACAAATGCCAGGACAAGCCACGTGATCTAGCCAAACCAACACGCACCATGAGACAGTTGCACAACCCGGGTGCAACCCTTACACACCGGTGGATCCAGCTGCCAACCATCTGGGTGACTTCGAGCTTCGCCCCTAGACCATCCAGCTATTGCCCAGGTTTCATGGGCTAGACATCGAGGAACCCCATCTCCATCTGCAGAAGTTTGAGATGATCTACAACACCATCCAAGACAGATTAGTGGACGAGGACACTATCAAGCTTATTGCCTTCCCATTCTCCTTGGTTGATAGAGCAGCCGACTGGATAAACCTGGGGAAGATCATCACTACTTGGGAGCAGCTCCAGACCGAGTACTTGAACAAGTACTATCCACTCTTCCGGACCAACGCAAACTAGAGCTATGATCAGCAACTTCACTATGATCCCAAACGAACAGTTCCATGAAGTCTGGGGATCATTTCAGAGAGCTCATCGACAGGTGTCCCTACCATGACATTAGCGAGCCTAACCTCGTCCAGAGTTTCTTTTGTGGGCTGACAACTGAGCAGCAGGGGCAAGTGAATGCCTCGTGTTGAGGTTCATACTTCACCAAGGACGAAGACCAGGTCTGGGCCTTGATAATCGAATCTGGCCTGTGATTAATAGAGTTGTCGATGTAGGAAAAACTGCGAAGACAGATTCGATTAATAAAAAAAATCAGATAAAATATGAGAGATAAAAAGAATGAAGGAAAAAGAAGTCAGCTTTTCTCCTATTTTATCCTTAAACTAATTATTTATCCAGGTAAGTTTCCCTGGGTCGAACTCGAGGAGGCAGAATACCTATATCATGACTTTTAAGAGAAAGAGAAAATTTCATGATTTTATTTCTTCTTGAAAAAGTAAGAAAAGACTCAAAAATTAGATACAAATTTACAATAATCAAATCGAGAAAAATAAATTACAAAAATCCGTGAAAAATATCAAAAAACTTCACTAGGGTAGTTGTGTATCTACCCTAGAAAATTCAATGAAGAACGAAGCCCAAATGAGGTCCAAAATTACCCTATAGTTCAGGGGTATAAGTACAAAAAAATATAAGATTCTATTACAAAAAGGTCCCTGATCGAGACTAAACTGCAGAAAAAAACTAAATATTTTGCATTTAGGTCCCTACGTAAGGACCTAAATGCAATATTGGAAACTTTGGAGCTCTTTAGAATTCAGGATAGCCGTATGGGCTCTTCATGCAAATGTTCCATCGTTTTGCTTTCAACGGCCAAGATTAGATCGCACGTACAGATCTCGACCGTCCTTTCCCGCCACGTGTCCTGATTCTGCACGCTTGGGATGTTCTATGTGTTCTTCCCCTTTTGACACAAATGGCGAAGATGCTTCCTTCTCCGACTTCTCTCTGGCGAATGGTTGCTCTATCCGACCTCTAGTAGGGCCAAAGGGGTGACGCCTTCACCCTCGAGCTCGCCTGCGGGTGAGCTGGCTCAAGGAAATGGAAGGTGGTGACGAGACGTCGATGAAGGTGGCGGCTTTTGTATGATGGTCGAACAACGGGTAGGTCTAGGGCTTAAAACTACTGCATGAATTTGTTGAGAATAAAGCTTCTCCAGATCTAATGTTTGCTCCATATGGTAGATGAACCTGCAAATGACAATGAGGATTCTCGATTTGCAAAGAAATAGGCCAAGAAGATTAAGAATTTGCAGATCAAATAATGTGTTTCCAGTAAATATAATAAGGTTGAAAATGAGAGAGAGATGGAGAGTGATTTTTGATGGAATTCGAAGTAGAAATTGAATGGTGATTTGGGTTAAAAAGGAAACTAAAGGTCTCTAATGATGTGATTAAGTAGACTAATCATGGCATGCAAATCGATGAAATAAAATGCAAAAGATGGATGAAATACCTGTGGTTGCAGAGTGTATGACTCCGCTGGTCGTCGCTTGACGGGGGGGTCATCCCCGGAGCTCCACACGGCAGCGGCGGCGATGGAAGACCAAGGATGGCCTTGGAACTTCTCCTCTGAAGTCTCCTTCCACGCGAGTGCTCTACCCAGCTCTGTCACAGCTGGATTGTGGCGGATTTAGGTGAAGAAAGAAGGTAGACGGCCAGTTTGGTTTGTGGAAGTTGGAGGTTCAGGAGAGTTAGGAGAGTTTGTGGCTTTTTTATAGATGAATCGGTGGAATATTAGGTATGGATCGATGGTCGGCGTGGATTGTGGTTGTTGGGAGAAGGTATGAAAGGTTTAGATCGGGTTTAGGAGGAAGGAACCCGTGAGCATTTGTTGAAGTCGGGCTGGTATAACAGAACAACGGTTCTTGTTCTTGGAGAAGAAAGAACCAGGTGCTAACACGTGTCAGCACCTGGTTGGCCAGATGGTTAAAATATAATAATAAATAGATATTAAATAGTAAATAACATTATTTTAAATAGGAATAAAAACGAAAAATGTAAATAATTAATTTATATAAATATGGTATAATTACTTTTAATTTATGAAATATAAATATTATATTAATAAATAAATAAATAAATATAAATAATATTTGATAAATAAGTTTTGGAATTTTAATTTGATAATTTAATAAATAATATACCATTTTTTATCTTAGAATAATAAATAGAGTATGTCTGAATTTGTGTGGATTTAAAATAAATTAAATTAAAATTTATTAATAAATACGGGTATAAGTTATGTAGTTAAAATTTACCTATAAATTAGAGTTTTTGATTTATTTAAAATTTAAGTAATCTCCAAAAATTATGAAATAAATCATGGTTAAAATACAAGATCAAAAAAATAATTAAAAATTATAAAATTATTAAAACTATAAATAGTGTGTTCTAGATAAAATAAATAGTCCAGAAATCCAGTTGTGTTAGGTCCCAAAACTGACTTTTTGCAAACAGACTCCGATTTTAGTGAACTTCATTAATTAGATAATATTATTTTATGAACTTTAAAGGTGAGTAGAGTGAAATTTGAGTTCGTATGAGATAGTTATAATGTTCAGAAGTTGAGATTTTGATAAATTACAAGTTGGATTTCTTAGCATATATACAAGATAATATTTTTAAATTATTTTTATATTTTTCTATACATTTTTAGAAATAATTAGGAAAAGAGTTTGGTGAAAAATATGTTAACATGAATTAATTAAAAATACATGAAGATTTGATATTTATTGGATAAATAATGAAGAGTGTATAGAGTTTGGAATTAATTATTTTTATTTGTTTTCTTTCCTTATCTCCCCCTACTTATTTATTTGTCGACCAATCCATGCTGACTTGGTCTCGGGGTTTGGTTATAAATATATCTTTTAGCTATATTTATTTTATAATTCATATTGTACATATATACATATCAGCAATTTACCTTCTTTTATTTTCTTTATTTTTATTCTTTTATTTATTTACATGATTTTTATGCTTAAAAGTGCATTTTTATTCATGAGTATGGTTTTGTTAAGAGATGAAAATTAATGAATATCTACATGTATTTGTTAAGGGTTTAAGACAAAATGCAGAAAGAATGTTAATGTATCATGGATTCATAACCCCCTATACTTAAACTTTGATGGTCCCTTAGCAAACACTTATTTGAAAATAAGGGAAAAAGGAAAGAAAGTTAGAATGAATTTGTTTTCCTAAACCAATTCATGAGAACAGACAAAGGACAGAGCTCGATCAAGCCTGAAACAAGCATTTTATCAGAGCCTTAACTAGGATTAGGATTTTAATCTCAACAGTCCTCAAGTTCCATAAATCCTTATTTAGGTTCATCTCAACAGCCAGTTCAAATCCACTTATTCATATCGCTAACTCTATCAACCTTGAATTCAATATGTACTGTGTGTGAATTGTTTTAGCTCTTCCTGCTATAAAGAAGCGAAGAAATCGCCTATGCCGGTAATATACTCCCATTGGTTCCTCATCCATCTACTCTTTCATCGAGGAGGGAGGTATTCCCTTCTAAGGTCAGGTCGTGTTGTGTCCACAATCAAATATAGAGAGAAAGTAGAAGAATGAGAAAAAAACTAGAGTGCGACCAGTGTAGAACGCATCTCCTTGTGAAGCCCAGCCAGTGTAGCTAAGTCTCCACTAAGATGTGCAGGCTTTTTGGTGGAAGCTTGGACCATTGTGGTCATATTTGTATTTGGTGGCTTCTTCTTTGAATTGCTTTGTAATGTTGCTTGCACTGCATCAATCTTTTGTGCCTCGACGGATAGCATCTTTTTATTCCGGCCATTTTTTGAGGACTTGGAAAAGTTGTGCCAGCAGATCCTTCCCTCATCCGAAGTAAGTATTGCAACCCCAATCTCTCCCGCCTTTAGACATCAACTCCACTAGACAAGGATGAAAATGCACCACTAAAATGGATTGCCTTTGTAGCCCCATGCAAGTTCAGCTATGTAGAAAGTGCATGTGTCCAAAATTGGTTCACTGATGAAGAGTTGAATGGATGACACCAAGTGTTCTACTTAGGCATGTTTAAGTTGACTTCCCAAACATGGTCTTATGGAACCCAAAGATTTAAGTCAATGACCTGAAGAGTCTAAATTCCAGCTCCTAATGGCTCCTTACAATGAAAGTTAAATGTCGTAATCAAGCTCCATCCTTTAGACTATTTGCAATCTTTAGTTTTAGAAATCAAACTTATTCTGAAAAATGCTAATGCAAATGCAACCATGTTTTTGTGAAGTATATTTTCTGAATTTTACTCATTTTTAATGGATTTTAAGGATTTTGTAATTTTTATGGATTTTAGACTTTGTATTTTTTATGGATTTTGTAATTTTTATAAACAAGTTTATGTGCAAGAATTTTACAAGATAAATTACCCATATTTTAATTGGATTAAATAACTAGTGTATTTTACAAATTTTATATACAAAGAACTTTACAAGGATTAAATGAATTTTACAAATATTATAATAGATAGAATTTTAAATAAGTATTATACAAATTTTAAATACATGTTTTTAATACATATTTTAAATTAGTAATTTTAAATAAGGATTTTAGGCATGTTTTACTTATTTATAGGGATTTTATAAATAAATAAATAAATAGATCGATTTTAAATTAACCCTCACCCACTTTTTATGGATTTCATAGATATAGAAATTACATAAAAGTACGAGTTATGGACGCAAGTATATATACAATATATACGCATCCCCCTATACTTAGCTTGTGTTATGTTCTCATCGCATCAAATGAGAAAAAGGAGGACATAACTCGTGCTAAGTAAAAGTGGGTGAAAAAGAATAAAAGAATAGAAGTCATCAACCCCCCTATACTTACGATCATGCCATCGTAAGTATAGTAGAAGACAAAAATGAGGTGACTGAGGGAAAAGAATATACAACAAAGGAACAAAAGAAAGAAAGAAAAATGAAATCAACGAAATCACTCGGTGTTGACACGAAAAATTGAGGGGATCGAAAATTTTAGTGATAAACTAGTCGTTGTTGCTATCCCCAAAAATCCCATGACAAACAAAAAAAATATTTTTTATTTTTTCTACTTATTAACCTGTATAGCGGACAGGGTCGAACTCAGGGAGGCTACAAATCTCGAGGTTATTTAATTAATCAGAAATAAATTAAGAGAAAACAAGAATCTCAAAGGACAACTATTCTTAGTTTTTGTGATTTTTTTAACTTTATAATTTTTTTAATTATTTTTATTTCTAATTTTTTATATATTTTCTTATTTTTAAATTTTTAAGTAATTTTGATTTTTGCAATTTTTTATTTTCAAAAATAACACGAAGTAATATTCACAAGATCAAAAATACGCACACCAACTTTTTTTGTAATTTTCAAATAAATAAAAAACTCAGAAAAATAAAAAAGAGAATATTTTTGAGTTTTATAAGTTTTGAAATATTTTTAGAATTTGTGTGGAATTTTCAGATGTTTTTGTATTTTTCTAAAAATCAAACAGTTAGAAAAAGCGAAAATGTGCACAACCAGGAATAATTTACCACTTAAGAATGTTTTAATGCCCAAAAGTCCTGACAATTATTTTTAAGACAAACTAGAAACAATTATCTACAAACAAAAACTGAAATCACTATTTTTGGATTTTTGTAGAATTTTCTGTGATTTTTACAATATTTTTGATGTTTTTCAATTTTTTGGGTTTTATAGATAATTAATGCACGAAATTTGTACAGAAATTAAAAGACAATGAAATACAACTACCCTATTTTTTGGAATTTTTGGAATAATATTTGAATTTTTATGAATTTTGGAATTTCAAACAGGGAAAAATGACATGTTTTTTATTTTTTAATAATAATAAATGAAGGCAAAATGCAATGAAAATTCTATGCTAAGAAGATAATCACATCAGGAGCATAGCATAATTTTTGCAAATTTTTAGATAATGAATAACATTTATTTCATTCAAATAGAGCATGCAAGTTTTTGTTCTGCAGTTCAGGGACTAAAATGTAAATAAGTTTTGTCTTTGCATCAAATAAATAATAAAAATAAATCACAAGAGAGAATGCATAATTTTACCACTATATCACGTGCTTGGCATGTGCTTGAGGCAGGCAGGGGCTTATTCGTAATTTTTTGTAAAACTTTGGAGAGCAACTGTAATTTCCCCCCTTTTTCATTGAATCAAAACCCTAGAAGGGTCATTCTCTTCGTACTTGCCTTCTTGTAAAAGGGGAAAGACCCAGGGTCGCCGACGCCGCCCCTTCTTCTTCGACGGGCAAGGGCGGCAGGCGGGATGAGGGGCGACGGAGACGCGCGAGTCGCCTGGGAGGTGTAGCCACGCTGTCACGCGTGCCTGTGTGGAGGAGAAGGCGAGGTGGCGGTGCGCTTAGCATCGATGGCGGGCGGGCTCTGCTGGAAGGAGGTGCGGCGGCTACAGGCGGTCATCGCGGGCGGCTCTCGGGCTGGCACAGTCTGGATGGGAGGGGCGGCGTGCGTGTCGCGCGATGGAGAGTCCTGGGGCCGCCCGCAACTATCGGTGGCGAAGGAGGCATGGGAAGGACGGTGCGCGGAGAGAAAACCTGGGCGGTGGCGTTCGGCGGGTCGGCGGAGCGGCGCCGCCGCCTGGATGAGCAGAAGGGGGCGCTGGACCGCGCGCGGGCCGCGTGACGGAGTTCGGATGCGGAGGAGCGGGCGAAGGTGGCGTGCGGGCATCCGGGGATGAGCAGGGGGAGGTGGTGGCGCTGGAAAGCGGTCGTCCCTATTTTTTGTTTTTTTATAATTTTTTTGTTGTTTATTGTAAACAGTGAATAAAAAGAAAAACTTTTTTATTTTTTTTGTAAATCCGAAAATAGGAATAAAAGCAAGACTATAGACTTTTTTCCTTTTTTATTTTATTATTATTATTTATTTTTTATATGACCCTACAAAACAAACGTTAGAGAATAAAGAAAACAAGTAGCATTTTTATTATTTTTTATTTATTTACAAATAGGAAAATGAGCGAGGATTCAGCGAAAAATGGAAGAATCGAATCCGATCTCCGGCCACCGTACGCGGCCGGAGTTGAGAGATCATGGATGATAGAATAGAACACGGGGAGATTGAGAGAATGAGATGAAAACTCGAGATTGATGGCAAATTAAAAACGTGACGGATTTTAAGATCTAGATAAAAAAATGACAACGAGATAAAAAATGCGAGAAATAAACTATGATTTACCTAGATAAAAATAAGAAAAATGAGGATCTCACCTAGTCAGCGGAAAAGGACCGTGATCGCCTCGACAAGGCCGACTCGTTGTCACCGGGTGGCTTGGAGACTAGGCAACTTCCTCGACGAAATTTTCTCTCGAAGATCGGGCTCCTCTCTCTAAAGATCAATCAAGTTGAAATGAGGGAGAAGGAGCCATATAAATAGAAAAGATAGAATGAAATTTGAATTTTTGAATTTTTTTGGATAAAGAGAGATGAAAATTGAAATGAATTTTTGAATTTTTGTGGATAAAGAGAGATGAAAATTGAAATGAATTTTTGAATTTTTTTGTGAAAGAGATAAGAGAGATAAAAAGAGATAAAATTATCTTTTTTTTTGAATTTTCGTCACTTTATTTATTTGAAGTAAAAAATTTTATTTTTTATTTTTTTATGGTGGTTAATTAAAAATAGCAACTATATACATATACTATATACATATATGACATTATATACAAGGGTGAATGAGGAAATTAGCTTTTTAAAAAAATTATTATTTTTTGATTTTTATTTTTATTTTAAATATTTAGTAAAAAATATTTACAAATATATACAAATACAATATGCACAAAATACATGGAAAAATTGCACAAACCACCCCGAAAAATCATCTTTTTACTCGTAATACCAAAAATTATGAAAATACAGCCATTTTAAAGATAATTTAATTTCGAATCCAATGGAAGTGAGATTGATTCAATTTGAGGTCATATGGAGCCGGAATTGGTCTTTCAATTAGTGCTTAGCGGCTTTTTCCAAGTGTCGCTACTTTTATTATGTACATGATTTAATTGTGCACTACATTTTTATTTACAACTTTGGTTTTGAACGTTATTTGATTTGAGGTCAATTAATGCACAAATAAATTAGTGTTAGTTTTATACAGATATACACAAAATAAGTGAGAAGTATTTACAACAATCACACACCTTTTTTTCTTTTTGATTTTATGCTTAAGGACCCTTATCTCCCCCTACTTTATTCATGGTCGATCAGGTCAAGTCTGTCTTGACCTTCTCTCGGGTTCGGGTCAGCCTGTATACAGTCTTCCTTTTTTATTTTATTTTCTTTTTTTTATTTTTTTCTTTATTTTTCCCTCCTTTCTTTATTTATTTATTTTAGGTTAAAATTAGTAAGAAGTGTATAATATTTACACACAGATGCAAGTTAGTAAGAATATGGAGTTAGTGTTATATGCATGTGTTTTATAAAGGATTTTAAGCTAAAATAAATGAATAAAGATGACAAATCACATATTCATCATCCCCCTATGCTTTACCTTTGCTAGTCCCTTAGCAAACACTTATTTGAAAGAATGAGTGAAGAAAAAGAAAAAGAAAGGGAAAATAAAGAAAGTAGGATAACATTGAGTATTAAACTTATCTTCATAAAATTGTAGTTTGGAGCTCTGTCGGACATTTGGATTATTAGTGTGTTGGAATTTCTGTGAGACTTAGAATTTTAAAATCGACGGCCTTCAAGTTCTACACAACATTGTCACAAATTCAGCCCAGAAGTCATCTTAGATCAATCCTCTTCCCAAAGCATACCATATGAACATTGAACAATCGACTCATGTGTGTGAAAGGTTTTAGATCTTCCCATCCAGAATGTTGGACTACCATGCAAATCTCCTATCCGATAACTCGTCCTCGGGGAGTCAGGTATTTCCTTCTAAGGTATGTCGTGCTGTGTTCACAATCAAATTGGGGGAGAAGTTAGAAGAAGGAGAAAAGAACTGGAGGGTGGCCAGTGTAGTCACCTCTCCTTGTGAAGATGGCCAGTGTAGCCGAGTCTCCACCAAGATCTGCAGGTTTTCTTGAAGCTTGGACCTTTTTGGTCAGATATTTATTTGGTAGTGGCTTCTTTGTATTTGGATTTTTGGTGGTTCTGCTTGGATCTTGTTGTGCCCCTACGGATATAGAATCTTTTTATTTCCGTACATGTTTTGGGGTCTTAGAAAAAATTGTCCCTAGTCGTCCATCCCATTTCCGAAGCTTTATTTCAACCCGTACTCTGGTATTTAGATTTCCACGCTACCAGAAAAGAAACTCACATAGTCTTTCAACATCCTGTCTGAGTTGAGCTAAGTGCATAGTGCGAGAGTACAAATTAATTCCCTATTCCAGAGTTATACCCAGAATGAAGAGACCAGGTTAAACACTAAGAGTCAAACACTGCACATTGTCATGTGGAACTCAAAGAATTAAGTCAATGACCTGAAGCTTCTAAAATACTATTTCTCGGTGAAGTTCCTCTGAAAATTAGGTGGATTAAGGTTCAACTAAGCTCCATTCTTCAATATTATTCCAGACATAGTTTAAATGTCAATATTATACTGAAAAATGCATATGCAAATGCAAAATATGAACAATGCAAAGAGTTTTTTTAAAAGAAATGATGCACATGTGGAAAGAACATTTTTTATAGCAATTTTCTAATTTTGAACTTTTTATGGATTTTTAGAGGAAAATGCAGATGTAAAAGAAAGATTTTTTTGAATTATGCAAATTTTTATAGAGTTTTTTTATTTTGTAGTTTTTTTAGGAAAAGGGTTAGTAAAAAATGTACACGATTTTTTTTGTTTTTTTTTGTTTTTTTTTGTTTTTTTGTGTTTTTGTTTGTTTTTTGTTTGTTTTTTTGTTTTTTTGTTTATTTTTTATTGTTGTTGTTTTTTTTTACATACGTAGATTTTACAAATTTATACACATAACCCCCCAAATAAACGTATTTAAAAGTACGAGTTATGTCTAAAGTTTATATATAATATATACGACACCCCCTATACTTAGCTCGAACTACGTCCTCATAGTGATCAGAGAGCGAAAAAGGAAGTCATATCTCGTGCCAAGTATAGAAAAGTGAAAAGACTCCTATACTACAACGACTCAAAGAAAGGATAAAAAGAAAAGAAGTTGGTGATTCCCCCTATACTTAGGATCAAGTAATCCTAAGTATAGTAGAGTGTACAAAAGAGGAAAACCGATGACGAGAATGTACAGACTTAAAAATAAAGAGAAACGATATGAACAACATCACCCCCCATATACTTAGGGTAGAGTATCCCTAAGTATAGGCAACAACAAGAGTGATGAACAGAACGAATATGAACAACACAAATCATTCACCCCCCTATACTTAGGATAAAGCACATCCTAAGTAAAGCATATATACACACATACACACTCGGAGAAAGGGGTAAATGATAAAACAGGAGAAGAAAGAGTGAAATGAAAGGATATACAAGAGGAGTGGATGTACAAAGGTCAAGGAGGTCGAAAACGAACCTTCTTGCGGGACCGCTGAGGTATGGATTTGACAATGTGTAGGTCGATATCAGGATCATCATTAGACATAAACTGAGTAGGATCGACCAAGAATGTATCCTCAGCAGTTTCAGATTGTGCAGGCCTAAACCGGTTATTGGAAGTAGTATGGTCATGTCTGGCCTGGGAAGTCTTGCAAATATCAAAGTAAAATGGCTCGAAATCATTATCAAAAAAAGTAGGATCAATTTCAGCCTGGCGAGCCTCTATTGGATCGTCATCTTTATCAAAAGGCCCAAATTCCTTTATAAAAGCAATCAAACCTGATCGGTCCCATCTGAATTAGGGTGAATAAGAACGGACTCATCAATAAAAGTAGTCGAATCATGTCTGTATTGTCTAGTCTCAGAATCTACCTTCCGCTCTAGGGTGTCTATCATGTAAATTCCGCGGATGTCATCAATGCATCGCCACATACCAGAAGGGGGAACTCCAAGGTCTATGCTTTCCGAATCTTCCTCGTTGAAGAGGAATTCTTGGTTTTCATTATCATCCAACATATAACAATAATCTCTGATATTATCCTCGAGGTCAAATTCCTTGGGGTTGGCTAACACAGGCAGGTTCTTATGAGATGCAGGTTTCTGGGCAGTAGTGGGTGTAGTGATCAACACATCGCTCCCTACATCAGAACGGAAGCGAATCTCTCCTGAACCATAATCAATAACAGCTCCCGCAGAGGTGAGGAAAGGTCATCCCAGGATGATTGGAGGGTGCTCCACAGGGGTGGAGGTCTCCATGGGCATTACAACAAAATCCGAAGTAAAATTCATGCCCTGAATTAGAATGACTGCGTTTTCTAGAATACCCTTCGGCCTCTTGATAGATCCATCAGCAAATTTAACTATCATCCTGATTTTCTTGAGAGGCCTAAGATGAAGAGACTGTACCATAGAGAAGGGTATTATATTAATTGACGAACCGCTGTCAAGGAGAGTGTTATCACAAGAATAGTCAGATATGGAGCAACACACAAGAGGTGTGGCGGTGACCCTTTCTTAAAATACGGACGGTGAGAGATGGCGTAGACAGTGGCCATGGTCAAGATGCGACGCTCAGATCTTCTCCTTCTCTTTCTCTTCTTGTGTTGAGGAGTAGATAAATCTGCCTTGGCCTGTTGAAGTGGGGCTTTAATGATCTCATGAAGGTGGCCACCACTTCGGGTTCAGTCAATATTTTTTTGAATTTTTGGACCTCATCCATACAAGGGAGGAGGTCGGAATCAGCATTTACACGAGGATTTCCAAGAACAGTCTGTATAATGGAATCCTCGAGGTCAAGGTTGGGACATGATGTGAATAGTTGTGTGGGTAAATGATCGAGCATTTGGGTCCTCTCCTCACAAAATGAATCAATAATATGTCTCCCAGAATCTTTTTAGATTTTTAAATTTTTCTCATTTTTTTATATTTTGGGCGATTACAAGCTCTCATGATTATCCTCAAGTGAATCCATATCCTCAAATAGTGGAGCAGCGTTCTGGCTCATATTTATGTTAAATAGATTGCTAATCCTCGAATTCATATGATCCATCATCTGGTTCAATGTCTTAAGTGTGGATATCATGAAAGGTGACTCCAAAATCCCAGGATCAGGTTGGTTGAATGAGGGTGGGTGAAAATCAAAGACCTCTGATTCATGAAATAATGGGTTAGGCAGATATGCACAAAAATCAGGAGGAAAGTCCCCCTGGAAAAGGAAGGTGGATCGTCTGGAGAGTACGAGGTATCTGCGAAGATCGGATTAAAATAACTCCAGTCGGCCATCCTTGAAACAAAAGATGGGATCGGGAGAGCACGAGGGTCAAGTCAAAAGATGGAGAAAAAAGTGCAAATGCACAGAAGGATCTAGCAAGCACACAAGCAATCAAACACAATGCAAACCCCCAGTTCACCAACTCAACTCAAAGTGAAGACCGTGAAGGTTCGGTCAATTATCTTGCCAATTTTAGAGTCTGGTGAGAATACAATATATCAGAGCGATTAGAGCGAGCTGTTAGGAACCCAATGCTCTTAGGAGACTGGCCTAATCCCAAAGCTAGATCTTTCCCAGTCAGTATGAATTGCGGATCATTTACCGGCTACCAGATCAATTCAATCTGTTAAGGACGTCACGGGCCGCCTTACCGGCTAACGGAGAGATCCTCACTGGAGAACAACTAACCCAAGATAGTAGTCTGAAAAGAGTTCGGGCGTGGCTCTATCCTAGTGTGCGGGTCGCTCTCTCTCTCAAGCAAATCAAATAATGAGGGAATTACTCTCCCCAAAACAATGATTTTTCCTTGTATTTTTTTAGGGTCGAGTTTTCTTTAGCAGTCCCGGTTTTAGCAATTATCACTTGGTTAAAATATTTTCAAAGAATCGTCTACTGAGTGTCCAATTTCCTTTTTAACTTATGTGAGTGAAAATAAGGAAGGAGATCGGAAATGCCAATGCACAATTAAAAACAATGATGCATGCATGGGTTAGAGATGTGTACCTTGTTGCCAGCACTCTACATGCAAGTGATCCGCGCAGAATTGAAAAAACCTATCCTATATGCAAATGCAAGTGAACCGTCCTAGATGATAGCTTCTATTAACGGGCAAGAACAAGTTAATTCGACTAAGTCCAAATTACGCTCTACTCTATAGGCACAAAAATTTCTTGTTTAGGGTGTTTGGACCTAATTAGTTACATGACTCAAGCAAATTAATTAAAGCAATCAAGAGGTAGCTCACGAAATCCACGGGAAACAAAGAAAAATAAAGGCGATAAAAACAAAACCGGTGAGGTCCCCCAAGTGCACCGGCACTTGGCGAAACAGACCCCGCAACAAAAGAATGTCCTTTTACAGAGTTGAGTTCAAATGGAAAAGAAAACTCTCTCTCTCTTTTTAAAAATTCTTTTTTTTAATTCTTTCTCCTCTTCTCACACTATCCTGTGGCTTGGTGAAGAATCAAGCCGCCTCCACATCGCTTGGGTGCTTCGTCTCTCCTAAGATCGCCTCCTTCGCTCCGCGGGCCCTCGTAAGAAAAAGAAAAGAGAATGTGTAAGAAATACAACTATCAAATATGAGAGAGAAAAAATGAAACAAATGCAGTGATATGGACAATGAAGTGAATGGCAAAAATGTAAACAGATATTTACAACCAAGAATAGCAGGTCAAGAGAGAAACCTAACTACCCTCGTCGTGCCTCCCCGGCAATGGCGCTATTTTGTTGTTCACGGAAATTTGTGGTTTTGAATTTTTTTATTTTACTTCCCCGGCAACGGCGCCATTTTGTTGACACGAAAAATTGAGGGGATCGAAAATTTTAGTGATAAACTTGTCATTGTTGCTATACCCAAAAATCCCGTGACAAACAAAAAATATATTTTTTTTTTACTATTTATTAACCTGTATAGCGGACCGGGTCGAACTCAGGGAGGCTACAAATCTCGAGGTTATTCAATTAATCAGAAATCAATTAAGAGAAAACAAGAATCTCAAAGGACAACTATTCTTGGTTTTTGTGATTTTTTATCTTTATATTTTTTAATTTTTTTATTTCTAATTTTTTATATATTTATGATTTTCAAATTTTTAGTGATTTTGATTTTTGCATTTTTTTTATTTACAAAAATAATACGAAGTAATATTCACAAGATCAAAAATATGCACACCAACTCTTTTAGTAATTTTCAAATTAATCAAAAAGACTCAGAAAAATCAAAAGAAAATATTTTTGAGTTTCACAAGTTTTGAAATATTTTTGAGAATTTTTGTGGAATTTTCAGATGTTTTTATATTTTTCTAAAAATCAAACAGTGAGAAAATGCGAAAATGTGCACAGCCTGGAGTAATTTGCAACTTAAGAATATTTTAATGCCCAAAACTCCTGACAATTATTTTTAAGATAAACTAGAAGCAATTATCTACAAACAAGAACTGAAATCACTATTTTTGGATTTTTGTAGAATTTTTTGTGATTTTTATAATATTTTTGATGTTTTTCAATTTTTTTGGGTTTTATAGATAATTAATGCATGAAATTTGTACAGAAATTAAAAGACAATGAAATACAACTACCCTATTTTTTGGAATTTTTGGAATAATATTTGAATTTTTATGAATTTTGGAATTTCAAACTGGGAAAAATGACATGTTTTTTATTTTTTAATAATAATAAATGAAGGCAAAATGCAATGAAAATTTTATGCTAAGAAGATAATTACATCATGAGCATAGCACAATTTTTGCGAGATTTTTAGATCACGAATAACATTTATTTCATTCAAAAAGAGCAAGCAAGTTTTTGTTCTGCAGTTCTGGGACTAAAATGTAAATAAGTTATGTCTTTGCATCAAATAAATAATAATAATTAATCACAAGAGAGAATGCGCAATTTTACCACTATATCGCGTGCTTGGCTTGTGCTTGAGGCTGGTAGGGGCTTATTCGCATTTTTTTGTAAAACTTTGGGGTGCAACTATAATTTACCCCCTTTTTTATTGAATCAAAACCCTAGAATGGTCATTCTCTTTGTTCTTGTCTTCTTGTAAAAGGGGAAAGACCAAGGGTCGTCGACGCCACCCCTTCTTCTTCGGCGGGCAAGGGCGGCGGGCGGGATGAGGGGCGGCGGAGACGCGCGGGTCGCTTGGGAGGTGCGGCCAAGTTGCCGTGCGTGCCTGTGCAAAGGAGATGGCGAGGTGGTGGTGCGCTTAGCGTCGATGGCAGGTGGGCTCTGCTGGAAGGAGGCGCGGCGGCTATATGCAGTCACCGCGGGTGGCTCTCGGGCTGGTGCGGTCTGGACGAGAGGGGTGGTGCACGTGT
Organism: Ottelia alismoides; assembly: GCA_037367405.1. Lineage (NCBI taxonomy): Eukaryota > Viridiplantae > Streptophyta > Magnoliopsida > Alismatales > Hydrocharitaceae > Ottelia > Ottelia alismoides. The sequence continues at coordinate 929,433 of JAZKJV010002049.1, read as the reverse complement.
CGCGCGATGGAGAGGTCCTGGGGTCACGCGCGGGGCCGCCCGCAGCTGTCGGTGGTGAAGGGGGCACAGGAAGGACGGTGCGCAGAGAGAACGCCTGGGCGGTGGCGTTCGGATGGTCAGCGGAGCTGTGCCGCCACCTGGATGAGCAGAAGGGGGGGCGTTGGACCGCGTGTGGTCCGCACGATGGAGGTCGGAGGCGGAGGAGCCGGCGGAGGCGGCGTGCGGGCGTCCGAGGATGAGCGGGGGGGCGGCGGCGGCGCTGGAAAGCGGTCGTCCCTATTTTTTGTTTTTTTATTAATTTTTTAATTGTTTATTGTAAATAGTGAATTAAAAGAAAAACTTTTTTTATTTTTTTGTAAATCCGAAAATAGGAATAAAAAAAGACTATAGAAATTTTTTTCCTTTTTTATTTTATTTTTATTTTTTTATTTTTTTATGACCCTGCAAAACAAACGTTAGAGGATAAAGAAAACAAATAGCTTTTTTATTATTTTTTATTTATTTATAAATAAGAAAATGAGCGAGGATTCGATGAAAAATGGAAGAATCGAATTCGATCTCCGGCCACCGTACGCGGCTGGAGTTGAGAGATCGTGGACGATAGAATAGAACGCGGGGAGATCGAGAGAATGAGATGAAAACTAGAGATCGATGGCAAATCAAAAACGTGACGGATTTTAAGATCTAGATAAAAAATGACAACTAGATAAAAAAATGCGAGAAATAAACTACGATTTACCAAGAGAAAAATGTGGATCTCACCTTAGGAGCGGAAAAGGACCGTGATCGCCTCGACAAGACCGACTCGCTGTCACTGGGCGGCTTGGAGACTACGCAACTCCCTCGACGAAATTTTCTCTCGGAGATCGGGCTCCTCTCTCTAAAGATTGATCAAAGTTGAAATGAGGGAGAAGGAGCCATATGAATAGAAAAGATAGAATGAAATTTGAATTTTTGAATTTTTTTGGATAAAGAGAGATGAAAATTGAAATGAATTTTTGAATTTTTTTGAATAAAGAGAGATGAAAATTGAAATGAATTTTTGATTTTTTTGGTGAAAGAGATAAGAGAGATGAAAAGAGACAAAATTATCTAATTTTTTTTGAATTTTCGTCACTTTATTTATTTGAATTAAAAAATGTTATTTTTATTTTTTTATGGTGGTTAATTAAAAATAGCAACTATATACATATAGTATATACATATATGGCATTATATACAAGGGTAAATGAGGAAATTAGCTTTTTTGTTTTAAAAATTTAATTATTTTATTATTTTTTGATTTTTATTTTTATTTTAAATAATTAGTAAAAAGGTATTTACAAATATATACAAATACAATATGCACAAATACATGGGAAAATTGCACAAACCACCCTAGAAAACCAACTTTTTACTCGTAATAGCAAAAATTATGAAAATACAACCATTTTAAAGATAATTTAATTTCGAATCCAATGGAAGTGAGATTGATTAATTTGAGGTCATATGGAGCCGAAATTGGTCTTTCAATTAGTGCTTAGTGGCTTTTTCCAAGTGTGGCTACTTTTATTATGTACATGATTTAATTGTGCAGTTATTTTTATTAATTAGAACACATTTTTATTTACAACTTTGGTTTTGAACGTTATTTGATTTGAGGTCAATTAATATACAAATAAATTAGTGTTAGTTTTATACAGATATACACAAAATAAGTGAGAAGTATTTACAATAACACAAGCACATCTTTTTCTTTTTGATTTTCTGCTTAAGGACCCTTATCTCCCCCTACTTTATTCCTGATCGATCAGGTCAAGTCTTGACCTTCTCTCGGGGTTTGGGTCAGCATGTATACATTCTTCCTTTTTATTTTCTTTTCTTTATTTTTTTATTTTCTTTTCTTTATTTTTCCTTTCTTTCTTTCTTTATTTATTTTAGGTTAAAATTAGTAAGAAGTGTACAATATTTACACACAGATGCAAGTTAGTAAGAATATGGAGTTAGTGTTATATGCATGTGTTTTATAAGGGATTTTAAGCTAAAATAAATGAATAAAGATGACGAATCACAGATTCATCACTCGGTCCCCCTATACTTAGGATAAGGCATCCTAAGTATAGAAAAGGATGTGGACAAAAGTTAGGGACCGATGATTAGTGTAAAAGAAGGAAAAACAAAAGGAAATTAAAAAGAACGAAATCGAGATGCGAGAATCAATGGGCAATCGGTCCCCACTATACTTAGGATATGGTATCCTAAGCATATAAGACGAACAAAAAATGGGGACGATTGTGGTCTACGAAGAATATACAAGTTTGTACTCTAGAAAAACCGAAGAGTTCACATGTCTCTGTACAAGATGGAATGAAGTGGAAGAGTAGTCATGTGTCCTGGATAAGGTAGATCATCTCAACCTGGGTCGTACTGAATCATCTGTTGTGCATGTGCGTATCGATCCCTGGCTGAATAAGTAGAACTGCATCTGTAAGTGTACTCTGTATGTGGCCTAGCTCTCTCTACTGAAATACGCTTCTCTGGAGTTGGACTACCGAAGGTGTCTATATGTGTAATCATCACACCATCTGGCTCTCTACATTGAATGGACTGTATGATCTATGCAATATAATCAACTGACTCTCGTGCTGGAATATGTGTACTCTCAACCTGCGACACTGAAATGTCTATTGCAACTGAGAGTTCATCTAGATCAGATGTGAACTCTGTATATATAAGTGAACGGTCATCTGAAGAACTGGGTCCCATGTGATATACCCTATCCTCCAGTAGGATATCGTGGGTATCAAAATAAATGCTCTGAAGATCAAGAGACTGTGTCTCATCTATGTGTTGGCAATCCTCTGCAAGACTGGTGTCCTCTGAAGTAAATGACAATACTGATCTGGGACTGCTACATCCTCTCGCTATCTTAGTGTATATCTCCATACCGTTTGTGCGGAATGATACTCTCCCAACGTCATAATCAAAGAGTGCTTTTGCTGTCTACAAGAAGGGTCTCCCAAGAGTGATTGGAGCAAGATGTAACTGCATAGGGCACGTCATATCTAGGACAGTAAAGTCCACTGGAAACTACAAGCCCTGTACAGTCACGATAATGCTCCTTAACATGCCTCTAGGTCTCTTCACAGATTGATCTGCAAACTGAATTATCACTCGTGATTTGTAAAGAGGACCTAGCTTGAGTTTATCAAGCAAAGAAGATGGAAGTAAATTTATCGAGGAACCATTATCTAAGAGAGTACGATGGAATGCGGCATCTTCAATCTGACATGTGACATAGTGATCTCCATAATCTATTTTCTTCTTAGGTACCTTATTCCGAATAGCACAAGAGGTTGCCTTGGTGATAATTGCGAGGGTCTAGAGTAATCCACACAAGGCGGGATCACAATATCGTTGAGGCAACCGCTCACGAAACCTGGGTCAATCAACAATTAACCCACAAAAGAGATCAAACAATGAAAAGCAGTATGTGGAGTTAAAATTTATTATAACTCTACAATGAATGTGTATAGTGTGCAAGCATGTAGAGGTCGAACACAGGGAACAAGCAGGATAGATCGCGCAAAATCAATGCACAAGAATGAATGTGATGTTTTAGTCTATATAAGTGTTATTTTGTGGGTTTTTTAATTTTATATTTTTTTATTTGATTTTTGTTGTGTATTTTTATATTTTGTTTTTAATTTTCTGATTTTTATTTTCTTTTTATATTTTATATTTTTTATATTTTCTTTTTCTAAAAAATAACATATATATGCAATAAGAGAAGGAGAGAGATAATGTATTTATAAAAGTAGACAAAATAAGCAAAATACATAAAAGAAAATATTTTTGTGTTTTTTATAATTTTATAATGTCTTAGTGATTTTTCTATATTTTTATGATTTTTTTTGGTTTTTTTAAAGTCAAAAATACTAAAAACATTGAATAAAATATTTATCTGAAATTAAAATGGAGAAAAAAAATATAAAACAGAGATAAAAATTCTTTAAATTAATTTTAAATAAAATAAGGAAAATTCAGAAACAGAAATTAGATTTTTAAGATTTTTTAGGAATTTTTAATATTTTTATGAAGGTTTTTAGAGTTTTGTAATTTTTATGAGTTTTCTTTTACATTTTTTTAGTGATTTTTGGATTGAATATAAAAGACACTAAAATACACAAAATATAATTTTTTTTGGAATTTTTCAAGAAGTTTTATAATTTTTATGTATTTTTTAATGCAAACAGAGATGAAAATGCATGTTTTTGAATTTTTATAAATATTAAAATGATTCAAAAATGCAAAATAAAATATGATGTGATAGAAGAATGAAACGGGAACTTATGCTAATTTTTGGGTTTTTTTTCGAAATTTAGAGATGCATGAAATAAATAAAAGAAATAAAAAGAAAACCCAACCTAACATGGGTATTTTTTTAATTAAGCTAAAGTCCAGGGGGTTGAATGCAATTTTTTCCAGAAAGATATAAGACAATAAAAATATTTCTAGACTAAATACAAAAAGCCAAAAACCTAGGGGTAAGCGTGCAAAATTGCCAACGTCGCGTGCACGCAGCACGGTGACCTGGCAGGGACCTTTCTGTAATTATCCAAATCCTGAGGGCTAACTTGCAAAATCATCAAAAATATTACAACTTTATAAATTGTTTCTAGACTTAACAGAAATAATACAAACCGCGAGGGCCCCGCATAAAATACCCCGACCCCCATGTGTGCAAGTCCTGTGAGGTGACGTGGATAGGGGCCTCGATGCAAATATGAGAAATCTAGGGGTCTTTTTGCAAATTTCACAAAAATTAACTAACTGCAAATGAAACTTTCAGTGTTGAATATTAAATAGAAAAAGGGCCTGGGTTGAATATGCAAAATACCCAGGCTAGGCGCATCCAACAGCTAAGGTACGTTCACTTGCCACGCGTCGATCAATGGACGGTCGATATCGGTTCGACTTTGATGGCCCTGATCAAATCTTCAAAATGGGCATCAATGGCTGAGGCTCTACGCGATCGGATGGTTGATGCACGACCTGGGCCGGCGGCAACGATCTGACGGCGAAGAACCCAGGAGGAAGAACATGGGAGAAATGCCGGCGAGGCGATCTTCCTCGGCCTTGATACTCATCCTCCAATGTACTGAAGGGATCCAAAATGGCCACGACGTCCCCAGGTCCGGTCCTCTTCATGTTGGACACTCCAAAAAGCCCCGACGTCAGCCGGAGGACACGTGCGGAGGCGGCGGAGCTGGCGAGCTCCAAGAACCTCGCCCGCGCACCAAAACGAGCTCCAGGTGTTTATACGGCACGAGACCTGCGAAAAGGGGGTGAAGGGGTCGAGGGAAAACTGCCTCGACCCCACAGCGGGGTGGAACAGGCAGAGAATGACAAAGTCGGAGCTAGCCGGAGCAACTCCGGCAAGGTGATGACGATTGGTGATCGGATGGGTCACAGGTGAAAGGAAATGCACTGATCTACTCCTAAGATGTTGGTAAATAAAGAAATGCAAGAAAAAGAGAGAAAAATAAATCTCAAAGGTGGAAGATGCCTGAGATAGAACCTCGACAGCGAAGCTCGCCGGAGGAGGGTGGAACGACCCTTCGGCCACCTCCTCGATCAACCCAACGACAGGAACATGGACTTGTCACCTCCCTGGTTCGATGGAGCACGAAAGGCGGAGAGAAAACAGGTCAAATGGCGTTTAAAATCGAAAGGGAAGGTCGGGTATGGCTTTTGAATGAGTTGACAAGCGGGCGACGAGAACGAGCGTATCGTTGATCCAATCCCCAAGATTTAGCCTGGGCATGCATCCTCGATGCAAGGGGAGAAAAAGGTCTGAAGACTCTATCACGAAACAATGCAAGATGGGACCTCGAAAAAATCACGAAGATGGGTCAAAACCCCGTTCTGACAACGGCAGGGGGTGGGGTCAGAGAGTTGACCTCGGGTCAACTCTCCAACCCTCCTGGTTGGTCCACGTGGACCAACCAGGAAAAAGCCTGGAAAATGATTTGTAAAATCAATTTAAAATAGCAAATGATTTAATTATTTTTAGGTTATTAAATGAAAATTGTTTATTATTTTATAAATTATTATATTATGATATTTATTTATTTATTTCGAGGTATATAATTACAAGTTACCTTTTATGGCCAATATAGGTATATTCATCTAAATATTTTAATATTTTATTTTTATTTTGTATTTTTAATTTTATTATTTTTGTTTCTTATTTTATACATTTATAATTAATTTTATAAACTTAAATATATTTTTATTTTATTTTTTGATGTATTTTATACACTTAAATAAATAGATGTACTATTTATATAGGTATATTTACAGGTATTATACATATGTATTGTATACAAGTATTTTATTTTTGTATTTTCTTTAGGTTTGTATTCATGTTTTAATATACACATATATTATAAATAATATTTATAAAATTATAAAAATAAGAAATTACAAAAATAATGAATAATAAATCAAATGAATATTTTAATCGGTACAAGTATACAATAAGGGTCCAAAATCTAACTTTCAAATTGTAGCTCCGAAAAATATGAAACCACCTTCATTAAATAGCTTATTAAAAATTATATATAATTAAAGTGATTTTGATACATTTCGAGTTTTTATTTGAGAGATACAGGTCTGGGAAGTTGGGATTCTGGAATCTTATTCAGATCATAACATTTTATTTGTACATTATTTTTAGGTGAAATCAATTTTGTATTTTTTCTATATTTAATTATCTACAACTTTCATGTACAAAGTTTCTTTATTTGAGGTATAAAAAGTAGAACTAAAAATGGGTCCCAAAATGAATAAAGAATGAATTAAATAAAAGGGTTTTTAATTGGATTCTGGCCCTTATCTCCCCCTACATTATTCCTTATCGACCTATTCATCTAGATGCCTAGGTCTCGGGGTTTTAGGTCATAAAATATTTGCAATATTTTATTCTTTTGCTTTTCTTTTCTTTATTCTATAATTTTGGCTTTAAAAACAGTATTTTATACAATACGGTTCGCCCATGTGGTCTTCCCAGGCCAGGCTTCCGGGGAAAGGGAGGGGTGGGGGTGGGCTAGCCTGACGGCCCCCGGGGCGCCCTGAATCAGAAAACACATACATGCATGAATGCTAAAATACATGAATTAAGGGTATTTACATGCATTTACTAGGGTTTTTTAGGCCAAAATGATAGAATAAAGATGATGAAATGTGGATTCAACACCCCCTATACTTGCCTTTGCTAGTCCCTAGAAAACACTTATGCAATAAGTGCAGAAAAGAAAAAAAAGAAAAAAAAAAGAAAATTGGATTAAATTTAACTATCAAATTTGTCCTCACAAAATCAAAGTTTGGAGCTTAAGTCGGACCTTTGGAATTTTAGTGCGGGCGGAACCTTAATGGGAATCGGATTTGAAATCCAACAGCCTTCGAGAATCCCAATACTCTGCTCAAGTCTCCTCAATAGCCAGGTCAGAAATATTTCAACTCATATGCAAACCCTTGCGACTATGAGTTGATGAATTGGTAATCAACCCTTTCTAGTGTTGTCTAATTGACGGTTTCGTTGCAGTCGGATAGATCCGCGTTGATCAAAAATTAACCGCACAAATCGATTAATCGTCTAATGAAATTAATGTGCGGTTTTATGTTTATTTAGCCTGTGCAAGCCCTAGGATCGACTCAAGGAGGCAAAGGAACAACTCAAGATCAAATTAGATGGATTAGATCATGATTTTCCAAGTGGGTTTTTTTAGTATTTTTTTATGCAATAAAAATGACAAAAGCAGAATATTAATTGGATTAAGTTAATACGAAAAGAACCGACTCGGCCAAATTTAATTTTAATGTGAAATTAGTTCAAATTATCCAAGTGATATTTTTCCTAAGAACCTAATCCAACAATGAATGCAAAATGTATTTTCTTGGAATTTTTGGCTTTAAAATGTGCAAATGAAAAATACAAACTTTTTTGGGGTTTTTATGCAATTTTTCATGCAAATGATATGCAAAAGTTATTAAAAATTTATTGGAAGTTAAATATGATGAAATGAAGCTACTCTAATATTTTTGGAATTTTCTGACACTAATTGAATTGTTTGTGAATTTTTTACTGAAAACAGAGCGACTGTGGGTATCTAATTTCTAATAAATCCACGAAGTTAAATTATCCAGAAATTGATTTATCTCAAATAGATATTTTAATAAAGAATCCAGGAGATTTGAAATTTCTCAAAAATCTTATTCATGGAATTAATTAAAAATCAATTACAGAAATCACTCTACCATTTATTTTATGCACAAGAAAACTCCAAATTGGACGAATTTTGGATTGTAATTAAAGAACACTTAGATGCATCATCTACAATTGTTTCGCAATTTTTGGATCAATAAATGGGCCTGTGCGAATTTCAGAGCATAATTGGGCAAAGTATCTTTAATTTTCACTCTTTGATTTTTAATAAATTATTTGATCATCACAAAAAGAAAAAATAAAAAGCCATGAGATAAAGAATTAGTTTTTCTACAACATGCTATTTTTATATTAAAAATGATGCAAAGATGACTTTCAAATTAATGATCAAAGTCAGGGTTGTCCGTGCAATACTAAAAATGACAAACTACAAACTGAAATGTGCCTAAGGACTCTTTGGAAATAGATAAACATGCAGGGAAAACTATGAAATAATTACAATATAAAAATAAATAAATAAACCTTGAGAGCTGACCCACCCCTTTCTTTCTTCTAGGGCATGCACGCACAGGGGAAGTGGTGGCGGCGCGAGCACGAGGGTGGCGGGCGGAGTGGCGAAGATCGACGAGGGAGGAGCGGGGCGGTGCACGCTATGCGCAGTGACGCACGGCGCGATCACGAGGCAGGCAGCGATCGAGGGGTGGCGAGGTCGGCGATGCGCTCTCCGTGTGGAGCGCCACGCAGCAGCGCTTAGGAGGCGTCGGTGGGGTGGCGCGAGGTGGTTGGGCGCGACGGAGGCGCAAACGCGGGAGGACGATGGCCGCGCGGCGACGCATGGGTGCAGCAGGAGGCGGGGCGGCGCGAGGTGCGGAGCTACTAGGCAGCTTGCGGGTGGCGATGCGCGAGGGGCTCCCGCACGGCTGGGGCTGAAGGCACGATGGTCGCGCAAGGACGCGCGAGGGTGGCTGGGCATGCTGGAGGCGCACTGGAGCGAGCGGCGGGCCGCGGTGCTGGAGGAGGCGGGCCGTGCGCGGGTGGCGCGCGGCCAACGTGGGTGCGGTGGTTGTGGAGCACCGCACTAATGGTCGTTGGGCGGGGCGGCAACAACGCGTGGAGGGGCTGGAGGTCGGTGGGCGCGGAGGCGCCTGAAGGCTGGAACGGCAGGGACGCGGGCGGCTACCACGCGAGGGAGGAGGTGCTGGCGGCACGGCCAGCCGCATGTGGAGAGGTGCGAGGCCACCGACGTGGAGGCAAGGGGGCAGCTGAGCTGCTTCCCTGTTTTTATTATTTTTTTTGTGTTTTCTTTTTTTGTAATTTTTTTGTTGTACTTTTTTAAATAGAAATAAAAAGTGAAATGAATGGTGATGGATGTGATGGATTTATGGTGATAATGTGACTTGTGTAGATGTGATTTTAAAATGATATGGTGATTGTAATGGTGATCAATAAGAAGGAAATAATGTTAGATAAAATAAAATGACAAGATATAGATAGAGAATTTACCTGCGGTTTTTCCAGATGGAGCCGCGTCGTGCGGCTTCCGTCGTCGCTTCAAGGAGATGGCAGCCTCCGAAGCTCAACGAGCGTTGTGGAACTCGTGACGGTGGTGAGGACCACCGGATCTCGCCTTCGGCTTGTCGTCGCTCGACGTCGAAGAAGGAGCTGTCACCTCACGGCTTTGACGGAGCTAGAACCTATCTCACTTATAGAACGACGGATAATGAACCATGGAGAGGGGAGATGAATATAAAGAGGAGGAAAGGGAAGTTGGAGAAGGGATGGAGAAGATGGAGGAGGTGGTGATAGTGGTGGCTTGGAGTGGAAGACAAGTAAGGGAGAAGAGGTAAAAGGGGGATAAAATAAACAAAATAATAAAATAAAATAGTAGGCTACTAAAAATAATTAAAATAGTAATAATAAAATAGTAATAATAATAAATCCTAAAATAATAAAATAAAGGGGTGACATGTGGCGGCTCCAGGAGCTGCCACATGTCGCTCCCAGAAAATTCAAAAATTAAAGGTAAAGAAAAATCAAAAAGAAATAACAAAAGGGATTAAATCAAAAAGCGGTCAACACGAAAGTTGCTCGTCTCGACGAGATCTACAACTTTAGTGAAGGGCTGAAAATCAAAGGAAGTGATCTGTACAAAAACGTATTTTTGGGTGGTACCTTATAGATATAAAATACCGCATTTTATCTTTTGTATTTTTTTGTCATTTTTAATTAAGAGAAAAATTAAAATAAAGTTAGAAAAAATATTAAAGGAATATTTACAGCTTAATCTAATTTTTTGGATTTTTAATAATTAAGAAAATAAAAGGATAAAATGAAGGGCAAAACGGTCAATATGTACAATATACAAAAGGGGCTCAAAACCCAAGTTTTGCATACGAGCTCCGATTTTAATGAAATTGGTCTTGTTTTGAAGGTCTTTGAATGTATATTATTTTAAAACCTAATTCGGAGGTTGTATGAGAGAGATATGCGCATTTTAAGGCTCCTAGTCTCAAACTTGGATTGGGGTTTTATTGGTCAATTTTAGAAGTTAGTATTTTTTGATATTTTTCTTTAATTAGTGTTAGTAATATATAGACTATAGAGTTGGTTTTATTGGATTCGGAGTTAGTATAAAATATGTATAAATAGGGTATTATAGCTAATATACAGGTGACTATTTACAAGTGAAATTGGCTTCTTATTTAATGCAAATATGAATGCTAAAATGCAGATATTATGCTTGCATGTATGGATGCTAATTATGCAATATAAGTGGAAATATGCATCTAATTACTTGGGAACAAAGCTCTATTTTCAACTTTTAGAGTGATGAATGGCAGATTCATCAACCCCCTATACTTAAACCTTGCTCGTCCCCGAGCAACTAAAATGAAATGCAAGAGTGAAATGATTTTGTGTTCCATACCAAGGTCATGAACAAAAGTTGAAAATGGAGCTTGACTCGACCATTGGATTAATTGTGTGGCGGAACCTTATTGGGATCTGAATTTAAGACCTAACAGACTTCAAGTTCCACAAGTCTTCTATTCAAGACGCCTCAATAGTCAGGTCAGAACAAATCCTTAAACGCAAATTTCTGATGACTATGATTCTTACTTGTACTGTGTAAGTGTAAAATAGCTCCCCACATCAGAAATGACTCAGAACCAACCTCCTCTAACAAGGTAACTCAAATAACCCGGTCCAGTAACTCTTTCCTCGAGGAGCGGGGTATTCCCTTCTAAGTTCAAGTGCGACCAGCTCAAGAGGAGGGGGTAGAGAGAAGAATGGATGGTAGCCAGTGTAGCTACCTATCCCGGGATGCCCGACCAGTGTAGCCAAGTCATCCAGCTGCATTTTCTTTGCTAATATACATCCTCCGACAGGTATTTTGTTTTCACTTGGACCTGCCTAATTTTTTTGGAGTTTTTGCATTTTTTTTTCTTTTTTTTTTCTCTTTTTTTTGAACTATATACAAGGTGCAGCATGTACATCAGAAGTTTTTCCTCTTTAGCCAGTAGACTATCCCTCTTTTGAAGCATTATTGCAACCCACAACGTCCCGTCTTTAGACGTCAACACTACCAGACTAGGTTGAGATGCACTACCCTCCCTAGAGGAGGACGGATGTTTCAACCCGTGTGCTACTCCAAGCTAAAGGATTCTACCTCCTCACCACCTCATCAATGAAGAGCTACGTGCATGGTGCTTTTCCAAGTTAGGTCATTATCTAAAAGAATCATGCGTGTGCACGAGATATTCTATTTAGACTAATCAAGATGACATGTGAACATAGACTTGCGGACTCGAAGAATTAAGTCAATTGACCTGAGAAATCTTAACTCCAGTTCCTATAAGGTTCCTCTGAAATCAGGTGGATTAAGGTCAAATCTGGTCCATCCTCAATATCTACTCATAACTTGGTTCAGAACCCACTGGCTTTTCACTTTGCATATGCAAGATATGCAGATGAGATGCAGATGACATGCTATGTAGATGAATGTAAATGCAAGACTCTTTTTCTTTTTTTTTCTTTTTATTTTGAATGCAAAGATGATATGCAAGTGTAAATAAGAAGCCTATTTTCTTTTGTTTTTTCTTTCTTTTTGTGTTTTTGTGTTTTTTGTTTTTTTTGTTTTTTTCAGAACTTTGGTATACCTCCTATGTTACAACAATTTACAAGAGTTTATAAGTATTATACAGATTATACAAGTGTTATACAATATACAAGTATACAAAAAAATTTTCAATTTTTACAAAAGTTTTACACGTATTATTCAACAAAAAAAATTTTCCCACCCGTATTTATTGCAAAATATATACAAAAAGTACGCGAAAATACACGAAAGTACGAGCTACGGTAAAGTATATATGTAATATATACACGCCCCCCTATACTTAGCGTGTGCTATGTCCTCAGAGCACGAAAAGCGAGGAAAAAGACATAGCTCGTGCTAAGCGTAGGAGAGCTAAAAAACAAAAAGTAAAGAAGTCGCTTTGCCCCCTATACTTAGGCTCTGGCAGCCTAAGTGTAGAAGAAGATCAAAAATGGGGCGGGCAAGGTTAAGAGGGGAAATGGAGGAGTATATATACGGCGGGCATCGGTCCCCCCTATACTTAGGCTCTGGTCTGCCTAAGTATAAGACAGGAATGAGTGTGAGAACCGATGAGATCTAGAGAATATACAACGAATGGTGAAGAGACTCGAGTCACTCTCCCCCTATACTTAGGATCTGATCATCCTAAGTATAGCCATAAATTGAAATGATATGGAGCCAGGGCAAGTGATTCGAATCACTAGGGAGGGAGGGAAAATCTATACAAGGAGGATTGAGAATATACAGGGATCAAGAAGGTTTGTGACGAACCTTCTTGCGGGAGCGAGGAGGTGGGTAATATACAAGTGTGTCGCTGTCAGAATCATCCTCAGATGAATAATAGTGTGGTGAAGGGATCGTCCAACGTGGGTCGACACACGGCTGCTTGCTTAGATACGGCTTAAGAACAACCGAACTGAGCTCACTCATATAAATCACCTTGTCCGGACCCGATGAGGGTTCCTCTGAAAATTCCTTCTCCGGAATGTTGAAGGAAATTTTCTTAGTCGGTTTTCTAGAACCTGAATCATTGAGAGAGAGATGAGAGCGACGTGCCTTGAGAGGTTCGGGGGAACATCTCGATGAATCAATTCTTAACTTCTTCTCACTAGATAGCCGACTAGAAGAGGGAGCAACCGTGTTTTTATGTGGAGTCAATTTAGTCTTGGTTGTTTCCTTTGAAGGTCCAGGATGCGGTGCGGTGCTGACCATGGGTTCCTCATCAGACGAGTCACCATATAAATTAGCATATTCCTGAAGGGTCAGCACGCGTCTCGAGAAGGTGCCAATGATCTCAGTTGGCTTGACATTATTGGGCTCTTGTGTCGGATCATCGAAATGATCAAGGCAATCTACAAAGGTCGTGTCCAACTCAATGATAGCTTCTGGTCGTGAGTACTCCTTAGCTGTTACAGTGGTGGTGCAAGCAGTTGATGAAGTGGATGTGTGGGGAGCCTCTGAACCAATGGTCGTCCGGACAGTCGGTTTCTCAGGTGTAGCAGAGAGGTGGGACTCATCTACCTCTCGATGGTCACGATTGTCGGCGGATGCGTGGGTCACCTTAGAGTAAAGTGTATCAAAGAGTGGGTGAGGTCGAAGCGCTCCCAATGCTGAAAAATCGATTTCCCGAGTCTCACAATCTATAGTTGCCTTAGCCAAGGCTAAGAACGACTTCCCGAGAATAATCGGAGACTAGGAAAACTCTCCTCGGTGCTCAATGTCAATGATCGTGAAGTCCACATGGAGTAGAGCACCTTGGAAAGTAACGATGATTGAAATATTTCCTCTCGACCGTTTGATAGATCGATCGGCCAGCTGAACGATCTCTCTCGACTTCCTAAGTAGCCTGAGTTTGAGCTTGTCAAACACAGAGGTCGGGAGGATATTTATAGGTGAGTCATCATCGATACTTGCATGGGTAAAGATGGTGTCTTTGATTTCACATTCAACTCGGGGCAACCGCTTCACTATACGGCTTTTGGTCTTTCTCCCCATCACCAAGGAGGTGGCCATAGACACTATGTGTCTTTCAGTCCTTGTCCTCTTATTGCCCGACCACTTGGGCATCAATTTACTTCTCACAAACCGTTTGAGGTCGGGAAAGTGATATATGGCCTTTATTGAGGGAAGATTAAAAATCAGCTCTTCATCGAGTGCTTCCCTTAAGGCAGGATCCAATTTTTTTAGGTCTTTTCATTTTCAATTTTTGTGTGATTTTTTGGTTTTTCAATTTTTTTGGTGTTTGTATAGATGAATGATCATACTCAAGATAGGAAGGCAAGGAGTTAGTAGAAGAGGGAGATAGAATGGACTCCAGTTGTACAGGAGATGTGGGTTCCCTAATGCTTGCTTGGTTTTCAACATCAGATCTACTTATGTCCTTTTCCACTTTCATTCCCAAGCTGGCAGAAATTGAGTGCAATATTTCCATGGCGTCTCTCAACTTGTTACCTAATGTTTCATTTTTCACGATAAGTCGAGAAATGTCATCCTCCAAAAAAATCTCATGACAAATCATGGGAGAGTTCTGCTCAATTGGAGGATACTGCTGAGATATTGGGGTCTCATACTCAACATACATAGACTCTGGCATGTAATGTTGGGTCGAGTATGGACTATCTAAATGGCAAATATTGGTCGGGGCCTCATATGATAGAGTCGATGAAACAGGGACTGATAAGTTTAGGTCATGAGTCCAATGTTGTGAATGTATAGGCTCTTCGAATGAAGGCTGGTTAATGGAGGCTTGATCACTAAAGTCAATCAAGTCTGGGAAATCGGGATGTAAAGGCCTCTCAATTCGGGTTGTTCGATCGACCATGTTATGCCCTAAGTTCAAGTCGGGATGTGTATATGTAAATTATTGTATGGTCCCTACTTGCGGTGAGAATGGGGGCATAAAATTTTGCCAATCATCTATCTTAGCAATGGCTTGCTCTTAATTCGATTCGTTGATTCCTGCAAGCTCTCGAGAATAAGGACAATCAGCCCAAGATGAAAGTGGATCTGGAGTGTTGGAATATGGAGTAGGTGAGAAATGCAAAGAAGTGGAGAAGTCAACTGAAATTCTGACTTCATAATCGGGTTGAGATGGAACCGACCACGGGTAAGGATCTCCCGTGGATGGCGGAGGATACATGGAAGAAGGAGAAGGCGAAGATGAACGGTATATGGTCGATGAGGAATGATCAGAGGTTTCAGGGTATGGGGACCAATATCCCGACATCTTGAAGAGGGAAGGGTGGATGTAAGTAGATTAAGGTAGAAAATGTGCAATTACATAAGATCACACACACACAGACACAAAGACAAACGCAAGAGCAAACCCTGAGTTCACACTCAACATGGTGAAGGACCCGAAACCGAGTCTGATTAGTCTGGTTGATTTAAGTGTGAATTTTCAGACAAGTAGCAAAGGTTACGCGGCCTATAGGGGAGTCGGTTAAAAAGCCTGTTGCATCTCCCCTGTTTAACATGTCGCCTAAGATACCGACGGTCCTTCCTTTCTTTCCTCCTATCCCAAGTTGATGGATTCAAAGACATGCCCCTATCTACATGCAAGCAGGAGGAGGCTAACAAGGCCGGAACTTCACTCCGGGGGGATACTGGAAACTTGTCGCGAAGTACCACAATTTCGCCCCTATCTACCTGAGACAGGCGGAGGCTACTTGGTACTAGTCAATGAACCTGAATAATTCAACTTGTGATATTTGCTAGGATCAGTCGGAACGTGATATGGAAGGCGGGGATTTGGGCTCTGCCTTAAGGTGTTCACACACACTCAAGTACCCTCACTCAGCCTGAAAACATGGTCGGGGTTAATTTCCTGCAAACAAGGGTTAATTTTAGTCAATTTTTTTGGTCCAATTCAATTAGCAGTCCCAATTTTAAAGATTAGTTGTCACTGATATTAATTCACACAAGCAATCACGTATATCGTCCAGTCCCAATTCCTTTATCCTGGGTCAGAAAACCGAGAGAGAGAATCGGAAAAAGCCGATGCAATCGAGAAAACGATGATGAATGCTTGAGTAAGAATACTTACAGTGCCTCCAGCTCTCTATAATGCGGGATGCAATACCGAATTGAAATTTTACACTAAATGAATTCAGACGATAAAATCCGCTCCTAGATAGGCAGTTTTATTAGCGAGTGAAGCACAGGTTGATTTGACTAGATTTGCGGTCTAAGTGCGTCTTTTAAGTGGTTGTGTGGTCCTAAAAATTACGAGAACAAGCAAACCCTAGGGTGGCTTGAGGAGCTGCTAGTGCAAGCCTATTCTAAAAATTCAAACCACACAACAGACAGGGACACGGTTCCACTATATTTACATGCGCGAGAACCCAAACGGGAACTGTTGTAAATGCAGACACTTTTTTTAATTAAAAAAAACGAAAATCTTTCAGGCGTCTCAACAGCCGACTTGATCCACGAATCATCGGCCTCCGATGTACTTCGAGATGCGTCGACTTTAAGAAAGCCGCTCCAAGTCCATCGGGCCCTCGCACAAAAAGATAAAAAATTATGTTAGAGAGAGAATAAAATAAAAAAATAATTGGAAAAAGTGGAATAATTACAAGATGGTTCGGGGATCAGACTACCCGATTGACTGGAAAACGTGAATCGAAATTTCTAAAAAGAACCTAAGCCGTTTGCCTCCCCGGCAACGGCGCCATTTGACGGGCCGCTGATCTACCCTTTCTAGTGTTGTCTAATTGGCGGTTTTGTTGCAGTCGGATAGATCTGCATTGATCAAAAATTAACCGCACAAATCAATTAATCATATAATGAAATTAATGCGCGGTTTTATGTTTTTTAGCCTGGGCAAGCCCCAGGGTCAACTCAAGGAGGCAAAGGAACAACTCGAGATTAGATTAGATTGATTAGATCGTGATTTTCCAAGTGGGTTTTTTAGTATTTTTTATGCAATAAAAATGACAAATGCAGAATATGAATTGGATTAAGTTAATACGAAAAGAATCGACTCGGCCAAATTTAATTTTAATGTGAAATTAGTTCAAATTAGTCAAGTGATATTTTTCCTAAGAACATAATCCAACAATGAATGCAAGATATATATTTTTTTGGAATTTTTGGCTTTAAAATGTGCAAATGAAAAATACAAACTTTTTTGGGGTTTTTATGCAATTTTTTGTGCAAATGATATGCAAAAATTATTAAAAATTTACTGGAAGTTAAATATGATGAAATGAAGCTACTCTAATAGTTTTGGAATTTTTTGACACTTTATGATTTTTTATGAATTTTTTACTGAAAACATAGCGACTGTGGGTATCTAATTTCTAATAAATCCACGAAGTTAAATTATCCAGAAATTGATTTATCTCAAATAAATATTTTAATAAAGAATCCAGGAGATTTGAAATTTCTCAAAAATCTTATTCGTGGAATTAATTAAAAATCAATTACAGAAATCACTCTACAATTTATTTTATGCACATGAAAACTCCAAATTGGGCGAAATTGGACTATAATTAAAGAACACTTAGATGCATCATCTATAATTTTTTCGCAATTTTTGGATCAATAAATGGGGCTGTGTGAATGCAAAGTATAATTGGGCAAAATATCTTTGATTTTCACTCTTTGATTTTTAATAAATTATCTGATCATCACAAAAAGATAAATAAAAGGCGTGAGATAAAGAATTAGTTGTTCTACAACATGCTATTATTTTTTGATTAAAAATGATGCAAAGATGACTTCCAAATTAATGATCAAAGTCAGGGTTGTCCGTGCAATACTGAAAATGATAAACTAAAAACTGAAATGTGCCTAAGGACTCTTTTGGAAATAGATAAACATGTAGGGAAAACTATGCAATAGTTACAATATAAAAATAAATAAATAAACCTTGAGAGCTGGCCCACCCCTTTCTTTCTTCTAGGGCACGCACGCACAGGGGAAGTGGGCGGCGGCGAGAGCACGAGGGCGGCGGGCAGAGTGGCGGAGATCGACGAGGGAGGAGCGGGGCGGTGCGCGCTACGCGCGGTGATGCACGACGCGATCACGAGGCAGGCGACGATCGAGGGGTGGCGAGGTCGGTGCTGCGCTCGCCGCATGGAGCACCATGCAACAGCGCTCAGGAGGCGTCAGTGGGGCAGCGCAAGGTGGTTGGGCACGGTGGAGGCGCAAGCACGGGAGTACGATGGCTGCGTGGCGGCGCAAGGGTGCAGCAGGAGGCGGGGCGGCGCGAGGTGCGGAGCTACTAGGTGGCTCGCGGGTGGCGATGCGCGAGGAGCTCCCGCACGGTTGGGGCTGAAGGCGCGATGGCCGCACAAGGACGCGCAAGGGTGGTTGGGCGCGCTGGAGGCGCACTGGAGTGGGCGGCGGGCCGCGGTGCTGGAGGAGGCGGGCCGTGCGTGGGTGGCGAGCGGCCAACGTGGGTGCGGTGGTTGTGGAGCACCGCACTAATGGTTGTGGGGCGGGGAAGCAACAACGCGTGGAGGGGCTAGAGGTCGGTGGGCGCGGAGGCGCCTGAAGGCTGGAACGGCAAGGACGCGGGCGGCTACTGCGCGAGGGAGGAGGTGCTGGCGGCGCGGCTAGCCGCATGTGTAGAGGTGCGAGGTCGCCGGCGTGGAGGCAAGGGGGGCGACTGAGCTGCTTCCCGATTTTTATTATTTTTTGTGTTTTCTTTTTTTGTAGTTTTTTTATTGTAATTTTCTAAACAGAAATAAAAAGTGAAATGAATGTGATGGATTTATGTTGATAATGTGACTTGTGTAGATGTGATTTTAAAATTATATGGTGATAGTAATGGTGATCAACAAGAAGAAAATAATGTTAGATAAAATAAAATGACAAGATATAGATAGAGAATTTACGTGCGGTTTTGCCAGATGGAGCCGCGTCGTGCGGCTTCCGTCGTCGCTTCAAGGAGATGGCAGCCTCCGAAGCTCAACGAGCGTTGTGGAACTCGTGACGGTGGTGAGGACCACCGGATCTCGCCTTCGGTTTGTCGTTGCTCGACGTCGAAGAAGGAGCTGTCACCTCACGGCTTTGACGGAGCTAGAACCTATCTCACTCGTAGAACGACAGATGATGAACCATGGAGGAGGGGAGGTGAATATAAAGAGGAGGAAAGGGAAGTTGGAGAAGGGATGGAGAAGATGGAGGAGGTGGTGATAGTGGTGGCTTGGAGTGGAAGACAAGTAAGGGAGAAGAGGTAAAAGGAGGATAAAATAAATAAAATAATAAAATGAAATAGTAGGGTACTAAAAATAATTAAAATAGTAATAATAATATAGTAATAATAATAAATCCGAAAATAATAAAATAAAGGGGTGACATGTGGCGGCTCCAGGAGCTGTCACATGTCGCTCGCAGATAGTTCAAAAATTAAAGGTAAAGAAAAATAAAAAAGAAATAACAAAAGGGATTAAATCAAAAAGTGGTCAACATGAAAGTTGCTCGTCTCGACGAGATCTACAACTTCGTGATGGGTCGAAAATCAAAGGAAGTGATCTGTACAAAAACATATTTTTGGGTGGTACCTTATAGATATAAAATATCGCATTTTATCTTTTGTATTTTTTGTCATTTTTAATTAAAAGAAAAATTAAAATAAAGTTAGAAAAAATATGAAAGGAATATTTATAGCTTAATCTATTTTTTGGATTTTTAATAATTAAGAAAATAAAAGGATAAAATGAAGGCAAAACGGTCAATATGTACAATATACAAAAGGGGCCCAAAACCCAAGTTTTGCATACGAGCTCTGATTTTAATGAAATTGGTCTTGTTTTGAAGGTCTTTGAATGTATATTACTTTAAAACCTAATTCGGAGGCTGTATGAGAGAGATATGCGTATTTTAAGGCTCCTAGTCTCAAACTTGGATTGGGGTTTTATTGGTCAATTTTACAAGTTAGTATTTTTTGATATTTTTCTTTAATTAGTGTTAGTAATATATACACTATAGAGTTGGTTTTATTGGATTCGGAGTTAGTATAAAATATATATAAATAGGGTATTTTAGCTAATATACATGTGACTATTTACAAGTGAAATTGGTTTCTTATTTAATGCAAATATGAATGCTAAAATGCAGATATTATGCTTGCATGTATGAATGCTAATTATGCAATATAAGTGGAAATATGCATCTAATTACTCAGGAACAAAGCTCTATTTTCAACTTTTAGAGTGATGAATCGCAGATTCATCATGAGTCTGACTCGTACAGTGTAAGTGATAGTGGCTCTCCCCAACTGAAATGACAAAGAGACTGACTTATCTAGTATGACAACCCAATGATTCCCCAATCCAGCAACTTCTTCCTCGAGGAGCGGGGTACTCCCTTCTAAGTTCAAGTAACAACCAGCTCAAGAGGAGGGGGTGAAGAGAAGAATGGACGGTAGCCAGTGTAGCTACCTATCCTAGGATGCAAGACCGGTGTAGTCAAGTCATCCAGCTACAGGCTCACATGATTTGACTTTGGAACTTAAGCTTGCTTATTTTCTATACAACATATTCACATACTCCGGCAGGCATTTTATTTTTATACAGGCATGTCCATTTTTTTGAGTTTTTTTGAAATACTATTTACAACAACATTTACATAGGGAATTTTTCCTCCTGATCCAATAGACTATCCCTCTTTTGAAGCTTTATTGCAACCCACACTCTCCTGTCTTTAGAATTCCTCATCACCGGAACCGTTGGGGTGCACTTCCCTCCCTAGAGGAGGACAAATGTTTCCACTTGTGTGCGTCTCATACCGGCAAATCCAACCCCCTCACCACTCCAACTGAGTTGAGCCAAGTGAAAGGTGCATGTGTCCAAGTTAGGTCATTATAAATAAGATTCGTGTGTGTGCTCTGAAATACTCTACTTAGGCAGTCAAGAATCCATTGAACCAAGTCCCGTGATCCTCAAAGAATTAAGTCAAGTAGACCTGAAGTACCTCAATTCCAACTCCCATAAGGTTCCTATTATTAGGTAGATTTTAAGGTCCAACCAGGCTCCAATCTTCGGATTTTACTTAGACTTGTTCAACTATTAAACTCAATCCGATAAATGCTCATGCTATGCAAATGTTATGCATAAAATATTTTCGTGATGCAATTTTCAAATATTTCAAACTTTATATGGATTTTTGAAAAGATGATGCATATGTATTTTTTTGTATTTTCAAAAAAGATTTTTCAGATATTTTTGGTCTTTTAATTTTTTCAAATGTTTTTGGGATTTTTGGAAACAAAGCTTTTGGATAAAAACTAGGTACAAATGTTTCACAGGGATGCATCTTATATTTACAAGAAGATATTAAGAATTTACAAAGGGTAAATGCTCAATTTTATAGGTATAAAGATATTTTAGTGTGATGTTCATATTCCTCAAACTTGTTTGCAAAAGATTTTTCAAACAATTTTTGAAAACTATAGTCCAAAGTAATTTTTACAAATATTTTTACAAACATGTACACACATTTTAAAATCATTTTGCAAAGGTTTTTCAAACAGTATAGATAGATTTTTCAAAATATTTTTCCAACCATTTTCAAACCATTTGCAAATAGTTTTTCAAATATTTTATTTCACACAAAGAAAGCAAGTTTTACAAACAAAACATTTTTACAAAGGTTGAAAACATGTAACAAAATGTTTTCAAAATTGTTTTCAAAAGATTTTCCACAAAGATTTTCAAACTATTTTTCAAACACTTTGCAAAAAATATTTTCACCTGATTTATTAATCAATGAATAGAAAAAGAATTTGAGGAATAATAACATCTTTTATAAAGGTTTTTAATGAATTTAGCCATAAAAATACAAAACTACAAGTTATGGCTAAAGTATATACGTAGTATATACGACCCCCCTATACTTAGCTTGAGCTATGTCCTCATAGATCAGAGAGAAAAAATGGAGACATAACTTGTACTGAGTATAGGAAAGTCTAACGAATAAATGAATAAAGAAACGCATGAATAAGAAGTTTACTGTCTCCCTATACTTAGGATCAAATAATCCTAAGTATAGCAGACTGTACACAAAGCAGGGAGGGTCAAGGTTGGGAATGAATAGATCGTACTCAAACTGTCTCCCCATATACTTAGGGTAAGATATCCCTAAGTATAGACAAGAAGATGAGACAATGGAGAGGATCAAAATGAATGAAAGAAACTCGGGGTGCATAACCCCCTATACTTGGGACAAAGTACGTCCTAAGTATAGAAGACTGTCAACACAGGGTGACACCTTTTTGATAGATAAAGAAGATAGAAATGAAAAGAAGAAAAGAAGAAAAGTGAGTAAACAGATCAAGGCTCGGTCTGTCTCCCCCTATACTTAGGGTAAAATACCCTGAGTATAGACAAGAAGGAGAAGCAGAAGAGGAGATCATAGAATAGTACAACTCAGTGTGTACACCCCCTATACTTAGGACAAGGTGCATCCTAAGTATAACAAAATCATAAGATGACGACGGGGTGGCAGACATAACGAATGAATGAATGAATGATATGGACATATGGATCTATACAGTGGAAGATGGAAGTGAAAACCATGTATGAGATGCAGGTGATGTGAGTCAAAGAGCACATCTCATACCAGATTAATAGGGGCAACGTCAACGGTCGGCGGATCATGATCTAGATATAGTTTCAGGCGCTGACTGTTAACTCGAAAGGTAGAGGAAGATGACAACTCATATGTATCAATACTGCCATTGTCATGTACCTTCCTGACCACATAAGGACCTTTCCATTTACTCTGTAATTTCCTTGGAAATAATTTCAGCCTAGAATCAAACAACCATACACGCTGATCTGGCTAAAACTATTTATGGCTAAAATGAGAATCGTGCCATATCTTCACTTTTTCCTTGTACTGTAGGCTACTCGAAAATGTTGTATCTCTCAGTTCCTCCAGGGCTGCGAACCCTGCTTTCCTCTGATCTCCTATACTCTCGAGATCCAATAATAACTCTGTAACTGCCCATAGTTACTTGTGCTTGATTTTCACTGGCAAGTGGCACGGCTTGCCATAGACGAGATGAAAGGGAGATGTCCCTACTGGTGTCTTGAAGGAAGTCCGATAGTCCCACAAGACCGAGTCCAAAAGCTGTGACCAATCCTTTCGGTCTGGGTGGACTACCTTCTGTAAAATAGTCTTGATCTCCCTGTTCGATACTTCAGCAAGACCACTGGTCTGAGGGTGATATGGAGTGGCAACACGATGGTCAATGCTGAACTCATCCGCAAGGGCCCTTACCTTGTCCTTGATAAAGTGAGTCCCCCCATCTGAAATCTGAACTCTAGGTACCCCAAATCGTGAAATGATATTTTTCCTCAAAAATCGACACACAGTCTTAGCATCTGCGGTTCGGGCGGGGATGGCCTCGACCCAATGATTCACATAATCCACAGCAAGCAGAATGTACTCAAATCCCTGACTCTTAGGAAATGGGCCCATGAAATCAATGCCTCGTGCGTCAAAAACCTCACAAAAGTGAATGGGCTACATGGGCATCATATCTCTCTGTCCGCAAGTACCCATCTTTTGACAGTCAATACACCTCTTCATGAATTCATCGGAATCCTTGAAGAGAGTAGGCCACCAAAGGCCATATTGGAGCACCTTATGCGATGTCCGTCTCCCAGAATGATGTCCTCCTGCCTCAAGCTTGTCGTAGTAGGTGAGGACGCTATGCTGCTCTTCTTGAGGAATACACATCCTCCAGATACGATCCCTCCTTCATGATAAAGGATGGGATCCTGATGAACGTGAAATCCACCTCTTTAAGAATCGATAGTTGTAGTATAGGAGGCGGAAATCGGTCGATCAAAAACCACAAGCTTTGAATGTTGTGGAATATTTTTACTTGGCAAGTCTACCAAGGTCGAACACAGGGAACGGTGATTCATAGTTACGTGGTTTTAAATTAGATTAAATAATTAATTAATTGCTCGATTAATTTCTATGTCAAAAACTATAATGCAATGTAATGATGAAAGATGTAATATGAAGAAAGTTAAACAGAGAGAATGAAGCACCGGATGATTTAATGATTTTTAATCCAAATAATGCTAATAAATATCCTCGAAGTTTAATTATAGACCAAAAGATACAGTTTCCAATCAATCCAATACTGCAGGCAAGAAGATTATGCAATCAATTCACTCCTGTGAAATAAATCATTAATCCTCAAAGTATTATTAATAACTCTTTTTTCCTTGGATGAGCCCCTGCACAGATTAAATTATGCAAATAATGATTTTCAATCTCTAAAAGAATGTTAATCTTGGCAAATATTTTCACTTGAGTCCCTACATAAAGATCCTCCAATTTCTCAATTAACAAGCACAAATAGGTCAAAGATTAGTAAGAATAAATCATCAAATGAAAAATCTCAATAAGTAGCCTCTGATCTGTTCACAAGATATGCTAAATGATAGAGCATGAAAAGAGCTTCAAAATGACATATCTAAAATCGGAGTTCAAATGAGCAAGATATGATAATTTGAAAAGTTAGGGACTAAAATGTAAATAAAATAAAGTTTTTTCTTTCAAAAAAGGTCCCTAGAGGGGCTTAGCTATAATTTCATAAAGTTAGAGGGGTCTCTCTGCAATTTACCCATGGTAGGGGTATATTTGGAAATTCTGAAATAATGGAGGGCCTTTTGCAATTTTCCCACCGCGCACGCATCAGACATGCGCCAGCATGCTTGGTTGGCGAGGCGGAGGCTCGGGGGTCCCGAGCCTAGGTGGCGGCTGGTGGAGGCTCAGGGTCCCCGAGGCGAAGGCTCGGGAGCTGGACCTCAGGCTCGGTATCCGAACTAAAGGCTTGATGCTGAAGCGGAAGGCTCGGTCCGAGGCTAAGGCTCGGATGGACCGAGCCTCCCCGTGGCTGGGAATGCAAGGCTCGGGAGTCCGAGCCTGGAGGTATGGGGGTTGCTGACATGGCGATTCAATGGCCTACATATCAAGGGACTCATCCCAAAATCCGACGGTGACTGTGAAGTACGGCGAGATGATGGAGCGGTCGAGGAAACGGAGGAGCAGGGTTTTGAGGCGAAGGTAGCGATGGAGGCGGTCGAGGCTTCGGCTGGTCGACGGGCGTGGCTGGCAGATGACTTCCACAGCGGCAGAGGATACTGGACCTACAAGGTTAGAAGCCTGAGGTGAAAAGGGGGAGGGGTGGGTCTCCGTGCACGGGCGAGGGCTTGGAGCTAAGCTCCGATCATAGATTCAACCGGAGGTGGAGGGATATGGAAGGAAGAATAGCAGCGGAGAGGGAGGCCGGCGAGGTGGAGGTTCTGGGGGCGAAGGGGGGTCGGCGAGCAAAATATGGTAGTCACGATGGTGAAGGTGGTGAACGGCTAAAGATGATACGCAGGATGTGGCTTGGAGCGGTTGGGTCGCCTGGGAACGAAAGTGGAGGAGGGTTTGCCTGAGGTTGAGGGAGCAAGGGAGTGCTCCGGTTATGGCTCGACTCGCCGGCGTGCGACGAGCTAAGCAGCTCGATAGGAGACTGCAACAGAGCTCCTTAAAGCTTTGGATCTCGCCAAGATCTTTGGTCGATGTCACCGACCTGAGGAAGAGAGGACGGATGCCTGAGATGGCCGGAAGGGGAGGCTTTTATAGTAAGGGCGAGGCGTTATGGGCGAGGAGGGAAGGAGTCGTGGCGGCGCGCGTAACGGCTGGAGGAGGCGAGGGAGCGTTGGCCGTTCACGAGGGGTGGGGGAGGGGGTGGTAACGGCTGGAGGTAGGGGAAGGTCGGGTCACATGCTGGGCACGTGACCTGGGGGACCAGGAGAGAGAAAGAAAGTGGGGTGCCATGTGGCACGCCCAGGAGCTGCCACGTGGCGCCTCAAAAAAATTTCAAAATTTAAAGATAAAGAAAAATAAAAAAGAAATAGAAGGAGACCTCAGATCGAAAATTTTCCTTCACAAAAGTTGTTCGTCTCGACGAGATCTACAACTTTCATGAAGAACCTGGGAGCAAAAAAGGTCATCTGTGTGAAGTGGTATTTTTGGTGGTTCTCCATGTGTATAGAAAACTGCTTTTTGGAGTTTTGTAATTTTTTTGGTGGTTTTAGAGAGGATAAAAATCTAAAAAAATATGATAAAATACAAGAAAAATAATTACACACTAATCTGATTTTTTTGGATTTTTAATAAAAAAGAAAATAGGAAAATAAAATAGAAGTATGAAACACATAATTTTTGTACAGACTCACAACGGACACTTGGACTCAGTCAGTTTCTTTGACTTCAATTTTAATCTGGATTTGGATTTTCATATCGCTTAATAAAATATTCATCAAAGAACACAAATGAAGAAGAAATAAAATTTAATGGGTTAATTATGTACATAAAAACTCAGGTCAAAAATAGCAAAAAGTCGAAATGCGCAAAAGAGGCCCAAAACCCAACTTTCACATATGAGCTCCGAATTTTACGAAATTGGTCTTGTTTTGAAGGTATTTGAAAATGGAGTAATTTAAAAGTGAGTAGACAAAACCAGACACTGTATGAGGGAGATATGCTCATTTTAGTCCGTCAGATGTGAAATTAGACTTTGGGATTATTTGACACTTATTTGAGTTAGTAATTTTTTTGTATTTTTTATTTAATAAAGTTAGTAATATCTACACAATGGAGTGGTTTGGGGTCAATCAGAGTTAGGATGAATTAACTAAAAATATGAGAAGTTAGCGGCTTTTTGGGCTAATGTACACTTGGAATTTTTAATGCAATTATACATAATGAAATGCAAATATTATTTACACATGTATGTATGCTAATGATGCTTTATTAATGATTAAATGCATGTGAATTTTGGGGAACAGAGCCTAATTGACCCATTTTAGCATGATGAATACGAGATTCAACAGATCCTCCCAATTGTATGACTTGGCCTTCGCAAGGAAGGTCTCAAGTCTCTGCCTGGGCCAACATGTGGAACCGTCTTAATGACTAGATAGTTCACAATGTCGTCGTACCATGGGAGCGAGGCAATAGCAGTGGGGTGGAAGGGGCGGAGAACGGTGAAGTCGGAGCTAGCCGGAGCAACTCCTGTAAGGTAATGACGATTGGTGATCGGATAGGTCACAGGTGAAAGGAAATGCACTGATCTACTCCTAAGATGTTGGTAAATAAAGAAATGCAAGAAAAAGAGCGAAAAATAAACCTCAAAGGCGGGAGACGCCTGAGATAGAACCTCGACAGCGAAGCTCGCCGGAGGTGAGTGGAACGACCCTTCGGTCACCTCCTAGATCAACCCAACGGCAGGAACAGGGGCCTGTCACCTCCCTGGTTCGATGGAGCACGAAAGGCGGAGAGAAAATGGGTCAAAGGGTGTTCAATATCGAAGGGGAAAGTCGGGTATGTCTTTTGAATGAGTTGACAAGCGGGCGACGAGAACGAGGTGAATCTTGCATATCGTTGATCCAATCCCCAATATTTAGCCTGGGTGTGCATCCTCGATGCAAGGGGAGAAAAAGTTCTGAAGACTCTATCACGAAACAATGCAAGATGGGACCTCGAAAAAATTGTGAAGACGGGTCAACCCGTTCTGACAACGGCAGGGGCGGGGTCAGAGAGTTGACCTCGGGTCAACTCTCCGACCCCCCTGGTTGGTCCACGTGGACCAACCAGGAAAAAGCCTGGAAAATGATTTGTAAAATCAATTTAAAATAGCAAATGATTTAATTATTTTTAGTTTATTAAATGAAAATTGTTTATTATTTTATAAATTATTTTATTATGATTTTTATTTTTTTCGAGGTATATAATTACAAGTTACCTTTTATGGCCTATATAGGTATATTCATCTATATATTTTAATATTTTATTTTTTTGTATTTTTAATTTTATTATTTTTGTTTATTATTTTATACATTTATAAATTAATTATATAAACTTAAATATATTTTTATTTTATTTTTTTGATGTATTTTATACACTTAAATAAATAGATGTATTATTTATATAGGTATATTTACAGGTATTATACCTGTGTATTGTATACAAGCATTTTATTTTTGTGTTTTCTTTAGGTTTTTATTCATGTTTTAATACACATATATATTATAAATAATATTTACAAAATTATAAAAATAAGAAATTAAAAAAATAATGAATAATAAATAAAATGAACATTTTAATCAGTACAAGTATACAATAAGGGTCCAAAACCTAACTTTTAAACCATAGCTCCGAAAAATATGAAACCATCTTCATTAAATAGCTTATTAAAAATTATATACAATTAAAGTGATTTTGATACATTTTGAGTTTTTTCTTGAGAGATACAGGTCTGGGAAGTTGGGATTCCGGAATCTTATTCAGATCATAACTTTTTATTTATATATATTTTTAGGTGAAATCAATTTTATATTTTTCTATATTTAATTATCTACAACTTTCATGAAAAGTTTCTTTATTTGAGGTTTAAAAAGTGATGAATCGCAAAATCGGCCCTTTAAGAGAGTGTTTTTATCACTTGGAATTGTCGTAGCAGTCGGGCCGATTCGGGCTCATCAAAGAGACCATCTGATTGATATATATCAAATAAGAATGAGATAGTCGTATATTTTTTTTACATGGCAAGAAACCAAGGTCGAACTCAGGGACACGAGCCTCTCTCGTATTAGTCGGATTTTTATCTATTTAACTAAGCGTTGGAGTTAAAGCATATATCTAGGTCAAAGCATGCAAGAAGGACACAACAATGCATTAAAACGTGCATTTTTTATTTTATTTTATGATGCAAGTAAATGAATGCAATGCTATGCAATGGAAATATGCCCTAGGTTAAAAATGATGAGCAAAATTAAACAAGAGTTAATTTCAGATTTAATTAAGGTGACGAACTCAATTTGAACAAGGCCTAGACTAACTAACCAGAGACACATAGCTATCAAAATAATACATCAACATTAAAGTGTTCATTATAAGAAATGATCATGCCATGAGAAAGTTCGTCAAATGAGCTTCGAAATGAAACTGAAATCAACCAAATTGGATACACGATGCTCAAAATATGCTGGAATGAAAACAAGGGCATAACTGAAATAAAACATGAAAGGATAACTACAAACAGGTCCCTGTGAGGGACTAAAATGCAATAAAAATAAGTTGCAGGGCCTTCCCTGTAAATAAACCATATGCGTGGGGGCATATTTGCAATTATTAAAACCCGCAAGGGTATGAGTGCAAATAACCCCAGGCGCGCAGGCGCCGCACGTGCGTCGGGACCTGGATGCAAAATGGAGAAGATTGTGCGGCGTCTCTGCAAATTGCTCAGACGCGCACGTGCTAGGAACGTGCCATCCAGGCTAGGAGATAGGCTCGGACTCGGCAGAGGCTCGATGAAGCTTCGGCTAGGCTCGTGCGTTAGGCTCGGGCGTCCCAAACCTGGTGCAGCTCGGTGCAGGCTCGTGGAGTCTCGGAAGCATCCAAGCCGGGAGGCTCGGACACTAGGCTCGGAGAGGTCTCTGGAACTGCCATGTGGTTGATTATAAACCATCCGATCGTGGCGATCAGATGGATACTAAACCGGTATGCTCGCATGACGTGGCTTCATCTGGACCGTCTGATCGCCGCTGGAGAGACCAATCTGACGGCCGCTGCTCCTTCTCCTCCATCTTCAGCTGGCGGAGGATTCAGGGCTCCGGCGAAGTCGCCCGAACTCCGCCACTCGTTTCCGGTGTCGGTGTTGCTCTCTCGTAGCTCCTGGAAGAACGTCGAGGAAGCTGGGAGCTCGGGGATGCCGTCACTGATCCGGACTAAGGTCATCGGTGCACAGGTGTAGGTGGCGGAGTTGATGAAGAATGCTCTGGCGAGAGCTCCGTTCATTGAAAGCTTCAAGACCTGCAGAGTTAGATTGATAGCCGAAGCAGAGATGCGAGGTGCTTGTGCGTGGTGAGGTGGAATGGAAGCTCTTGTGGGGTGAGAACGCGGGAGCTCGGTGCTCCTCCGCTGTGGGTGGCGGAGGAGATGGGTCGAGGGTGGTCTGAGGTATGGAGGAAGGGAGAATATGATCGGATATAGGCGCGTGAAAGACGGGGGTGAGGCGGAGCTACAGCTATGATCAATGGAGGTCGGAGACAAAGGAAGAGGCCTAAATAATTAAGGGAAATTAAAGAAAAATACCAAGGAAGAAGAAGGGTAACTTACCGGCGATCGGGCGGAGGAAGTGGCCTTTGCTTGAGCTCCGAGAGGAGCTCGGGGTCTTCGCACGTGTTGGAAGGCCGTCCCAGCGAGCTCGGCGGGGCTTTAGCCACCGCAGCTCCGCCTTGATCAGCAGAGGGTCGACACCGGGGAGGAAGGGTCGTCGTCGCTCAATCGCGCCGCCTCCCCCTATCACAGGGAGGCGGAGGAGGGCTGGGCCCTCTCCCGCGTAAAGGTGGACACTGATGGCAGGCGGTGGGAGCAGCGTAAGGATCGAGCTCGGCGGTTTGGAGAGGTGAAGGGCATGGATTTCGAGGAGAGTGTGGAGCGACTGGAGGAGAATTAAGGGAAATGGAGATGCTGGCGATGATCACGGATGGTGGAGGTTGAACGTGACGTCGTTGGCGAGTGGAGGAGGTGGCTGGAGACTCGGGGAAATATGGAAGGGGGAGAGTGGTGCGCGAGCTGGATCGTGGGAGAGAGAGGGTCGATGTGAGGTTGACGATGACGTTCAGCCATTGGATCTGGAGATCCAACGGCGTACATTTGGGCGCGAAGCAATGGTGCGGATTAAATCGGGGGCGGCACGATCGGAGGCCCAAGATTCGGCCACGTGTTGCGCTGCGGAGTGAGCACTGTCGGACGGCTTGGATGAGAAGTTAGGGTTGATCGAGCGGCTGAGGAGAGAGGCGGAAGCAACGGCTGTGATGGAAAGGCAGGGGCGCGATCGAATGGATATAAACGCGCCACGTGGCAGGCTGAGGATGAGGCGCGAACGTGCGGTGTGGATCAGCGATGAAGGTTGATCGGATGGCCAGGAATAAGAGCGGGTGTGGAGAGGACTGGGCCGTTGGATCAGGAGAAGATCCAACGGCTCGGAGCGAGGGCGGATAAGACAAGAAGAAGCGGGCCACGTGGCTCACCCAGAACGGGCCACGTGGCCCAATCAGATTATTAGGAGAGAAAGTTGATTTTTGAGGGGTTAGAAGGCCGAATTTGAGAAAACTCAAAACATGAAAGTTGTAGATCTCGATGAGATCTACAAGTTTCATGTTGACCACAACTAGAGATGAGGTCAAACGGAGACACAAAAGATTTTTAAGAGTATTTTTAAGGTTAAAAATACCACAAATTTTTGTTTTGCCATTTTTTTGTGGTTTTTAATTTATTTGAGACTCTGATAATTACAGGACATTAACTGGGTTTTATTGACACTAAGCTTAAGTAAGGGGGTTAATAATTGGAAATTGTGATGATGAAATCGAGTTTCATCACCCCCTATACTTAAACTATGCTCGTCCTCGAGCATCAAAGAGAATGAATAAGCTGGATTAACCTCCTTGTGCATGTGAATACAGGATCCAATCTGTTCAAGTCGACTCAACTTTAGAGGTCCAAAATTCTAGAGTTCAACCCAGCCTTAATCAAGAGGTATCCAATTCCTCTAACTCTCCAGACTCTCTTTTATGTACATATAACTAAAGGATATGAAGTATAGTGTTGACTGCAATTCCGAGAGTAGAGTCAAATCTTCACCCAAAGTCTCGATCCGAGAAAATCTCCTAAGGACCCAATCCTCAACACTAGGGAATAAATCAAATCTTGCATTCGATCCATCGTCTCATTAGTTGTCAGACTTAGAAAATGTAGATGGAAGGCCAGTAATGGAGGGCATGGGATTGTGTCATTTCTTCTCTCCCTCTCATTGGAACAAGGATTCTCTCTAGTGCCTTTTACGCAACACATTTTTTTGGTGTTGATCAGTGCGTCCGTCAAGAGAAGTTGGAGTCGTCTGCACTTGTTTTCCTGGGAGTACACTGGGGTGTGTCTCTTTTGAGTACCTATCGTACCTTCTACACCCAGACTTGTAGCATTTACGATGCGGAGCCCTTTTTTGGTGCAAGCGCGACTCCTGGTCCTAATAGCGGTGGTCCAAGTGGACACTTTGAAAAGTTTGGGAGCGCTCGCCTTTGGTGGAAGCTCTTTGATATTTGACTTTGTGGAATGAGCTTTTCTTTGGAATTTCATTGACTTGTATAATTTGTGGCTAGCTCCACTGCTTTCACCAAGAGTTGGCGCACACTGATCAATATTTTTTATTTTATTCACACCCTGGCACTTAGGTCAATATCAAGAGATTAATATAAGAACCAAGTTCTCATATTGGCTAATATTGCTGACACTCAGGTTTCATGAAGCCTCCAAAGATTTTATCCTATCCTCGAGTATCATTAGATCAAATCCAGACTTGACTTTCTCATCCCAATTCCTCAAGTGAAAAAATCAACTCATCTCATCAAAAACCGCAGTCTTGCATGTGATGTGCTGATCATATTCTTTTTGTCTGAGACTAAGCATGGAATATAGCATGCAAATCTAGAAAACTAGGGGAATGTGGATGATTAAGTCTATGACCCTGATGGCTAAGTCTGGTTAACCTAAAATCTCAAAGACCTCAAAAAAGCTAAGTCTCCTTGATCATTTCAGATCCTGGGTGGAAGTGTAATTGTCTAGGATTAATCCAACTTCTTCATTAGAAAACAAGACATTTTTTTAATTATTACTTCAACATTTTTTGGGTCTTCAAGAGATATTAGAACTGCCTAAACTCAATTAAGCATCTACGTTCAGCCAGTATGGATGTAAGTACAGGCCGAAGCCCGTTGCTTGAGGACGGGGCCTTATGCGATGTCCTCTAAACCATCCAATCTACTAAGGGCGAACCCTCACTGAACACGGCTTTCTTAATTGGGTTTAGTAGTCACTAACGGCTCCTAAAGGATTTTTGGATTTTACTCATTTTTATGGATTTTAATAAAGGTTAAAACACAAGTTAGACTCAACTTTCCTTGAAAAGACTTTCAAAACCATGTCACGTAAATAAGAAGTTTTCAAAACATTTTCAAAAGAATTTTTCAAGATAAGGAAAAATCATTTTCGAAAATATTTTTATAAAAATAGCGTAACATAATATCGAAAAGCCGCGAAATCATTTGAGTTCTCTTAGTCCAAAGAGTTTTACTTTAGCTAAAAAGTTTTAAATTTTTCAAATTTTTCAGATTATAGCTAAAGTAAGTATACGGTATATACGGTATACCCCCCTATCCTTAAGCTTTGCTATGTCCTCATAGCACTAGATGATACGAGTCCATAGTTCCATTTAAGTATAGAGAAATATACGGGAGCTAAGAGGGGCTCCCCCTATACTTAGGTTAGAAATAACCTAAGTATAAAGGCAAGGAAAGATGAGTAGAGAAATCACAGGGACTCGGGTCCCCCCTATACTTAGGCTGAGATTAGCCTAAGTATAAAGATGGGAATTGATGTTGGGAGGGACCCAAGGTAAACGAAGAAGAGGAATGGATTTACAAGTGAGCAGTTTGAATCTACGGAGATGACTAGAGTGACTAAGGTTTTAGGGTGTGTATCGAAGCAAACATGGCTCAATCAATCAAGCAAAACCCTTAGTTTCACCAACTCACACATGAAACCAACCGAGATTGGTTTATTATCTTGTCGGTTTTATTGGTGATAAAACATTAGACTTTTACGCCAAGAAAAGATGTGAAGTGAAAATCATTGCGTAAGCGAGGGTATTGCTCTCCCAAAACCGAAGTTTTACTCCATTTTAGGTTGACTTGCAATTAACAGTCCCAATTTTATTTTAGGTTATCACTGAATTATGGTTAGCACAAAATCAAGCAATCATCGTCTACCGTTCATTCCATTTTCCATTAATCCTAGGTGATCAAGCTAGGAAAAAGAAATCAAGAAAAAACCGCATATTCGATGAAAATCGCAATCTAGGCTAAGCGAGAAAACATGTAGTGATTTGATGAGAAATACGTGAAAACTTGGACTGTCTTTTAAAACAAAAACTCATGTATGCAAGTCATCAGAAAGCCGCACCTAACATGCTTCTATTAGCGGGGAAAATTTTCTTTTAATTTGACTAAGTGAAGCGATGCTACGTGCGTCTTGAATTAAGGTGTGTGTCCTACCTACGAGCAAGCACATAAAAGATGGAAATTGAAAATAAGCTCAAGGAGCCGCGTGCCTAGCCCTAGGTCGACACTCAAGTGGGGACGATCCCCACACAACCACATTCGTTCGATTACACTTGCGAGTCTTCAATCGAAGACCGCTGTAAAAGACGAATTATTACATGTATGGAATGCGACATTTTTTTTCTTTCTTTCCTATATGCTCCAAGCATGCTCCTACGGTTCCTCTCAGCGGGAGACACCAGCTCCTCGCCTCCTTGATTAATCAAGGGCCCTGCCACAGAAACAAAGATTAGAGATCAAATAAGAAAGAAAATTTTATAATGCAAAATATGTGAACAATTTGACCTATTGATAACCGAATAATTCCGCGAGGGTCACCATGAATAATATATAAAGTGTCGCTGAGGCGACCGCTCGCAGAATACCCATGTTAATCAGCCATTAACCCACAATAAAAGAATAACACAATTGAGTCCCAAAAATGTGAATTAATATTTATTACTCTACCACAAAATGTACAGTGACTAAGCATGTAGAGGTCGAACCACAGAGAGCAATACCAAATGCAATAGCCTAAAATGTGCAAGAACCACAGAGTCATCCATGTGTGAAGCCTATTTTTGTGGGTTTTATCTTTTATATATTATAATTTTTTTAAATTTTTATTTTAATAATATAATTAGGTAAGATATATATAATTTATAGAATATAAATATATAAATATATATAAGTATACCCTTAGAGGGTGAGTATATAGCCTATAGTACATACAATATATATATATAGTGATCTTTTTTGGAATCTTATATATGAATAATTATACATATGCACATATATAAATAGCTAGATATATATGTCTATAAATATATTTTTTTCTTTTTTTAGGGAATATATATATATAAAGGGGTACTATAATATTTATAACATGCTTCTATTAGCGGGGAAAATTTTCTTTTAATTTGACTAAGTGAAGCGATGCTACGTGCGTCTTGAATTAAGGTGTGTGTCCTACCTACGAGCAAGCACATAAAAGATGGAAACTGAAAATAAGCTCAAGGAGCCGCGTGCCTAGCCCTAGGTCGACACTCAAGTGGGGACGATCCCCACACAACCACATTCGTTCGATTACACTTGCGAGTCTTCAATCGAAGACCGCTGTAAAAGATGAATTATTACATGTATGGAATGCGACATTTTTTTTCTTTCTTTCCTATATGCTCCAAGCATGCTCCTACGGTTCCTCTCAGCGGGAGACACCAGCTCCTCGCCTCCTTGATTAATCAAGGGCCCTGCCACAGAAACAAAGATTAGAGATCAAATAAGAAAGAAAATTTTATAATGCAAAATATGTGAACAATTTGACCTATTGATAACCGAATAATTCCGCGAGGGTCACCATGAATAATATATAAAGTGTCGCTGAGGCGACCGCTCGCAGAATACCCATGTTAATCAGCCATTAACCCACAATAAAAGAATAACACAATTGAGTCCCAAAAATGTGAATTAATATTTATTACTCTACCACAAAATGTACAGTGACTAAGCATGTAGAGGTCGAACCACAGAGAGCAATACCAAATGCAATAGCCTAAAATGTGCATGAACCACAGAGTCACCCATGTGTGAAGCCAATTTTTGTGGGTTTTATCTTTTATATATTATATATTTTTTTAATTTTTATTTTAATAATATAATTAGGTAAGATATATATAATTTATAGAATATAAATATATAAATATATATAAGTATACCCTTAGAGGGTGAGTATATAGCCTATAGTACATACAATATATATATAGTGATTTTTTTTGGAATCTTATATATGAATAATTATACATATGCACATATATAAATAGCTAGATATATATGTCTATAAATATATTTTTTTTCTTTTTTTAGGGAATATATATATAAAGGGGTACTATAATATTTATAAAAATATACAAAAATAGTCAAAAATCCAGAGATAAAGTCTTTTTGGTATTTTTATGATTTTTTACTTTTTTGGTGATTTTTGGGTATTTTTCAACTTGTTTTTGGTATTTTTAAAAGCTGAAATAAAAGAAAACATGGAAATAGGTACTGGCTGTAAGTAAAATAGGAATCAAAAATAGAAAACAGCCACAAAATTCTTCCACACTATTTTTTTAATAAAGATGATAAAATATAGAAGAAATAGGAACTGTGTTCATATTTTTCTGATTTTTCTTTGATTTTATATATTTTTTCTGAAGTTTTTGTGCATTTTTGAATTTTTAAGTTTTCCTTTTGAGATTTTTAGGGATTTTTGAACTGACACTAAAATAGGACAAAATACACACTAGGGAATTTTTTTAGAATTTTTCGAGGTCTTTTAGTATTTTTTTTTGAATTTTATAAGTTAGACAGTAACTAAAAGGCATGTTTTTGATTTTTAATAAATGCAAAAATACAACAAAATTGAAATCCAAAATAATGGCGTGCAAGGGTACACTAACAGGAGCTTATATCCATTTTTGCAAGATTTTTCCAATTAAAGAGAGGCACAAAATAAATGGACAAAGCATTCAACAATATATGGCCTAGCAGGGGTATTTTTGCAATTAAAATATTTCTCAAGGGCCTCCATGCAAAAATTACAATAGAAATAAACATTTACTTTTATTTTCAGGGCCATTGTACAATTAATAAAACCCGACGGGGTTTAAATGCAAAAATCACGCGCCTTACGTGGGTGTTGCACGTGAGGCGTGGAGGGACTAATACGCAAATATAAAAACATCAGGGGTCCTTCTGCAATTTTTAAAAATTATTTACAACGGGGATTTTTATTTATAGAATAAAAATCTAAATACAAAAGGCGGGGGGTTGTATCTGATATTTACCTTTAATAGGCGCACGATCTGACGGTTGCCCTTCTTCCACTTGCCACACGTCGCGTTCTCGTCGACCGATGACGGTTCGCAGATGACGACTGGGATTAGATCAGCCTCACTGATCGAACAGTTGATGCGGTGCTCCATTTGATGGTGTTGGTTCGATCTGGGACAACTCCTCTGATCTGACGGCGCTGGAGATGCCTGGACGAACAGGGAAGAAGCTCGCCCCCGGCGAGCTTCGATCGTGAAGCTTTGGCTCGCCCGGGCATCTCCCTCGCATCTGAAGTGCTCCGCTCGTAGCCGGTGATGTTCTGCGTTGATTGATGGTCTCATCATGGCTCCTGGAGGTCTGAATGGCTCGGACGAGGTCGATGAAGAACAAGACCTCCAGGAACCTCTTCCTGGCTTGAATCGAGCCCAGATGGGCCCCTTCCCTCATTTGACCTGCATAGGAAGAACCGAGGGAGCGAGGGCTACCTCCTCGACCCGGGGTTTTGAAGCTCTGCAGTGAAATGGAGTGAGGCGGAGGAGCTCCGACGAACGGCGGAGGTGGAGCTCCGATTCGCCAAGACCAGAGGTCTTGGGTTGAACGAAGATGGATAATCGATGGAGAATACGATAGGGTTTGAAATGGGATGAACGTGGTGGTCGGACACAAGCAGGATCACGGTGAAGATGTCGCCGGAGCGGAGCTCCGGCGAACTTCGAATTTTTGGTTTTAAGCTACACCGATTATCTAAAGACTAAACTAACTAATGGAATTAAAAGCTGACATTAAAACCTAACTAAAAAGCGATAAAAGAGCAACTCTTATACCTGGGGGCCACCAGGGAGCAGGGCGGACGTCGGAGCTCCGCCACGTCAAAATCCCCCTTCCTCCGGCCGATTCGAAGTGCTGGAACACCCCTCCTGTCACAAGGAACCTTCCAGGGATGAAATCGAGGCTTTTGGATGGATTAAAATTGGCCAAATTTGAGGAAGGGAGCGGAGTTTCTTATTTATAGACATTGGCAAGGTGCCTTCTTGACCGGCGATTATTGCATGATCCAATGAGTATCAAATTGATCCAAATTATCGGCGGGTATCAGTGATGATCAGAGATCAATTCTTGTGAAGGAAGCGAGCTCGATCGATGGACGGGATGGCCGCAAAAAAGGGATGAAATCCGGGGAGTTGACAGTTTAGAGGCGCCAGGTCTCGGATGGGACAGTTGACCGTGCGGTCAACAAGGGCCGGCGCCCCACTGGTCCACGTCAGTCGCTAAAGGCCAAAACAGGAAATTTGATTAGAAATTGATTTATTTAACCTAGTAAATGATTTATTTAGAATTTCCTTAAAGAATAAAAAATGTGTATTTTTTCATGTAGTATTTGTTTGTGATTTTTATTGAATTTTTCGAAGTGTTTTATTATGGTTTTGTTTTAATAAAGTGTTTATGTGTGTATTTACATGTATTTTGTATCTTTTAATTTTTTATTTGTTTATTTTATTTTATTGTTTTATTGGCTTATTTTATAAATTTATAATTTATTTTCGTAAGTATAAAGGTATTTTTATTTAATTTTTATGAGTTTATTTTTATTTTTAAATAAATAGGTATATGTATGTGTAGGTATTATTCTTGGTATTTTACCTATGTATTTTGTGTTCTTAATTTATTTGATGTATTTTCTTGATTTTTATTTTGGATTTGCATTTTTAATAGGTTATATGTATTGTTTACATTATTATAAAAATATAAAAGAAGAGAAAAATTACAGAGTGTTTTCCCCCTTTTATTTATATACATTCTTGGTCATAGGTATTTTGCCTACTAACTTGCATTAGCTTATTTTATTTTATTAATCTTTTTTAGTTTTAGTCTAATTTTATTATGTACATGTATTATATACATTATTCACAAAATTCTAAAAATAAAATTGGATAAAAATAATGGACAATGAATATATTGAATATTTTAATTAGGCAGGCTGCCCAATGGGGGCCAAAAACCTAACTTTTGCAGATGGACTCCAAAAATTATGAAACTAATTTTATTAAATAGTTCTTGGAAAGCTATATACAATTAAAGGTGAGTTTGGGTGATTTGGAGTTTTTATTTGCAAGATATGGGTCTGTGAAGTTGAGATTTTGGCTTTTTATTCCGTGTATAAAATGTACACTGAGTATTATTTTTGTATAAAATCAATTTTGTATTTTTATTTACATTATTATCTACAACTTTCATGAAAAAGTTTCTTTACTTGATGAATAAATAATTATGTACAAAATAGGTGTCAAAAATGCATGAATAAATGCATGAATAAATGAGGTATTTATTGTACACTGGCCCTTATCTCCCCCTACTTTATTCCTTGTCGACCTATTCCATGCTGGCCTTGGTCTCGGGGTTTGGGTCATAAAATATCTTTAATATTTTATTCCTTTTTCTTTTCTTCTCTTTATTCTATAATTTTGGCATTAAACACCTTATTTAATGTGTAATTAATACAATGAATGATGAATGCTATTATGTACAATTTGATGATATTTATATGCATTTTCTGGGGTTTTTGAGGCCAAAATGATAGAATAAAGGTGATGAAATGGAGATTCATCACCCCCCTATACTTGTCTTTGCTAGTCCCTAGCAAACACTTATGCAATAAGTACAAAAGGAATAAAGAAAAGAAAAAGGATAATTAAATAAGGATAGAGTGATTAAGGGTGCTTTCAGTGCAATGCATGTCTTTATAAAATCAGATTTGGAGCTCCTGTCAGACCTTGGGTGTAA
Organism: Ottelia alismoides; assembly: GCA_037367405.1. NCBI lineage: Eukaryota > Viridiplantae > Streptophyta > Magnoliopsida > Alismatales > Hydrocharitaceae > Ottelia > Ottelia alismoides. The sequence goes on along the minus strand of JAZKJV010002049.1, from coordinate 889,346 downwards.
ATGTGTGTGGAACCTAGTCGGGAATCAGCTCTAAAATACAACAGCCTTTGATAGTCACAGAACTCGGTTCAACCCACCTCATTAGCCTGGTCAGAACTGGTCTACATCATACGCAAACCCTTATAACTATGAAGCTGACTTGTACAGTGTAAGTGATAGTGGCTCTCCCCAACTGAAATGATAAAGGAACTGACTTCTCCAGAATGACAACCCAATGATCCCCCAATCCAACAGCTCTTTCCTCGAGGAGCAGGGTATTCCCTTCTAAGTTCAAGTGGCAACCAGCACAAGAGGAGGGGGTGAAGAGAAGAATGGACGGTAGCCAGTGTAGCTACCTATCCTGGGATGCAAGACCAGTGTAGTCAAGTCATCCAGCTGCAGGCTCGCATATTTGACTTTGGAACTCAAGCTTGCTTATTGGCTTTACAACATATGTACATACTTTGCAGGCATTTTATTTTTGTACAGGCCTGACCATTTTTTTCAATACTATGCACAGCAGCATTTACATAAGGAGTTTTTCCTCTTGAGCCAGTAGACTATCCCTCTTTTGAAGCTTTATCGCAACCCACAATCTCCTGTCTTTAGACCTCATGGCTATTGAACCAGGTTGGGGTGCACTTCCCTCCCTAGACGAGGACGAATGTTTCCACCCGTGTGCGTCTCAGACTGGCAAATCCAACCCCCTCACCACTCCAACTGAGTTGAGCCAAGTGAAAGGTGCAAGTGTCCAAGTTAGGTCACGGTTGGCAAGAGTCATGCGTGTGTCTCGAAAAGTTCTAGTTAGTCAGTTGAGGTGACTTGAACCCAGCCCTGATTTCTCAAAGAATTAAGTCTGCATAGACCTGAAGTACCTTAAACCTAGTTCCCGAAAGGCTCCAGTGCAGTTAGGTGTGGTAAGGTCTAACCAAGCTCCAATTTGAGACTTTATTGGAATGATTCAATCATCAAGCTCACTCAAAAAAAAGAATATGAATGGTATGCTTATGCTATGCACAATGAATGATGCAATTTTTCACAAAGAATTTAAAAGAATCAAAGAATGTGTTTATACAAACAATTTTTGCAAATAAAAACTTGACACATACAAAAAGGTACGTACAATTATTTACACGGGCTTGCTGCTTTATTTACAAACAGTATGGATTTATAAAGACTCTACAGGTTTTAATGAAGTAGTTTATTTCGGTTGTTGAGAAAGAATTTTATGCATTTTATTTCTGATTTACAAGTATTTGTAATAGTGATCTTATTCTTCAGGTCTAGTTTTGAAAATAATTTTGCAAACTATAGTACACGATAATTTTTGCAATCATTTACTCACATTTGAAAACTATTTTTGCAAAGATTTTTCACACTATATATACATTTTTCACAATAATTTTGACAAACATTTTTCAAAACATTTGCACATAGGTTTTTCAAATCCTTTCTTTCACACAAAGGAAAATTTTGCAATCCAAACAGTTTCACACAAGTTGAAAACATTTCACAGCAAATTTTTCAAAACAGGTCACACTCTTTTTCAAATCATATTGTATAGGTATCTAACCTGATTTATTAATCAGTATATACAAAAGAAGAAAAACTGTATTTGTTATACAATAGGGTTTTTATACGTTTTAGTTGTGATTATTCCTTATTTACAAATGAGAGGTTTTTGTGCATACTCCTCAGACTTATTCGAGAATCCTTTTCAAAAGATTTTTGAGAACTCTAGTCCAAAATAATTTTTGCAAACATGTACACGTATTTGAAAATGATTTTACAAAGGTTTTACACAACATAGATAGGTTTTTCAAAACAATTTTGACAATGAAATTTTTACAATCATTTGCACACTAATTTTCACACATTTTGATTTCACTCAAAGAAAATAAATTTTACACACAAAACTAATTTTTCAAAAAGGTTGAATACTTGTACATACTATTTTCAAACAATTTTCACAAGGTTTTTCAAAGAAAATTTTCTTTCACAAAACACTTTTCCTGACTTAATAATCAGTACAAATACAAGGAGCCTGAGGAGCTCACAATCATCTTTTATTATTATAGAGTTACTTATTGCTTTTTAGATTGAATTGATGTTTTATTTTTCAGTATGAGTTATGGCTTATAGTATATACATGGTATATACGACCCCCCTATACTTAGCTTGAGCTATGTCCTCATAGGTCGGAAGGAAAAGCAAAGACATAACTCGTACTGAGTATAGACAGATCTAAAGAATCCATATGAATGAAATTAATGAATGAGAAGTTGACCGTCCCCCCCTATACTTAGGATCAAGGAATCCTAAGTATAGCAGACTGTTCAAAAAGCAGGGAGGGTCAAGGGTGGGAATACACAGATCGTACTCAGATTGTCTCCCCCTATACTTAGGGTAAGATACTCCTAAGTATAGACAAGAAGAGGAGACAATGGAGAGGATCGGACTGAAATGAAGAACTCTAGGTGCACATCCCCCCTATACTTAGGACAAAGTACGTCCTAAGTATAGAAAACTGTCTACAAGGGCGGCACCTTTTAGATAGAAAAAGAAAATAGAAAAGGAAAAGAAGAAAAGAAGAAAAGAAGAAAATCAGATAAGCAGTGGTTGGAGTACATCGTCTGAATCTTCTGATGCTGCAACAGTTGTGGAGATGTCATCATGTTGCACGAGCTGGATAGAGTCAACAACGGCCAAGAATGCATCTGGTTCTAAGTAAGGCTTCAGGAGTTGGTCGTTGACGACGAAGGGCTGTGCGTCAGGGGACAATTCTGATATTGCGATACTTCCATTGTCACGCACTTCATAAACTCGAAATGGCCCTGTCCACTTACTCTTTAATTTACCCGGGAAGATCCGCAACTTTGCATCAAATAACCACACTTTCTATCCAACGTCGAAGGTCTTTCGTCTGATGTGTCGGTCATGCCAGCGTTTCACCTTCTCCTTGTACATCAAGGTGTTATTGTATGCATAGTCTCGGAATTCCAAGAGTCTGTTCAGATCGTCTTTTCTCTTCTGACCACTTTTGCGTGAGTCCAAATTACAACTGTTGATTGCCCATAAAGACTTGTGAATTAATTCCACGGGCAGATGGCACGATTTTCCGTATACAAGACGATAGGGCGACATGCCCAAGGGAGACTTGTAGGCGGTTCGGTAAGCCCATAGGACCGAGTCCAATAGTTGAGACCAGTCCTTTCTGTTTGGCCTAACAAGTTTCTGCAGGATAGTCTTGATTTCTCTGTTTGATAGCTCCGCCATGCCATTGGTCTGGGGATGGTAAGGAGACGCGACATGATGATCGATGTTGTACTCCTTCGTTAACTTCTTGACCTCTTTGTTAATGAAGTGGCTACCCCCGTTTGATGTGAGAATTTTCGGTATCCCGAACCGCGAAATGATGTTCTTCTTCAGAAACTGGCATACTGTTCGGTTGTCAGCGGCTCGAGCGGGGATAGCTTCAACCCAACGACTCACGTAATCGACGGCGAGAAGGATGTGCTCAAAACCTTGACTGTTAGGGAACGGTCCATGAAGTCAATGCCCCATGCATCGAAAACTTCTGCTATCTAAATGATTTTCAGGGGCATTGAATCTTTGGCAGTAAGTGTACCTTTCATTCTCTAATAGTCAGTACATCGCTTAACAAATTCAGGTGCATCCTTGAATAAAGTGGGCCACCAGAAGCCACACTGAAGTACTTTGGCTGCCGTTCGATCTCCAGAGTGATGTTCACAAGATTCGAGCGAGTGACAAAGCTCGAGGACACTAGATTGCTCCGTCTGAGGGATGCATCTGCGCCAAATACAATCCGCTCCTTCCCTGAATAAAAGAGGATCCTCCCATTGGTAGAATCAGATGGTCGACATGAATTTGTTCTTCTGATTTTTCGTCCAATCCACTGGTGTTACCCCAGAAGCGAGGTAGTTGACTATGTCAGCATACCAAGGAAGAGAATCTACTGCTAAGATGGCTTCGTCAGGAAAGGTTTCTGTGATATGTGCATTGTTCAGAGGAGACTCATGCTGCTCTATTCTGGAGAGATGGTCTGCTACCACATTCTGGACTCCAGGCTTGTCCTTGATTTCCAAATCGAATTCCTAGAGGAGAAGGATCCAACAAATCAGTCGTGGCTTGGTATCCTTCTTCTGTTGTAGGTACCGGATAGCAGAGTGGTCTGTGAAAATTGTGACTTTCCATCCCAACAAATAGGATCTGAACTTCTAGAGGGCGAAAACCACAGCCAGCAATTCTTTCTCTGTCACTGTATAATTTCTTTGTGCTTCGTCTAATGTTCTGATGGCATAGTGAATGGTGTAGGGCGCTCTTTCTTTCCTTTGCCCAAGAACAGCCCCAACTGCAAAATCTGACGCATCGGTCGTTAACTCGAAGGGAAGAGTCCAGTCGGGTGGCTGTAAGATTGGAGCCTGAGTGATAAGCTCCTTCAACTGAGTGAAAGCAAGGAGAACCAGCTGATCAACAATGAACTCAGTCTCCTTGCACAAGAGTTCTGTCAGAGGTCGGGCGATGCGGCTGAAATCCTTGATGAATCGCCTGTAGAATCCCACATGCCCCAGGAATGACCTCACGTTCTTCACTGACTGAGGTGGCTGGAGATTTGAAATGACATCCACCTTCGCCGGATCGACTTCCATGCCACGTTTGGAAACGACGTGGCCCAACACAATGCCTTCTGTGACCATAAAGTGGCTCTTTTCCCATGAAAGCACGAAATTTACTTCCCGGCACTTCTGAAGCACTCTGTCTAGGTGCTCAAGACAAGAGTCGAAACTATCACCATAGACAGAGAAATCGTCCATGAACACCTCGAGAAAACTGCTTACCATCTCGGCGAAGACTGCTAACATGCATCTTTGGAAGGTTGCAGGTGCATTGCATAATCCAAAGGGCATTCTCTTGAAGGCGTAGGTGCCGAACGAGCAAGTGAAGGTAGTCTTCTCTTGATCCTCAGGGGCGATCGCCACTTGGTTGTACCTGGAATACCCATCCAGAAAGCAGAAGAACTCCTTGCCTGCGAGTCTTTCCAAAACTTGATCAATGAATGGCAAGGGGAAGTGGTCCTTCTTAGTTGCTGCATTAAGTCGGCGGTAGTCAACACACACCCGCCAGGAGGTTGGTACCCGAGTAGAAATTTCCTCTCCTTTTTCATTTATGACCACGGTAAGCCTTGATTTCTTCGGAACTACATGCAGTGGGCTTACCCATTTTGAGTCGGAGATGGGATACATAAAGCCTGCGTCACACCATTTCGTTATCTCCTTCATGACGACGTCCCGAAGGTTAGGGTTCAGCCTCCTTTGGAATTCGCGGGACGGCTTGGCATCTTCTTCTAGATAGATGTGGTGTGAACACAAGGCTGGATTTATCACTCGGAGATCTGATACGCTCCAACCAAGTGCCTTGCGGTTCTTTTCTAGAACCTCAAGAAGACGAGATTCCTGATCCGGATTCATCCTGCTGCTGATGATGACCGGATACATTTGTTCTTCACCCGCAAGGAAAGCATACTTCAGGCCTGCAGGAAGTGGCTTGAGTTCTGGTTTTGACCTGTCCACTTTATCTGTCACTTCAGAAACTATACTGGTGGTGGGTACCATCCTCATCATCTTGTTGAGATCCTGGTGATGTGCCGAACGAGTCTGCGCTAAGCTGATCGTGTTCGGTCTGGCGTGACTGCTCGAAGAGATGCGCCTGTATCTGAGAATCTGTCTCCCAAGAATCGTCGGAGCATAAGCTGACTGCGCTTTCCAAGTCCTACTCAAGAGTGAGGATTTCTTGGGTCCATGGATCGTCCAATGATAAGGTTGAGTCTCTGATCTCTGCAATAAAATCACAGTCTGCTTCGGATGCTGTCTGGCTCTCATCAGTTGTGGCATTCGGCTCTCTGTTCATATTTATCGTGATCTGCTGGGTGTTCGAGCTGAAAGTAATCTTGCCAGACCCGTAATCAACCACGGCACCTGAAGTACGAAGGAATGGTCTGCCAAGGATGATAGGGGTCTGGAGTAGGGGTGCAGGCGAGTCCATATCAAGGACTACAAAGTTAGCTGGGAATTTCATTTCCTGCACTTTAAGTACCACGTCTTCCAAAAGACCTCGGGGCCGCTTGACGGATCGGTCAGCGAACTAAAGGATCGTGCGTGTCTGCTTGAGCGGACCCAGCCCGAATTCTTGCGCTATGGATGAGGGCATAAGGTTGGTGGAAGATCCACTGTCAAGGAGAGTGCGCTCGAAGACCTGATCAAAAATCTCACAACTGATCAGAGGTGCTCCTGTGTCTTGCTTTTTCTGTGGGAGATTGCTAATGGCTGCAACAGTGGCCATGGAGAGAACGTGTTTTTCTACATCTCGGCATCTGTTTTCTTGCGCTGGGCGACGCCTGTTAGTACATGCCTCTTTCAGTCCTTTCTTCACAGCTGGCATGTATTCCACGGCCTTCAACAAAGGAATCTCAACAGTCAATTTATCTAAGATCTCCACAACACCTGGATCAGACAATGCCTTTTTTCGTTTTGCAATTTTTTTGGATTTTTGTATTGCATGAGGAAAAGGAATATTTACATCGCTGGCAGGAAAATGAGAGTTCTTATTTACATCAAAATCATCTCCCATAGAATGTTGTACATCCGAACTACAAAAAGGAGTACAAGCTGTGTCTTGACATGCTGGTGCTGCAGGGCGATCAAAAAGAGTAGCGTCTGCTCCATCGGCTGGCGAGGGATCGGCTGCTGCTGGCGGCTCATCCAATGCTGGCACGACTTCGTTTTGGCTGCAAGCTTCTTTTTGTTGTTTTTGCTTTTGCTGATTTTTTTGTATTTTCTGCTGAGGTTGCTGATGACATGGCACGACGGTTGGACTGGCTTTTCCTTCTTATTCCTCCTCACCCGCCCCTGGAGCTGGCACGGCTGATGCGGAAGATGACGATCCACCTGTTTCTTTATTCACCCCACTTCTGGTAGCAGGCGGAGGCAAGGCCCTACCGCTCCTGAGAGTAACAGCATTAGAATAAGCAGTCATATCATTACCAGACACAGACAGGACATCACATACTACCTGCTCTTTCTTTTTGAAATTATTGGGGTTGGCTTCGACCTGCGCCGGAATGATAGTTCGGGTGGCGATCAGGTCATCAAGCCGCTTGGTCATATCCGCTAGCCCTTTGACAAGCTGGGCCAGACAATCCATGGTAGGGTTCGCTGGGGGTACTTCTGTAGGTTCAGCGTGTAGACCACACTACTGTTGGTTGGATGGGTGTGGAGGTTGTTGCTGGTGGTGATGCGGTGGTGCAGGAAGTTGAAGTTGTTGGTACGAGGAAGGAGGATACTACTGGTATTGTTGAGAGGGGGCAGCCGCGTACTGGTGATACGGTTGTGGGTGGCGGTACTGCGGCTGCTGCTGGTAAGGAAAATTCTGCCTCCATTGATGTGCAAACTGGGGAGGCTGCTGGTATTGTTGGTGACGCTGAGGATTGTCCAAAACGACCACCCTAAGGTTGGTGGTATTGCCGATTGGCAAATTGCTGACCCTGGGGTTGTCCCTGAGGACGGGTCGGCTGTGCATCATTAGCCCATATCCCGTTCACTTCCTGAATCAGGGGTGGTGGTGGGAAGACTGGATCAGGTCCAGAAAGGAACTCTGGCTGGTACACGACCATCTGCTGCTGCGGCGGGCCCTGGTCGGGCGCCTGCACGTAATACACGTGATGGACTGCCGGTGGCTGCTGGCTCGGCTGAGGCTGATGCTGCGGTTGCTGCTCGTCCTTCTTCTCATCGGGAGCTTCCGATGGTTTAGCCGACTGTACAGAGTTGATGGTGCCCACCAACAGTTCAAGGTATTTGTTGATCTGATCAAGCTTGTCTAAGTTCTGGATCCTCTTCTCGATCACAGTGAGTTTCTCGAGGTCTTGTGATCGCTTCTCGATGATGTCCACTTTAGAGAGATGGCCCCCGATGATACTGAGGTTGGAGCTCTCATCTCTCTCTACTTCCTTGGACGCTGCCATGTGTACTTGCTTCTGGAGGATCTGGGGCTGCTTCTGATACGCCTTGGATGAAGAGAGGGCAGCCTCTCCTTCGTCCATTTCTTCAAATATCTGCCAGACTACGTCTTCATCCTTATTGAAATGTGAACCCCCACATGCTGCGTCCACGAGCCTTTGGCTTTCAATGTTCAGTCCCCCAAAGAAATGCTGGACCAAGCTGGTCTTCGGAATATCATGATGGGGACACTTCTCCTGCAGGTCAGTGAATCTCTCCCAAGCTTCATGTATCGACTCATGGGGTCCCTGGGAGAAATTACTGATACGGGCTCGCATCTGGTTGAGTCGACCTAGAGGGTAATATTTATGCAGAAAGGCGGACTTCAGCTCCTCCCAGGTCATCACGACCTTCCCCAGATGGTTGACCCAATAAAGGGGCTTGTCCTGTAAGCTGAATGGGAATGCCATCATCTTGATAATATCCAAAGGGACATTGGGATAGTGCGTAGTACGACAAATGCGAGAGAATTGCTAGGTGAATGTACGGCTCCTCGCTGGTGTTCCCATGGAATGCAGGGAGAAGAGCAATAAACTGGGGCTTCAGCTCAAAGTGAGCGTGTACCGGTGGAATGAGTATCCACTCGGTCATCTGGTTGTCTCCTGGATTGTATGTTTCTTTAAGTGTGGGCTTTGGTGGTGGTAATTCAAGGTCATCATCATCAGGACCACCACCTCTACCTCCACCTCCTCCCCTGCCTCCTCTGCCTCTGCATCCTCCTCCATCATCTCGGTTCATCATATCATTCAACATGTCCTGGAAGGCTGTCTGTGTGAGGGCATGCTCGGTCAGCTGCTGCTGGATGGCCTGGATAGATGCCAGTAAATGTGCATTCACTTGGTTCTGATCTGGCGCCTGTCCCTCTGGTTGGGGTGTCTGCTGATCCTTGCCCTTTTCTCCTAGAGCCATGTCAGGGTCTGAGTCGGACGAGATGAACTCCGGAGTAGTCTCCAGGGCTTGCACTGTCTTCTATCTGCATAATGAGATAGTCCTGATCAGACCGCTTGCAATTAATGTTCAGTTGCTGTGATGAAGCTGGAATTCAGGTCAACCCCAGCATGTTGTGAATGGAAAAGGATGTAGACTGTAATCGACTTCCATTCACAACGGCGGAAGTGGGACAAAAGTAATCCCAGTTTATTGGGTGGCCAAGAGAAAGGTAGAAAACGAGGAGTCTGGAGATCGATCCGCAAAGTCCGGATCGGGTTCTCGGGAATCGCCTCGAACTTATTGGCGGAGTTGAGTCCATGGAATCGATGTGGGTGTCGGCGTGGTCCCGACGGAAACCATCCATGGATCAACTTCGCGAAGTACAAGAGAAGATCGGATGTTGGATGAAAGAAATGATGGTCAACAAGGAATAAAAGGAGTGTAAAACAGTAGAGAGGCTCGGTTGAGCGGGGTGGTCAAAGGGAGACACAACAAAATGTGCGCAAAGGTGCGGGACTTGATCTTTGAACCTTAATCTAAATCCATACAAACACAATACAAAATCGTGTTCACCAACTCACGCCATGTGAAGCCGTGAAAGTTCGGCTATTTATTATCTTCTCATTTTTAGAGTTGTGATTTCAGGCATATCTTATAACAAGTCCTTAGTACGCTACCCTATAGGAGAGAGAGTACTGCCAGAAGAGTATCCCGTACTTGTCCTCCTCCTGTATAACCTGTAGTCTATACTTTTTGGAGTCCTTGTAACCCTTCCTGGATCCCTACTCAGTAAAAGAAATAGAGAGAGGAAACCGATAGGCGAAACCAATACATCGGTTCTCGCTCGCAATGGAATCACCAGTGAGCGTGCAAGAACCTACTCGGACGCAGGACAGTGAGACAGACACCCCCGTGAAGGCGTGGCCTATGCTCAATACTTCGGACAGGGTCGATGCTCCACACAATAGGGAGTCATCATTGGTGACCAAGCCCTACTCGCCTACGTACGATAGAAGCGCCATTACTTCGGAAATCCAGGTGATACACAAGGCAGTTGCAGACTGGGTTTTTGGCTTTAATCCTTAGGGGGTCGCACTCGCTCAAGGGAGTAGGGTTTTGGTCCCCCTCCAAGGTACCTGAAAACAATGAGGGCTTTATGAACCCGGTACAATGATAGTCCATTACAGATTTTAATTAAGGTCAAAGTTTATTTAGCAGTCCCCTTGTTTTAATATTTGGGTTTTCATTTTTTTGAGTCTGTTTCATACCAGCGCCTAACGTTTTTGTAGATTTTCATTTAAGTCCTAGGTGCTCAAAATCAGAGGGAGATAGCGGAAAAGCCGTGCAATTGGTTCCATGATGGAAATCTCACCATTGAACCGAATGATGTATGCTGAGTTAGAAGACTTACAGTGCATCCCAGATCTCTCCATGCGGTATGCAAAACAGAATTTTTAAACCTATCTACATGTCGGTATGCAAGGCACAAAATCACCCTAAACATTAGCTGCTATTAGCGTGAAGAACCATAAGTCGCTCATTCATCTCTAGCCCAAAAGGTCCGGTCTTGGCTCACCCCTCCTCTGCTCAACACACTTGAGTGTAGGAGAAAGCGCTTTACAGGGCTCGCTGTGGCACAAGGGCTAAGAGATAAATGAACGGCTTGTTTAAATTTGACTAGATCCATACGAAGTAGACTATAGGAACATGCATTCTTATTAATGTGTGGACCTAGCTACCGAGTCAAGCAACCTATGTATAGGGGCTCCAAGCACACAAAACAAAATAAAATAAAGGCAGAAAGCTCAAAACTTCGGAAAACAAAGAAAAGAAAGCGATGAAAACTCGAAAAAGTCGCGATGAGGCCCCCAGGTGAACAATCACCCGGACACTGGACCTCATTGTGAAGAGTAGAGTCATGTTTAATTACATGCCAAAATAGTTTCTCTCTCACCATAAATTACAAAAATAATCCTAAATATTCTACACCTATCTAATCCCCATCTCCTTGCTTCCTTGATGCTCTCTCTAAGTGGTCATGAGGTGAAGACCACCCTCCTCCAAGCTTGGCTGCCTTGGCTCCCTAAGAAGCCATCCTCGCGTGGCGGGCCCTCGCATCAAAGTCACAAAAAGATTGCATTAGAAGAGGTTTAATCGATCAAATTAGAGCAGGAAGAAATTAATCACAATAATTAAATCAATCAATAAGCATGGTGATTAATTACAAAAGAAATAGATGCTCATGAAACAAATAATAAATCAAAAAATGTACACAAGAATGAAAAAATAAATTAGGCTATGCTCATTGCTCCCCGGCAACGGCGCCATCTGATAACCGAATAATTCCGCGAGGGTCACCATGAATAATATATAAAGTGTCGCTGAGGCGACCGCTCGCAGAATACCCATGTTAATCAGCCATTAACCCACAATAAAAGAATAACACAATTGAGTCCCAAAAATGTGAATTAATATTTATTACTCTACCACAAAATGTACAGTGACTGAGCATGTAGAGGTCGAACCACAGAGAGCGATACCAAATGCAATAGCCTAAAATGTGCATGAACCACAGAGTCATCCATGTGTGAAGCCTATTTTTGTGGGTTTTATCATTTATATGTTATAAAATTTTTTTAATTTTTATTTTAATAATATAATTAGGTAAGATATATATATAATTTATAGAATATAAATATAAATATATATATATATATATATATGTATACCCTTAGAGGGTGAGTATATAGCCTATAGTACATACAATATATATATAGTGATTTTTTTTTGGAATCTTATATATGAATAATTATACATATGCACATATATAAATAGCTAGATAAATATATGTCTATAAATATATTTTTTTTCCTTTTTTTAGGGAATATATATATGTATAAAGGGGTACTATAATATTTATAAAAATATACAAAAATAGTCAAAAATCCAGAGATAAAGTCTTTTTGGTATTTTTATGATTTTTTACTTTTTTGTTGATTTTTGGGTATTTTTCAACTTGTTTTTGGTATTTTTAAAAGCTGAATAAAAGAAAACAGGGAAATAGGTACTGGTTGTAAGTAAAATAGGAATCAAAAATAGAAAACATCCACAAAATTCTTCCACACTATTTTTTTAATAAAGATGATAAAATATAGAAGAAATAGGAACTGAGTTCATATTTTTCTGATTTTTCTTTGATTTTACATATTTTTTTCTGAAGTTTTTGTGCATTTTTGAATTTTTAAGGTTTTCCTTTTGAGATTTTTAGGGATTTTTGGACTGACACTAAAATAGGTCAAAATACACACTAGGGAATTTTTTTTAGAATTTTTCGAGGTCTTTTAGTTTTTTTGGAATTTTATAAGTTAGACAGTAACTAAAAGGCATGTTTTTTATTTTTAATAAATGCAAAAATACAACAAAATTGAAATCCAAAAATATGGCATGCAAGGGTACACTAACAGGAGCTTATATCCATTTTTGCAAGATTTTTCCAATTAAAGAGAGGCACAAAATAAATGGACAAAGCATTCAACAATATATGGCCTGGCAGGGGTATTTTTGCAATTAAAATATTTCTCAGGGGCTTCCATGCAAAAATTACAATAGAAATAAACATTTACTTTTATTTTCAGGGCCATTGTACAATTAATAAAACCCGGTGGGGTTTAAATGCAAAAATCATGCGCCTCACGTGGGTGCTGCACGTGAGGCGCGGAGGGACTAATACGCAAATATAAAAACATCAGGGGTCCTTCTGCAATTTTTACAAATTATTTACAACGGGGATTTTTATTTATAGAATTAAAATCTAAATACAAAAGGCGAGGGGTTGTATCTGATATTTACCCCTAATAGGCGCGTGATCCGGCGGTTGCCCTTCTTCCACTTGCCACGCGTCGCGCTCTCGTCGGCCGATGACGGTTCGCAGATGACGGCTGGGATTAGATCAGCCTCGCTGATCGGACGGTTGATGCGGTGCTCCATCTGACGGTGCTGGTTCGATCTGGGCCGACTCCTCTGATCTGACGGTGCTGGAGATGCCTGGACGAACAGGGAAGAAGCTCGCCCCCGACGAGCTTCGATCGTGAAGCTTTGGCTCGCCCGGGCATCTCCCTCGCATCTGAAGTGCTCCGCTCGTAGCCGGTGACGTTTCGCGTTGATTGATGGTCTCATCATGGCTCCTTGAGGTCTGAATGGCTCGGATGAGGTCGATGAAGAACAAGACCTCCAGGAACCTCTTCCTGGCTTGAATCGAGCCCAGATGGGCCCCTTCCCTCGTTTGACCTGCATAGGAAGAACCGGGGGAGCGAGGGCTACCTCCTCGAACCGGGGTTTTGAAGCTCTGCAGCGAAATGGAGTGAGGCGGAGGAGCTCCGACGAACGGCGGAGGGGGAGCTCCGATTCGCCAAGACCAGAGGTCCTGGTTGAACGAAGATGGGCAATCGATGGAGAATACGATGGGGCTTGAAATGGGATGAACGTGGCGGTCGGACACAGGCAGGATCACGGTGAAGAAGTCGCCGGAGCAGAGCTTTGGCGAACTTCGAATTTTTGATTTTAAGCTACACCGATTATCTAAAGACTAAACTAACTAATGGAATTAAAAGCTGACATTAAAACCTAACTAAAAAGTGATAAAAGAGCAGCTCTTATACCTGGGGGGCACCAGGGAGCAGGGCGGACGCCGGAGCTCCGCCACGTCAAAATCCTCCTTCCTCCAGCCGATTCGAAGTGCTGGAACACCCCTCCTGTCACGAGGAACCTTCCAGGGATGAAATCGAGGCTTTTGTATGGATTAAAATTGGCCAAATTTGAGGAAGGAAGCGGAGCTTCTTATTTATAGACATTGGCATGGTGCCTTATTGACCGACGATTATTGCATGATCCAATGAGTATCAAATTGATCCAAATTATCGGCGGGTATCAGTGATGATCAGAGATCAATTCTTGTGAAGGAAGCGAGCTCGATCGATGGATGGGATGGCCGCAAAAAAGGGATGAAATCCGGGGAGTTGACAGTTCAGAGGCGCCAGGTCCCGGATGGGACAGTTGATCGGGCGGTCAACAAGGGCCGGTGCCCCATTGGTCCACGTCAGCCGCTAAAGGACAAAACAGGAAATTTGATTAGAAATTGATTTATTTAACCTAGTAAATGATTTATTTAGAATTTCCTTAAAGAATAAAAAATGTGTATTTTTTTCATGCAGTATTTATTTGTGATTTTTATTGAATTTTTCGAAGTGTTTTATTATGGTTTTATTTTAAAAAAGTGTTTATGTGTGTATTTACATGTATTTTGTATCTTTTAGTTTTTTATTTGTTTATTTTATTTTATTGTTTTATTGGCTTATTTTATAAATTTATAATTTATTTTTGTGAGTATAAAGGTATTTTTATTTAATTTTTATGAGTTTATTTTTATTTTTAAATAAATAGGTATATGTATGTGTAGATATTATTCTTGGTATTTTACCTATGTATTTTGTGTTCTTAATTTATTTAATGTATTTTCTTGATTTTTATTTTGGATTTGCATTTTTAATAGGTTATATGTATTATTTACATTATTATAAAAATATAAAAGAAGAGAAAAATTACAGAGTGTTTCCCCCCCTTTTATTTATATACATTCTTGGTCATAGGTATTTTGCCTACTAACTTGCATTAGCTTATTTTATTTTATTAATCTTTTTTAGTTTTAGTCTAATTTTAGTATGTACATGTATTATATACATTATTCACAAAATTCTAAAAATAAAATTGGATAAAAATAATGGACAATGAATATATTGAATATTTTAATCAGGCAGGCTGCCCAATGGGGGCCAAAAACCTAACTTTTGCAGATGGACTCCAAAAATTATGAAACCAATTTTATTAAATAGTTCTTGGAAAGCTATATACAATTAAAGGTGAGTTTGGGTGATTTGGAGTTTTTATTTGCAAGATATGGGTCTGTGAAGTTGAGATTTTGGCTTTTTATTCTGTGTATAAAATGTACATTGAGTATTATTTTTGTATAAAATCAATTTTGTATTTTTTTTACATTATTATCTACAACTTTCATGAACAAAGTTTCTTTATTTGATGAATAAATAATTATGTACAAAATAGGTGTCAAAAATGTATGAATAAATGCATGAATAAATGAGGTATTTGTTGTACACTGGCCCTTATCTCCCCCTACTTTATTCCTTGTCGACCAATTCCATGCTGGCCTTGGTCTCGGGGTTTGGGTCATAAAATATCTTCAATATTTTATTCCTTTTTCTTTTCTTCTCTTTATTCTATAATTTTGGCATTAAACACCTTATTTAATGTGTAATTAATACAATGAATGATGAATGCTATTATGTACAATTTGATGCTATTTATTTGCATTTGCTGGGGTTTTTGAGGCCAAAATGATAGAATAAAGGTGATGAAATGGAGATTCATCACCTATAAAATAAACACTAAATTAAATAAAGAAAAAATCCAAAAAATATAAGAAATGAGTCGTGTTCCCCGGCAACGGCGCCATTTGATGAATCGCAAAATCGGCCCTTTAAGAGAGTGTTTTTATCACTTGGAATTGTCGTAGCAGTCGGGCCGATTCGGGCTCATCAAAGAGACCATCTGATTGATATATATCAAATAAGAATGAGATGGTCGTATATTTTTTTTACTTGGCAAGAAACCAAGGTCGAACTCAGGGACACGAGCCTCTCTCGTATTAGTCGGATTTTTATCTATTTAACTAAGCGTTGGAGTTAAAGCATATATCTAGGTCAAAGCATGCAAGAAGAACACAACAATGCATTAAAACGTGCATTTTTTATTTTATTTTATGATGCAAGTAAATGAATGCAATGCGATGCAATAGATATATGCCCTAGGTTAAAAATGATGAGCAAAATTAAACAAGAGTTAATTTCAGATTTAATTAAGGTGACGAACTCAATTTGAACAAGGCCTAGACTAACTAACCAGAGACACATAGCTATCAAAATAATACATCAACATTAAAGTGTTCATTATAAGAAATGATCATACCATGAGAAAGTTCGTCAAACGAGCTTCGAAATGAAACTGAAATCAACCAAATCGGATACACGATGCTCAAAATATGCTAGAATGAAAACAAGGGCATGACTGAAATAAAACATGAAAGGATAACTATAAACAGGTCCCTGGGATGGACTAAAATGCAATAAAAATAAGTTGCGGGGCCTTCCCTATAAATAAACCATACGCGCGGGGGCATATTTGCAATTATTAAAACCCGCAAGGGTATGAGTGCAAATAACCCCAGGCGCGCAGGTGTTGCACGTGCGTCAGGACCTGGATGCAAAATGGAGAAGATCGCGGGGCGTCTCTGCAAATTGCCCAGACGCGCACATGCTAGGAACGTGCCATCCAGGCTAGGAGATAGGCTCGGACTCGGCAGAGGCTCGATGAAGCTTCGGCTAGGCTCGTGCGTTAGGCCCGGGCGTCCCAAACCTGGTGCAGCTCGGTGCAGGTTCGTGGAGGCTCGGAAGCATCCAAGCCGGGAGGCTCGGACACTAGGCTCGGAGAGGTCTCTAGAACTGCCATGTGGTTGATTATAAACCATCCGATCGTGGCGATCGGATGGCTACTAAACCGGTATGCTCGCATGACGTGGCTTCGTCTGGACCGTCTGATCGCCGCTGGAGAGACCAATCCGACGGTCGTTGCTCCTTCTCCTCCATCTTCAGCTGGCAGAGGATTCAGGGCTCCGGCGAAGTCGCCTGAACTCCGCCACTCGTTTCCGGTGTCGGTGTTGCTCGCTCGTAGCTCCTGGAAGAACGTCGAGGAAGTCGGGAGCTCGGGGATGACGTCACTGATCCGGACTAAGGTCATCGGTGCACAGGTGTAGGTGGCGGAGTTGATGAAGAATGCTCCGGCGAGAGCTCCGTTCATTGAAAGCTCCAAGACCTGCAGAGTTAGATTGATAGCAAAGCAGAGATGCGAGGTGCTTGTGCATGGTGAGGTGGAATGGAAGCTCTTGTGGGGTGAGAACGCGGGAGCTCGGTGCTCCTCCGCCGTGGGTGGCGGAGGAGATGGGTCGAGGGTGGTCTGAGGTATGGAGGAAGGGAGAATATGATCGGATATAGGCGCATGAAAGACGGGGGTGAGGCGGAGCTACAGCTATGATCAATGGAGGTCGGAGACAAAGGAAGAGGCCTAAATAATTAAGGGAAATTAAAGAAAAATACCAAGGAAGAAGAAGGGTAACTTACCGGCGATCGGGTGGAGGAAGTGGCCTTTGCTTGAGCTCCGAGAGGAGCTCGGGGTCTTCGCACGTGCTGGGCGGCCGTCCCAGCGAGCTCGACGGGGCTTTAGCCACCGCAGCTCCGCCTTGATCAGCGGAGGGTCGACACCGGGGAGGAAGGGTCGTCGTCGCTCAATCGCGCCGCCTCCCCTTGTCACAGGGAGGCAGAGGAGGGCTGGGCCCTCTCCCGCATAAAGGTGGACACTGATGGCAGGCGGTGGGAGAGGCGTATTTAAGGATCGAGCTCGGCGGTTTGGAGAGGTGAAGGGTGTGGATTTTGAGGAGAGTGTGGAGCGACTGGAGGAGAATTAAGGGAAATGGAGATGCTGGCGATAATCACGGATGGTGGAGGTTGAATGTGACGCCGTTGGCGAGTGGAGGAGGTGGCTGGAGACTCATGGAAATATGGAAGGGGGAGAGTGGTGCGCGAGCTGGATCGTGGGAGAGAGAGGGTCGACGTGAGGTTGACGATGACGTTCAGCCGTTGGATATGGAGATTCAATGGCGTACGTTTGGGCGTGAAGCAACGGTGCGGATTAAATCGGGGGCGGCACGATCGGAGGCCCAAGACTCGGCCACGTGTTGCGCTGCGGAGTGAGCGCTGTCGGACGGCTTGGATGAGAAGTTAGGGTTGATCGAGCGGCTGAGGAGACAGACAGAAGCAACGGCTGTGATGGAAAGGCATGGGCGCGATCGAATGGATATAAACGCGCCACGTGGCAGGCTGAGGATGAGGCGCGAACGTGCAGCGTGGATCAGAGATGAAGGCTGATCGGATGGCCAGGAATAAGAGCGGGTGTGGAGAGGACTGGGCCGTTGGATCAGGAGAAGATCCAACGGCTCGGAGCGAGGGCGGATAAGACAAGGAGATGCGGGCCACGTGGCTCACCCAGAAC
This sequence comes from Ottelia alismoides, assembly GCA_037367405.1. Lineage (NCBI taxonomy): Eukaryota > Viridiplantae > Streptophyta > Magnoliopsida > Alismatales > Hydrocharitaceae > Ottelia > Ottelia alismoides. Next base: position 871,191 of record JAZKJV010002049.1, on the reverse strand, counting down.
GGGCCACGTGGCCCAATCAGATTATTAGGAGAGAAAAGTTGATTTTTTAGGGGTTAGGAGGCTGAATTTGAGAAAACTCAAAACATGAAAGTTGTAGATCTCGATGAGATCTAAAAGTTTCATGTTGACCACAACTGGAGATGAGGTCAAACGGAGACACAAAAGATTTTAAGGGTATTTTTAAGGTTAAAAATACCACAGATTTTTGTTTTGCCATTTTTTTGTGGTTTTTAATTTATTTGAGACTCTGATAATTACAGGACATTAACTGGGTTTTATTGACACTAAGCTTAAGCAAGGGGTTTAATAATTGGAAATTGTGATGATGAAATCGAGTTTCATCAAAAAGTGGAACTAAAAATGGGTCCCAAAATGAATAAAGAATAAATTAAATAAAAGGGTTTTTAATTGGATTCTGGACCTTATCTCCCCCTACTTTATTCCTTGTCGACCTATTCATCTAGATGCCTAGGTCTCGAGGTTTCGGGTCATAAAATATTTGCAATATTTTATTCTTTTGCTTTTCTTTTCTTTATTCTACAATTTTGTCTTTAAAAACAGTATTTTATACAATATTTACACATACATGCATGAATGCTAAAATGCATGAATTAAGGGTATTTACATGCATGACGTGCGCTAGGACCACACTTGTTAATTTGATCAAATTAATGGTCAAATTACATGTTAAGTTTGTTGCAGTCAGGTAATCATGGTTACATCAAAAATACCACTTTAATTAATGTTCAACTAATCGAGAGCGGTAGATTTATTTTACTTGGGCAAGCCCAAGGTCGAACTTAGGGAAGCAGTTGTCTCCTTAGGTGAATTTGAAGTGAATTCGGAGGTCAGATTTTTCATAGGATGATTTTTGATATATTTTTAGCAATTTTTATGCTATAAAGGAGAAACGAATGCAATTTCAGGCCAGTTTTACAAGTTAAATCAGAAATATAATCAAATGAAGTCCAAAAATTATGAAACTTGGCCAGAATATGAAATGCAATGAAATTAAGCTACACTATTTTTTTGGAATTTTCTAACACTTTATGAATTTATTGTGAATAAAATGTGAATGCAGGGTGATTTTTGCTCAACTAATTTTAATAAATACCAAAATACATTATTTCTAGATATAAAAATTATCCTAGATAGATCTAAGTATGATGAATCCAGGAAAATTAATAAACCTAAAATTCTATGTGAATTTAACCTATAAAAAATCAATTAAGAAAATCACTATTTAATTTATTCAGGCCTTGTAATGCATGCAAATGCAATGATTTTTGGATACAATTTAGAATAAATTATCCTAAGTCTAATGCAATTTTTTTGGTAATTTTTGGAGCAACAAGGAATTTAATATAAATTAAAAGGCACTCAGTGGGCAAAATATAGATAATTTCACCAAATTAATAATATTAAATTCCAGAGATCTCACAAAAATTAAACATGTGTCACATGAGATAAAGGATAAGTTGGGCTACAACATGCAATTTTTAGAAATTAAAAATGATGCCAAATGGACACCTAGATATGTGTGCAAAGACATGGACTAAATTGCAAAAACAGAAAATAAAACTTTTGAAAATAAAATGTGCTGACAGGGACTTAAATGCAATTACCTATAATGCGAGGGAGGTGGATGCAAATTTCCCAAAGAGTCGCACGCTCCTCTCGTGGCATGCCTGGCAGGGACCAAATTGCAATTTCCAAACCTGCGAGGGCCTCTATGCAAATTACCTAGCCCTCACGTGGGAGGCACGTGCGGGGCTAGGCTCGGATGTCGATCGAGGCTCGGGAGGAGGCTCGGATCAGCTTCGGGTGCTCCGAGCCTAGGTTCGGGGAAGAGGCTCGGAGGAGGATACATAGCACGATGTGGACCGTTGGATCAATGTGTATCCAACGGTTGCTGGAGCTGCTAGCGTGGTGCCTCTGGAGTCGTCAGATCGCAATGATCCAACGGTGTTGATGACGTCAACGTGGGTGACTATTGGTCGTTGGATCGAGATAGATCCAACGGATACTGGAGCTCGGGGCAACAGCTACGTGGCGCAACAAGGGCTGCTTGATTTGGATGATCTAACGGCCACGGGCTCAAGGGGACGTGGCGTGGCGAGGGCCGTCGGATTGAGGAGATCCAACGGTGGTTGTACGTCTTCTTCTCCGGTCCGCCGCCTCCTGCGGCGGTCTTGGCGGGGCTCCGGCGTAGGGCTTCTTGCTCTGCCTCCTCTTCCCGTGCTTGGTGTAGCTCACCGGCAACCCCCAAGTAGCTTGGATTGATCGTGGGAGTGTCAGGGATCCGCCAGAGGTCCTGGATGAGGCTGGAGAGGTCTGAACACCAGTGGCGATGAAGCTCGAGCTAAGCTCCGGTGACGTTCCAGCCAATGAAGCTTGGGGTACCTGCAGGGTTAGCTGGGGCTAAAGAATGGAACCTGTGCTCCTGGGAGTGCGTGCGAGTGCAGCGAGGCCTAGGAGGCGAAGTGGAGATGGCCGGCGGTGAAGTTCCTCCGCCATGAAGGCGGAGCTTTGGTCGGACGGGGTGATGTGTGTCGTCGGGGCGATCGAAGGGATGCGCAAAGACCAGAGCTTCAAGGCGAAGCTCGGTGGATGGTTGGGTGAGAGCGGGATTGATCGGAGGAGGCAGAAAAAATAAGAGAAAAACAAAGGGATCGAAGAAGAAGATCGGAGGACGAATGGAGGTGTCTACCTGGGGATTGGAAGCTCAAATGATGCTCCCGATCGTCGCTCGAGGGATGGTAGAGGGCCCGAACTAAAAAGCTCATCGAAGGAGCTACAGCATGGCGTGACTAAGCCGTGGATCTCAATGAAGGTGAAGACCTGTCTTCGCTCGATTTCACACTCAATTGATGTCACCAATGGGTAGCTCTGAGCTCTAGGACACCTCTTGCTATGGCGGATAAGGTCAAAGGTGGCCAGAGGCGGGGTATTTATAGGAAAAAGGTGGAGGTGGCAGTGATGGAAGGCGAGATTTCGTGGGGTTCGTGGAGCGACGATGATGGACTTCATGGAGATTGTGGTGGCTGGCGAGGATAAGGGAGTCATGGGCTACGAGGCGGAGGTGCTAGAGGGTGGAGATGGTGGCTGTAGTGGTGGAGAAAATAGGAAGGGAGCGGCGTGTGCGTGAAGTGGGCGACGTGCGCGAGGAAGGCGGCCCGAGGTATAAGATGGTCTCTGGACCGTTGGATCGAGTGATCCAACGGCCAGAAGAAGGGCGCAAGAGAAGGGCCCGGATTAGATCCTGGAGTCGAGATCGGATGGCGTTGGGCGTGATGCGTGGTGGGCGCAGGTGAAGGCGCTAAAGGACGACTAGGATGAGATCTGGAGGATCTGATCGAAGGGCTAAGGATAGTGCGGAAGTGTGCGGTGGGGATGAAGGTTTCTGGAGAAGATCAGACGGTTCACAAGTCAACACGTGGCGTGTTGAGGGTAAGGCGCTAGCGGACGGAAGGGATTTGATCTGGAGATGATCAGAGGGTTAAGATCAGCTGGGAGAATGGATGTCTCAGATCTAGAGAGAAGGAAAGAGATCGGACGGCGGAGAAAAGGGGTGCGTGGCGCGTTATGAGTGGGTCGCGTGGCGCAACCAAAGGCGCCACGTGGCCTGATCTGAGTGGTCGAAAGAAAATGTGGAATAAGAGAGAGAGAGAGAGAGGATGGCCAAATTTGGAAAAACTCAAAACACGAAAGTTGTAAATCTTGATGAGATATACAAGTTTCATGTTGACCAAAAATGGAGATGAGGTCAAATAAAATACAAGAAATACAAGGATACAAATATACATACATATAATGTATAATGGAGTCCCAAAATCCAAGTTTTGCATACTAGCTCCGATTTAAATGAAATTGGTCTCATTTTGAAGGTGTCTGAATATGTATTAATCTAACAGTGAGTAGACCTAGATCGAAGGTTGTGTGAGATAGATATGTGCAATCTAAGGTCTAAGGTCTGGGTTTGGGGTTTTATTGGGTAATTTTACAAGTTTAGGAAATTTGGCCTTTTCCTTATATTATTAGTTAGTAATATATACAGTATAGAGTTGGTTTTATTGACTTTGAATTGAGTATAAAATACAAATAAATAGGTGAGTAATTACAAGTGAACTGGGCTTCTTATTTTATGCGAATATGAATGCTAAAATGCAGATATTATGTATGCATGCATGAATGCTAATTATGCAAGATAAGGGGAAATATGCAGCTAATTACTCGGGAACAAGACTCTATTTTCAACTTTAAGATTGATGAATTACATATTCATCAACCCCCTATACTTAAACCTTGCTCGTCCCCGAGCAACTAAAATGAAATGCAAAAGTGAAATGAGATTGGGTTCCATACCAAAGTCATGAACAAAAGTTGAAAATGGAGCTTGACTCGACCTTTGGACTAATTGTGTGGCGGAACCTTATTGGGATCTGAACTTAAGACCTAACAGACTTCAAGTTCCACAAGTCTTTTATTCAAGACTCCTTAATAGTCATGTCAGAACAAATCCTCGAACGCAAATTTCTAATGACTATGATTCTTACTTGTACTGTGTAAGTGAAGTATAGCTCTCCTCATCAGAAATGGCTCAGAACCAGCATTCTCTAACAAGGTAACTCTAATTCCCCGGTCCAGTAACTCTTTCCTCGAGGAGCGGGGTATTCCCTTCTAAGTTCAAGTGTGACAAGCTCAAGAGGAGGGGGTGGAGAAAAGAATGGATGGTAGCCAGTGTAGCTACCTATCCCGAGATGCCTGACCAGTGTAACCAAGTCATCCAGCTGCCGACTTCTTGCTAATATACATACTCCGACAGGTATTTTATTTTCACTTTGACCTGTCTTATTTTTTTGGAGTTTTTGCCTTTTTTAACTATATACAAGGCGCAACATGTACATCAGGAGTTTTCCCTCTTGAGCCAATAGACTATCCCTCTTTTGAAGCATTATTGCAACCCACAGCGTCCCGTCTTTAGACGTCAACACTACCAGACTAGGTTGAGATGCACTACCCTCCCTAGAGGAGGACGGATGTTTCCACCCATGTACTACTCCAAGCTAAAGGATTCTACCTCCTTACCACCTCATCAATGAAGAGCTACGTGCATGGTGCTTGTCCAAGTTAGGTCATTATCTAAAAGAATCATGTGTGTGCACGAGATATTCTACTTAGACTGACCAAGATGACATGTGAACATAGACTTGCGGACTCAAAGAATTAAGTCACTTGACCTGAGAAATCTTAACCCCAGTTCCTATAAGGTTCCTCTGAATTTAGGTGGATTAAGGTCAAATCAAGTCCATCCTCAATATCTACTCATAACTTGGTTCAGAACCCACTAGCTTTTCACCTTGCATATGCAAGATATGCAGATGACATGCTATGTAGATGAATGAAATGCAAGACTCTCTTTTTTTTCTTTCGTTTCAGATGCAGAGATGATATGCAAGAGTAAATAAGAAGCCTTTGATTTTGATTTTTTTCCATTTTTTTCAAAAACTTGGTGTACCTCCTATGTTAGAATAATTTACAAGAGTTTTATAAGTATTATACAGATTATACAAGTGTTATACCATATACGAGTATACATGTATTTTACAAAAAAAAATCTCGATTTTTACCCATCCCGTAATTATTGCATAGTATATACAAAAATACGTGAAAGTACGAGCTATGGGTAAAGTATATATATATGTAATATATACATGCCCCCTATACTTAGTGTGTGCTATGTCCTTAGAGCACGAAAAAGCGAGGAAGAAGACATAGCTCATGCTAAGCGTAGGAGAGCCAAAAAAGCAAAAATGTATAGAAGTCGTCCTGTCCCCCTATACTTAGGCTCTGGCAGCCTTACGTCTTCTTCTCCGGTCCGCCGCTTCCTGCGGCGGACTTGGCGGGGCTCCGGCATAGGGCTCCTTGCTCTGTCTCCTCTTCCCGTGCTTGGTGTAGCTCGTCGACGACCTCCAAGTAGCTTGGATAGATCGTGGGAGTGTCAGGGATACGCCAGAGGTCCTGGATGAGGCTGGAGAGGTCTGAACACCAGTGGCGATGAAGCTCGAGCTAAGCTCCGGTGATGTTCCAGCCAATGAAGCTTGGGGTACCTGCAGGGTTAGCTGGGGCCAAAGAATGTAACTCGTGCTCGTTGGAGTGCATGCGAGTGCAGGGAGGCCTAGGAGGTGAAGTGTAGATGGCCGGCAGTGGAGTTCCTCCGCCATGAAGGTGGAGCTTTGGTCGGACAGGGTGATGTGCGTCATCAGGGCGATCGAAGAGATGTGCGAAGACCAGAGCTCAAAGGTGAAGCTCGGTGGATGGTTGGGTGAGAGCGGGATTGATCAGAGGAGGCAGAAAAATTAAGAGAGAAAAAAAGGGATCGAAGAAGAAGATCGGAGGAGGAATGGAGGTGTCTACCTGGGGATTGGAAGCTCAGATGATGCTCTCGGTCGTCACTCGAGGGATGGTAGAGGGCCTGAACTAAAGAAGCTCGTCGGAGGAGCTGCAGCACGGCGCGACTATGTTGTGGATCTCGTTGGAGGTGAAGACCTGTCTTCGCTCGATTTCACACTCAATTGATGTCACCAATGGGTAGCTCTGAGCTCTAGGACACCTCTTGCTATGGCGGATAAGGTCGAAGGTGGCCGAAGGCAGGGTATTTATAGGAAGAAGGTGGAGGTGGCGATAATGGAAGGCGAGGTTTCGTGGGGGTCGTGGAGCGACGATGATGGACTTCATGGAGATCGTGGTGGCTGGCGAGGATAAGGGAGTCATGGTCTACGAGGTGGAGGTGCTAGAGGGTGGAGATGGTGGCTGTAGTGGTGGAGAAAATAGGAAGGGAGCGGTGTGCGTGCGAAGTGGACGACGTGTGTGAGGAAGGTGGTCCGAGGTAGAACACGGTCTCTGGACCGTTGGATCGAGTGATCCAATGGCCAGAAGAAGGGCGCAAGAGAAGGGCCCGGATTAGATCCTAGAGTCGAGATCGGATGGCGTTGGGCGTGACGCGTGGTGGGTGCAGGTGAAGGCGTTAAAGGACAGCTAGGATGAGATCTGGAGGATCTGATCGAAGGTCTAAGGATAGTGCGGAAGTGTGCAGTGGGGATGAAGGTTTCTGGAGAAGATCAGACGGTTCACAAGTCAACACGTGGCGTGCTGAGGGTGAGGCGCTAGCGGACGGAGGGAATTTGATCTGGAGATGATCAGAGGGTTAAGATCAGCTGGGAGAATGGATGTCTCAGATCTAAAGAGAAGGAAAGATATCGTACGGTGGAGAAAAGGGGTGCGTGGCGCGTTATGAGTGGGCCGCATGGCGCAACCAAAGGGAGCCACGTGGCCTGATCTGAGTGGTCGAAAGAAAATGTGGAATAAGAGAGAGAGGGTGGCCAAATTTGGAAAAACTCAAAACTTGAAAGTTGTAAATCTTGATGAGATCTACAAGTTTCATGTTGACCAAAAACAGAGATGAGGTCAAATAAATTACAAAAAATACAAGGATACAAATATACATACATATAATGTATAATGGGGTCCCAAAATCCAAGTTTTGCATACTAGCTCCAATTTAAATGACATTGGTCTCATTTTGAAGGTGTCTGAATATGTATTAATCTAAAAGTGAGTAGACCTAGATCGGAGGTTGTATGAGATAGATATGTGCATTCTAAGGTCTAAGGTATGGTTTTGGGGTTTTATTGGGTAATTTTACAAGTTTAGGAAATTTGGCCTTTTCCTTATATTATTAGTTAGTAATATACATAGTATATAGTTGGTTTTATTGACTTTGAAGTGAGTATAAAATACAAATAAATAGGTGAGTAATTACAAGTGAACTGGGCTTCTTATTTTATGCGAATATGAATGCTAAAATACAGATATTATGTATGCATGCATGAATGCTAATTATGCAAGTAAGGGGAAATATGCAGCTAATTACTCGGGAACAAGACTCTATTTTCAACTATAAGAGTGATGAATTACAGATTCATCAACCCCCTATACTTAAACCTTGCTCGTCCTCGAGCAACTAAAATGAAATGCAAAAGTGAAATGAGATTGGGTTCCATACCAAAGTCATGAACAAAAGTTGAAAATGGAGCTTGACTCGACCTTTGGACTAATTGTGTGGCGGAACCTTATTGGGATCTGAACTTAAGACCTAACAGATTTCAAGTTCCACAAGTCTTTTATTCAAGACTCCTTAATAGTCAGGTCAGAACAAATCCTCGAACGTAAATTTCTAATGACTATAATTCTTACTTGTACTGTGTAAGTGAAGTATAGCTCTCCTCATCAGAAATGGCTCAGAACCAGCATCCTCTAACAAGGTAACTCTAATTCCCCGGTCCATTAACTCTTTCCTCGAGGAGCGGGGTATTCCCTTCTAAGTTCAAGTGCGACAAGCTCAAGAGGAGGGGGTGGAGAAAAGAATGGATGGTAGCCAGTGTAGCTACCTATCCCGAGATGCCTGACTACTTCTTGCTAATATACATACTCCGACAGGTATTTTATTTTCACTTTGACCTGCCTTATTTTTTTGGAGATTTTGCATTTTTTTCAACTATATACAAGGCGCAACATGTACATCAGGAGTTTTCCCTCTTGAGCCAGTAGACTATCCCTCTTTTGAAGCATTATTGCAACCCACAGCGTCCCGTCTTTAGACGTCAACACTACCAGACTAGGCTGAGATGCACTACCCTCCCTAGAGGAGGACGGATGTTTCCATCCATGTACTACTCCAAGCTAAAGGATTCTACCTCCTTACCACCTCATCAATGAAGAGCTACGTGCATGATGCTTGTCCAAGTTAGGTCATTATCTAAAAGAATCATGCATGTGCACGAGATATTCTACTTAGACTGATCAAGATGACATGTGAACATAGACTTGCGGACTCAAAGAATTAAGTCACTTGACCTGAGAAATCTTAACCCCAGTTCCTATAAGGTTCCTCTGAATTTAGGTGGATTAAGGTCAAATCAAGTCCATCCTCAATATCTACTCATAACTTGGTTCAGAACCCACTAGCTTTTCACCTTGCATATGCAAGATATGCAGATGACATGCTATGTAGATGAATGAAATGCAAGACTCCCTTTTTTTCTTTCTTTTCAGATGCAGAGATGATATGCAAGAGTAAATAAGAAGCCTTTGATTTTGATTTTTCCATTTTTTTCAAAAACTTGGTGTACCTCCTGTGTTAGAATAATTTACAAGAGTTTTATAAGTATTATACATATTATACAAGTGTTATACCATATACGAGTATACATGTATTTTACAAAAAAAATCTTGATTTTTACCCATCCCGTAATTATTGCATAGTATATACAAAAATACGTGAAAGTACGATCTATGGGTAAAGTATATATATGTAATATATACACGCCCCCCTATACTTTGTGTGTGCTATGTCCTCAGAGCACGAAAAAGTGAGGAAGAAGACATATCTCATGCTAAGCGTAGGAGAGCCAAAAAGAGCAAAAATGTATAGAAATCGTCCTGCCCCCCTATACTTAGGCTCTGACAGCCTAAGAATAGAAGAAGATCAAAAACGAGGCGGACGAGGTCAAGAAGGAAAGTGGATGAATATAAATACAAAATGGGCATCGGTCCCCCCTATACGTAGGCTCATGTCAGCCTAAGTATAGGACGGGCGTGGTATGGGGACCGAGGATGTACAGTGAATGGACTCAGGTGACTCTCCCCCCTATACTTAGGATCTGGTCATCCTAAGTATAGTCGTAGATGAAAATATATGAAGTTGGGATGAGTGATTAGAGTCGCGGGAGGGAGGGAAGAATATACAGGAATGATGGGTAAATACAAAGATCACGGTCTGAATCTTTCCAGATGTTGTTGATGGTGAGAGTTCGCTGTTGCAAGGTCTCATGCGCGGCTCTATGTGTATCTGCTGAATCTATCTCGCTCATGAATACAATCTCCTCAATGTGGACTAACTGTTCATTGGGTTCGACGAAGTGCTTCAACAGTTGTCCATTGACTAGGAATGTATGTGCTTCATCTATGAGATCTGAGATCTTAACACATCCACTATCATGCACAACACGGATAGTGAATGGGTCTGTCCACTTGGATTTCAGCTTGCCTTGGAAAACCTTCAGCCTTGCATTGAACAACCATACCTAATGTCCAGGAACAAAGGTCTTTCGTCTGATATATTTATCATGCCAACGCTTTACTTTATCCTTGTACATCGAACTGTTGTTGTATGCTCGGTTTCTGACTTCCACAAGCTCATTCAGATTCATGTCTCTCTGTTTATGCCCTAGGTGTGTGTTCTAGTTGACCTTTTTGATTGCCCATTCTGATTTGTGCACTAACTCTGCGGGCAAATGGTACGGCTTCCCAAATACCATCATGAATGGGGAGGTTCCTAACGGTGTCTTGTAAGTTGTCCTATAATCCCATAGGACTTGATCAAAGATCTGAGACCAGTCCTTCCTGTATGGGCAGACAAGCTTCTGCAATATGGTTTTCACCTCCCTATTCGACACCTCAGCCATACCATTGGTTTGTGGGTGGTAAGGACTAGCGAACGGTGTTCGATGTCGTAATCCTTCAAGAACTTCTTCACATCGCTGTTTACAAAGTGGCTACCCCCATCTGATATCAACATTTTGGGGATACCGAACCTAGAGATGATGTGATCTCTAATGAATTTACAGACAGTCTTGCTATCTGCGGCTTGGGTTGGGATAGCCTCCACCCACCTGGACAGATAGTCTACCGCAAGAAGGATATATTTGAATCCGTGGCTAACAGGGAATGGGCCCATGAAGTCGATGCCCTAGGCATCAAAGACATCACAAATGATGACTGGCTGCATCGACATCTCATCCTTGGAACCAACAATTCCTCCCATTCGCTGGCATACTGGGCACAACTTTGCAAAGGTGATCGCATCACGAAACAGAGTCGGCCAGTATAAGCCACACTGAAGTACCTTCCATGTGGTCCTCTTCCCGGAGTGGTGTCCTCCTGCCTCCATACTGTGGCATAAAGAAAGGACACTTTGATATTCCTCCTGAAGAATACACCGTCTCCAGACACAATCCGGTTCTTCAAAGAAAAGGATTGGATCCTCCCAGTGATAATGTCTTGAGTCCGACTTCAGTCGGTCTATGTGGCTCTTGGGCCAATCTTTGGAAACCTTCTTGGAGACAAGATAGTCCACGATATTGGAATACCATGGGAGTGAGTCGACAACAAAAATTGACTCGTCAGGGAAGGAGTCTCGAATCAGTGAATCCTCAGATTCATTAAGATCCTCGAGACGGGAAAGGTGATCAGCTACTACGTTCTTCTTTCCAAGTTTATCACGAATGTCTAAATCAAACTCCTGGATAAGGAGAATCCACCTAAGAAGACGCGCCTTCGCGTCCTTCTTTTCCATTAAATACTGTAGCGATGTATGATCTGTGAACACAACTACCTTGGATCCGATTAAGTGAGATCTGAATTTATCCAAGGAAAACACTACCGCAAGCATCTCCTTTTCCGTGACTGTATAGTTACGCTGAGCATTATCAAGAACTTTGCTTGCGTAGTGTATGCCGAATGGGATGCCATCCCTCCTCTGTCCTAACACAGCCCCAACAGCATAGTCTGAGGCGTTCGTCATGATCTCAAAAGGCAGAGACCAATCTGGGGCTTGTAGGATCGGGGCGTCCATGATCATTCCTTGTAATAGCTTAAAGGCTTCGAGACATTTGTGATCGACAATGAACTCCAGTCCTTGTCTAAAACCTCAGTTAGCGGTCGGGCAATCTTAGAGAAATCCTTGATAAATCTTCGATAAAATTCGACATGCCCAAGGAAAGACCGCAACTATTTCGCGTTGGTTGGTAGCTGGAGTCGTCTGATCACATCCACCTTGGCAGGGTCAACCTCCATTCCTCTCTTGGAGATGACATGCCCCAACACAATGCCCTCCGTCACCATGAAGTGACTTTTCTCCCAGGAAAGCACCAGATTGACCTCACAACATCGCTTGAGGACTCGGCCCAGATTCCTAAGACAGGAATCGAAGGAATCGCCGTGGACTAAGAAGTCATCCATGAAGACTTCTAGGAATTCACCGACCATTTCGGCGAATACAGCAATTATGCACCTTTGAAAAGTACCAGGAGCATTGCATAACCCAAAGGACATGCGCCTGAAAGCATAGGTACCAAAAGGGGCATGCGTGGTTTTCTCCTGGTCCTCAGGAGCTATGGCTACTTGATTGTAGCCCGAGAACTCGTCCAAAAAGCAGAAGAATTATTTCCTCGCTAATCTCCCTAAGATCTGATCAATGAATGGTAGGGGGAAGTGATTCTTCTTCGTCGCAGCATTCATGCGTCTGTAATCCACACAAACGCGCCAAGACGTGGGTACTCGTGTCATGATATCCTCTCCATCTTCATTGGTGGTCGTCTGAATTCCCGACTTGTTCGGGACAACATGGATTGGGGCCACCCATTTGGAGTCGGAGATGAGATAAATAAACCCACGTCACACCATTTCTCTATCTCCTTCTTCACTACCTCTCGTAAATTTGGATTCAACCGACATTGGAATTCACGAGAGGGTTTGGCCTCATTCTCCAAGTAGATATGGTGCGAACACAGAGCGGGATTCATCCCGTGGAGATCGGAGATGCTCCAGCCTATCGCCTTGCAGTTTCTCTCCAGGATCTCTAGTAAGCGAGATTCCTGCTCCTCGGTCAATCGCGAGTTGATGATGAACAGATACTTCTTCTCTTGTCCCATAAGGAAGACATACTTAAGTGTTGTGGGTAAAGGTTTGAGCTCATATAATGTGTGATCATCAAGGAAATCTGGCTTAATTGAATCTGGCTCTGTGCTGGCAGTGACTGGATATGTCCTTGAAATTGCTACCACCAATTCATTCAGCTCTGGAGTCGGATCATCAAAGCTCTCTAAGCAATCGGCAAAAGCCACGTCTGACTCATCATCCTCATCTTCTGATTGTCCTAAAGAGGGAAGGACTGACAGGCCCAGCTGGGCCTCTAAGTCATCGAAGATGTAGGGGGATGCATATTCTGTGTTGTACTTGTTACTAAGGACCTCACAAACTGATTCATGCACAAGATCTTCTCTGGAGGAGAGGGACTCATCGGTGTTAGCTGGGTTCTGCCTCCATGGCCCAACAGTGTCTACATGAATGCAATCTGCTTCAGACGAAGAGTACTCAGTGCTGGATTCTGAATCCGGTCTCTGCCATCTAGTCTGCTTCATCACAAGTTCCTCGTCTCCGCCTGGAGTTTGGAACTGGATTTTCCCAATCTTATAATCAAATAAGGCCCCTGTTGTTCTGAGGAAGGAAGGGCCTTCCTAATATGATCTGGGAATCTCTCCAAATGCGAGGGGTCTCCATATCAAGGACGGCAAAGTCCACCATGTACTCCCGAGTCTCAACTTTGATGACAACATTCCTTAATTCTCCTTGGGACCTCTTGGTTGATTTATCTGCAAATTGAAGTAGGGCTCTGGATTTCCTAAGAGGTTCAAGATTAAGCCACTCATAGAGGGTTGTAGGCATTAAGTTAATTGAGGATCCGTTGTCAAAGAGAGTGCGTGCAAACGTAATGTCAGCGACATGACTCACCACATAATGTGCACCCATGTCTCTTAGTTTCCTCGGAAATGAATTCTTTATTGCGTAAGTAGTGGCTACTGACAGAACGTGTTTCTCAACACGGCTTTTGGTCTTCCTGCTGACCCTAGTAGGTGTGCATCTCACCTTAAGGTATTTCAGAAATACAGGTGTCATCTCCACATACTTGTCAAAAGGGATTGTGACCTTGATGTGTTTATTGCAAAACTCTACCATCTCAGGGTCATCTTTTTGTATTTTTTTGTTTTCTTCTTTCTACCCTTAAGAGCTCGGGGGAAAGGGATTATTGATGCCAACTCAGATTCTGAAACTGAAAGATTTTCATTTAAACTAGGAACTGAGTTTTGCACATGACTCCGAACTTGAGACAGACTATAACTCTTACTCTGACTATGTCTAAAAGAAAATTTCTGCTGCGAAACCGGTGATGCGTTCTCTGTGACTGTTGGGACATCCTCCTCAGATGGAGGTGCGGGCTCTTCATCGGTCTCGCCGAACTCACTGTTGTGCGGTTCTCCTACTTCTTTGAGGACTCAGAAGTCCTCTTCTTCTGCCGGTGGTGGTGGTGGTGCTGCTCATCTGCCTCCAAGTTCTCCTCAGGTAGAGACTTGGTGGCTTCTTCCTCCGGTGCCCATGCCCGATCAGGTACGATCATGGTCCTTCCACTCCTGATGGACATATGATTTACATTATCATATGAAAGGATCTCATGTTCAGATATAGAGTTATCTGAATAGTATACTGATCTCGTGGTCGGTTCTGGCCTTGATTCAGGCTATTCGGGTTGGCCTGAACCTGGGCAGGAATTGGGGTCTTTGGTGCCATCTGCTGGTCCTGGGTTCGGTAGACACGATTCAAATCGGTTCTCATATCTAGATAGTCATTCTGAATCTGTTGAACCCTATCAGTCAGGGTCTGGATCGCCAAGGTGATGGACTCCAATTAACTAGTGGACTGGGCTGGTTGGTGCTGACTCGAGGACAAGTTTCTGTACTGGCCCTGCTGGCCATGCCAGTACTGTTGCTGTTGATAGGAGGGTGGAGGGCCCTGTTGGCCTGAGTGGAACGTGCGCTACTGCTGCTGGTGTTGCTGAGGCTGGTACCCTTGTCCAGGCCGGGACTGTACGAAGCGCGATGCGGGGACGGAGTTGGTTTCCTGGTAAGATAGGGAAGGTCGGTGGAGCTGACCGTTCCCTATCCCCGACTGTCTGCCGACGGGGTCATGGTTGTACCATAGCCCGTTGATCTCGAACACATGCGAAGGCTCCTCGTATCCTGTCTCCACTTGTGGGGGTGCATGCTGGTCCTGCTGAGTGTATGTCTGCTCCTCTACCCAACTACTCTGGGGCCCCGATGCTTGTTCCTATACAAGATGAACTCGGTGTACAGGTACAGGTGGTGCAGAAGGGCCAGATAGTCGTATCTTGGCTACCTTCTCAGTAAGTTCCTCCACTTGCTTCAGCAATCGCGAGAGTGCCTCAAGGTCAGTGACCCTCTTGTGAATCTGCTCAACCAAGGTTAATTTGTCCGCTATTATCCCCATGATGGGGATGAGGTCGTTTGTCAGATCCGCTACAGTCCTCCGGGTTGTCTCATTGGATAGGCTTGAAGGAGACAACTGATAGGCCCTGGTGGACTGAGATCTGCCTATTTCCGCCATTTGCTCTATGATCTTCCATACAACATCTTCATTTTTGTTCAGATAGCTTCCTCCACAGGCGGTACGCACTAACCCCTACATCTCCGGGGTCATGCCACAGAATAAGGTCTGGACTAAGATTGCTTTTGTAATGCCGTAGCACGGGCATTTCTGCGTTAAATCATTAAATCATTCCCAGGCTTCATGGAATGGTTCATTGGGTCCTTGGGAGAAACTAGCGATCTTAGTCCTCATCTGGTTAGTCCTACTGAGTGGATAGAACTTCTTCAATAATAGGTCCTTAAACTGCATCCAGGTCGTACATCTCACCCCGAGATTCTTCAACCAATGAGCGGCCTTATCTCCAAAGGCAAACGGGGTGGCCTTCATCCTGATGTAGTCTTGCCCAACCCTAGGATGACTAAGGTTGTTGCAAACCAGCTCGAAGTCTCTAAGGAATGCATATGGCTCTTCGTTGGCATTTCCATTGAACTTCGGCAGCAAGCTCAAAAAGTGGGGCTTCAGCTCGAACGTTTCAGGGGGGACCTCAGGAACTAGCCAGCTATGTATTTCATTTTCTGCAGGATTGTAGGCGGCTACCATCGGTCGGTCAATTCCTTCAGCCTCGATCACCTATCCCATTCTTGCCACCAGTTCTGCATTTAGCTGCTCGGCCCTAGGTAGATGGGCCAGGATTTGGATTATTGGGTCCTCTCTGTGTTCCTTGTCGTCATGGTTTTTCTTCGTTATTTTGTCCTCTTTTCCAGGGTAAAGAAGATGGTCTTGGTTAGAGGACATATCAAGGAAGGGATTCTTACCGAGGCGATGGTCTTCCCCAGTGAGATCAGAGGAGAGAAAAGGGTTGGTTGGAGAGTAACCACCCTGGGTTTGAGGGATCCAGAACTCAAGAGGGTCATGAGCTCTGGTTGGTCCAAGTTGCGCTTGGACCGGTGGAGATGAGCTTCGTGGGGGCTCAAAGAAAGATTGGCGAATCGGGAGTCGATATCACCCCCCCCCCCAGTCAGTCATCTTAGATGGTGAGAAGAAGAATCGAGAGTTCTAAGGGTAAGATAGGATTTTACTCCTACCTGAAGCAAGCAATTGAATCCAAACCCTGTATTTTCACACTCAACACGGTGAAGGACTTGAATCCGAGTCCAATTAATATGATTGATTTTAAGTGTGAGTTTATCAGATAAATAGCAAAGGTTGTGCGACCTAGAGGGGAGTCGGCTAAAAGCCGGATGCATCTCCCCTATTTAACATGTCGCCTTAGATACCAACGCCCTTCCTTTCTTCGCTCCTATCCCCAACCGAAAGTTCAAGGACATGCCCCTATCTACCTACAGAGTAGGCGGAGGCTGACAAGGTTGTAACTTTGCCCCTATCTACCTGCAAGCGCAGGTGGAGGCTACTAGCAACTTGTTGCGGTGCACTGCAATTTCGCCCCTATCTACCTACCGGAGTAGGCGGATGCTACTTTGCGCTGGTCAATTGAACCCAAAGCTCAGCCGTTGATATTTGCTCGGATCGGGGTACGCGATATGGAAAGCAGGGATTTTTTGGCTCTGCCCTAGGGTGCTCACACACTCTAGTGCCCTCACTCATCCTGAAAACAAGGTCGGGTTAATTTCCCGCAAGCAGAATTTCCGATTTTATTGATTTTTTTGGTCAATTTTGTTTAGCAGTCCTGGTTTAAGTTAGGTTATCACTGATTAAATCCAACCAAAAAGCACGCCTACCATCCAGTCCTAATTTCCTTTTTTTCCTAAGTTAGAAAACCAAGAGAAAGGAGTCGAGAAAAGCCGATGCACGATAAATCAATGATGGTACGCAAAGTTGAGAAGACTTACAATGACCCCTTCGCTTTTATGCAGGATGCAGAAAAGAATTGAAAACTTTACACTACATGCAAATGCAGATGATAAAGTCCGCTCCTAGACAGGCAGTTCTATTAGCGAGTGAAGCAAAGATTAAATTTGACTAGATCTGCAGTCTAAGTGCGTCTTTTATGTGTAAAGTGTGGTCCTAGAATATTACGAGCACAAGCAAATCCTAAAGTTGCTCTAAGAGCCACTAGTGCAAGCCTAATCTAAAAAGCAATCCACACAGCACACGGGGACACATTTCCACTATTTTTTACATACACGAGAACCCAAATGGGAACCGCTGGAAAGAATGTAAAAATAATGAAAAATGACAAAATTACAAGTCCTCACAATCACTCAAAATGTTCAAATGCAAGCTTCTCGAAGCACCTTCGACTCCTCGTGTTCCTCGTATAAAAAAATTGAGGTCAGATAAAGGACGACATAAAATACGCAAAATTAAATGACAGAAAAATATTAACAAGAAAATTGGGAATCGGACTACCGGAGGATGGAAAATCAATCACTCCAAATTCTCTAGAAATTAACCTAAGCCATGCCTCCCTGGCAACGGTGCCATTTTGACATGCGCTAGGACCACCCTTGTTAATTCGATCAAATTAATGGTCAAATTAAATGTTAAGTTCGTTGCAGTCGGGTAATCAAGGTTACGTCAAAAATACCACTTTAGTTAATGTTCAACTAATCGAGAGCGGCAGATTTATTTTATGTGGGCAAGCCCGAGGTCAAACTCAGGGAGGCAACTGTCTCCTTAGGTGAATTTGAAGTGAATTCG
The DNA here is from genome assembly GCA_037367405.1 of Ottelia alismoides. NCBI lineage: Eukaryota > Viridiplantae > Streptophyta > Magnoliopsida > Alismatales > Hydrocharitaceae > Ottelia > Ottelia alismoides. Next base: position 853,248 of record JAZKJV010002049.1, on the reverse strand, counting down.
GAGGTCAGATTTTCAGAGGATGATTTTTGGTTTTTTTAGCAATTTTTATGCAATAAAGGAGAAACAAATGCAATTTCAGGCCAGTTTTACAAGTTAAATCAGAAATATGATCAAATGAAGTCAAAAAATTATGAAACTTGGCCAGAATATGAAATGCAATGAAATTAAGCTACAATATTTTTTTTGAGTTTTCTAACACTTTATGAATTTACTATGAATAAAATGTGAATGTAGGGTGATTTTTGCAAAACTAATTTTTATAAATACCAAAACACAGTTCACTTGTAATTACTCACCTATTTATTTGTATTTTATACTCACTCCAAAGTCAATAAAACCAACTCTATATTGTATATATTACTAACTAATAATATAAAAAAAAGGCCAAAATTTCCTAAACTTGTAAAATAACCCAATAAAACCCCAATCCCAGTTGGAGACCTTAGACCTTAGAATGCACATATCTATCTCATACCACCTCCAATCTAGGTCTACTCACTTTTAGATTAATATATATTCAGAGACCTTCAAAATGAGACCAATTTCATTTATATCGGAGGTAGTATGCAGAACTTGGGTTTTGGGACCCCATTGTACATTATATGTATGTATATTTGTACTCTTGTATTTTTTGTATATTATTTGACCTCATCTCTGTTTTTGGTCAACCATGAAACTTGTAGATCTCATCAAGATCTACAACTTTCATGTTTTGAGTTTTTCCAAATTCAGCAATCCTCTCTCTCTTATTCCACATTTTCTTTCGGCCACTCAGATCAGGCCACGTGGCGCCCTCTGGTTGCGCCACGCAACCCGCTCATAACGCGCCACGTGCCCCTTTTCTCCGCCGTCTGATCCCTTTCCTTCTCTCCAGATCTGAGACATCCATTCTCCCAGCTGATCTTAACCCTCCGATCATCTCCAGATCAAGTCCCTTCCATCCGCTAGCGTCTCACCCTCAGCATGCCACGGGTTGACTTGTGAACCGTCTGATCTTCTCCGGAAACCTTCATCCCCACCGCACACTTCCGCACTACCCTTAGCCCTTCGATTATATCCTCCAGATCTCATCCCAGCCGTCCTTTAGCGCCTTCACCTGTGCCCGCCACGCGCCACGCCAAACGCCATCCGATCTCGACTCCAGGATCTAATCCGGGCCCTTCTCTTGCGCCCTTCTTTTGGTCGTTGGATCACTCGATCCAATGGTCCAGAGACTGTCTTCTACCTCGAGCCGCCTGCCTCGCGCACGTCGCCCACTTAACGCGCACGCCGCCCCCTTCCTATTTTCTCCACCACTACAGCCACCATCTCCACCCTCTAGCACCTCCACCTCGTAGCCCATGACTCCCTTATCCTTGCTAGCCACCACGATCTCCATGAAGTCTGTCATTGTCGCTCTACGACCCCCACAAAACCTCGTCTTCCATCACTGCCACCTCCACCTTCTTTCTATAAATACCCCACCTCCGGCCACCTTCGACCCTATCCTCCATAGCAGGAGGTGTCCTAGAGCTCAGAGCTACCCATTGGTGACAGCAATTGAGTGTGAAATCGAGCGAAGACAGGCCTTCACCTTCAGCGAGATCCACGGCGTAGTCACGCCATGCTGCAGCTCCTCCGATGAGCTTTTTAGTTCGGGCCCTCTACCATCCCTCGAGCGACGACCGGGAGCATCATCTGAGCTTCCAATCCCCAGGTAGACACCTCCATTCCTCCTCCGATCTTCTTCTTAGTTCCCTTTGTTTTTCTCTTAATTTTCCTGCCTCCTCCGATCAATCCTGCTCTCACCCAACTATCCACAAGCTTCGCCTTGAAGCTCTTGTCTTCGCGCATCCCTTCGATCGCCCCGACGATGCACAACACCCCCTCCGACAAAATCTCCGCCTTCACGGCGGAGGAACTCCACAGTTGGCCATCTCCACTTCACTTCCTAGGCCTAGCCGCACTGGCACGCACTCCCACGAGCATGGGTTCCATTCTTTGGCCCCAGCTAACCCTGCAGGTACCCCAAGCTTCATTGGCTGGAACGTCGCCGGAGCTTAGCTCGAGCTTCATCGCCACTTGTGTTCAGACCTCTCCAGCCTCATCCAGGACCTCTGGAGGATCCCTGACACTCCCACGATCAATCCAAGCTACTTGGGGGTTGCCAGTGAGCTACACCAAGCACGGGAAGAGGAGGCAGAGCAAGGAGCCCTACGCCGGAGCCCCGCCAAGTCCGTCGCAGGAGGCGACGGACCGAAGAAGAAGACGTACAACCACCGTTGAATCTCCTCGATCCGACGACCCTCGCCACGCCACGTCCCCTTGAGCCTGTGGCCGTTAGATCATCCAGATCAAGCAACCCTTATTGCGCCACGTAGCCGTTGCCCTGAGCTCCAGTCTCCGTTGGATCTATCTCGATCCAACGGCCAATAGGCAGCCACGTCGACATCATCAACATCGTTGGATCATTGCGATCTGATGACTCCAGAGGCGCCATGCTAGAAGCTCCAGCAGCCGTTGGATACACACTGATCCAACGGTCAACATCGCGCCACATATCCTCCTCCGAGCCTCTTCCCCGAACCTAGGCTCGGAGCACCCGAAGCTGATCCTAGCCTCCTGAGCCTCCTCCCGACCTCGATTGACGTCCGAGCCTAGCCCCACACGTGCCTCCCACGTGAGGGATGGGTAATTTGCATAGAGGCCCTCAAAGGTTTTGGAAATTACAATTTAGTCCCTGTCAGGCGTGCCACGCGAGGAGCGCGCGATCTGTGGGAAATTTGCATCCACCTCCTCTGTATTATAGGTAATTTCATTTAAGTCCCTGTCAGCACATTTTATTTTCAGAAGTTTTATCTTCAGTATTTGCAATTTAGTCCCTGTCTTTGCACACATATCTAGGTGTCCATTTGGCATCATTTTTAATGTCTAAAAATTGCACGTTGTAGCCAAACTTGTCCTTTATCTCATGTGACACATGTTTAATTTTTGTGAGATCTCTGGATTTTAATATTATTAATTTGGTGAAATTTTCTATATTTTGTCCACTGAGGGCCTTTTAATTCATATTAAATTCCTTGTTGCTCCAAAAATCACCAAAAAAATCACATTAACTTAGGATAATTTATTCTACATTGTGCCCAAAAATCTATGCATTTACACGCATCACGAGGCCTAAATAAATCAACTTATTTTATGCGAATATGAATGCTAAAATGCAGACATTATGTATGCATGCATAAATGCTAATTATGCAAGATAAGGGGAAATATGCAGCTAATTACTCGAGAACAAGACTCTATTTTCAACTTTAAGAGTGATGAATTACATATTCATCAACACATTTACTAGGGTTTTTGAGGCCAAAATGATAGAATAAAGATAATGAAACGTGGATTCATCACTTGTTCAATACATGTTTCTCAACTCGTGATCTATTTTTCCTACGTGTTGTGTATTTCTTCCCTCAGCTGATTCATGAGCATAGGAAAATGATCTAAGGCATCGTGAAGTGGAATCTTCAGAAAAATATGATCTTTTAATAGATGACCTATTTCTGGAGTGACAACATTCTTTTTGGTTTTTTTCTTTCTTTTTCCATACAAAGCATCGGGAAAAGGAACAAACTCAGGATCAACAAAATTCTTTTTATTCAAATCGGGATCAGCATGTACATTGAGAGTTCCAGAGGTATCTACAAAACTCTCTAAAACATGAAAAGAAACATCAGCTTCGAGAGTGTCTACATGGTCTGGCGTGGTATGATCGTCTGATTCGCCTAGGTCTATGTCAACTATCTCGGCATCTCTACCTTCTCTCTGATCTTCTGGTTGAACATCATGCTGATCCTCATCATCATTGCGGTCCTCCTCCTCAGCACCAAGATTTGTATCATGGATCGGCTCTCGCTCCTCATCATGTGCCCTCTCCTCCTCCCGATTAGGTGCTTGTGGTGATCTATCGCTCTTGAGATGAATGAAGTTAGATAAGAATTCAGGAAAAAATATCGTACTTGTTGTGGTGTCTACCTTATCTGGGTACCTCCTCTTGTTGTTTGGGTTCATTTGAGGCTAGGCTGGGAGAGTGGTCTTGGGCGCGGTTAACTCTTCCAGACGATGGTTAACCTGCTCCATCTCAGTCTTGTGTATGGTCTAGAGCGTACTCAGCATATCCATGATCTGATTCAGTGCCACGTCCTGTGAAGATATCTCAGACTCAGTGTGATGACCCTGGCTCTCTATTCTCTCCTGCCTCGGAGTGTGCTACTGCGGAGCGTATGGCTGAGGAGATCTCTGTGGTGTATATGAAGACTATTGTAGCTGCTGGTAATGGTGTTGCTGTGAATACGAAGCAGGGTACTGAAAAGAATGTGGTCTCCGATAGGCATGTTGGTGATACGGCTGCTACGTGTAATGATGTCGGTGCTGGAAGTGTTAACGTCCATGCTGCGGATGATTGTATTATTGTGGCTCCTGCTGGTGTACGCTTCGAGGAGTAAAATGTGACGACGGTTGAATCGGAGCGTACCATATCCCGTTGATCTCAAGAGTAGCTTGAGACTTAACATCAACATCTCCAAGGCTGGTGATATGGCTCTAAACGACATTGGACGGATCCTCATGCCAATCAATCTACGGAGTCTCAGTAGGTTGTACCATCTCACTCTGAACAAAATGAATCTAACGGGTGGGAGGAGCGGGTAAAGATCTCCGAACATGCTGAGAAGTCGAAGAAGGACGAGACTGTTGATATTGAAGTTGTAAGTCTATCATCTTCTTCGTCAGATTGCTCAATTGGTGAGTAAGAGATGAGAGTTTCTCCAACTCTCGCAGTGGTTGCAGATCCTGAACTTGTTTCTGAATCACATCGACCAAGGTCAATTTCTCACTAATGAATCTCACGTTGGTATTTGATTCAGAATCTGAAATATTCACCACCTTTTGATGCTCTCGGTGGTGTGGCGGATGTGAGGCCTTCTGGAATGCCCAAGTAGAGTCAACAACTCTCGAGTTCTTTGCCATCTATTCAGATAACTGCTGCCACATGCGAAACTCACAAGGCCCTGGACATCCGTATGGAGTCCTCCGAAATAATTATGTACAAGCACCTTCAAAGGTATCTCATGATGAGGGCTTCTCTCAGTAGGGTCCTTGAATCATTCCCACGGCTCGTGGAATGATTCATTCGGTAACTACGTAAAGTTTGAGATCTGGCTCCTCATCATATTTGTCTATATTAGAGGAAAATATGTACACAAGAATGTGGACTTCATATCGTCCCATGTAAAGATTTCCCTCCCCCAAATGACTAAGCTAGTAAAGTGCCTTATCTGCTAAGGCGAAGGCCTTGAGGCAAACAACTTCCTGCATAACACCTGGATAACTAATCGTACTGCAAATCATTTCAAACTGCTGTAAAAAGGTAAATGGTTCCTCTGTAGCATTTCCGTAGAATTTGGGAAGCAAAAATACGAAGGTTGGTCTAAGCTCGTATGACCCTTGATTCGGTGGTAACCAAATCCAATGGTACAACGTCCTGGCTCCTGGGCCATACTCATATTGTAATGTCGTGGGAATCACGACAGGCAATGGTGGATTCTCGGCTCCTGCTCTCAGTGCAGCTATCTCAGCTCGTAGCTCATCCTAGACTCTATACTGATCTTTGATCTGTAGGTTCATCTGCTGTAGTGTATCGAGAATCCTCGTAGTAATATCTGCGGCTGGATCGGGTCTTCCATCTGTATATTGCTCCCAACCGGTCGGTCCTCAACTGGTCCCTTCCCTCTAGCCATATTCTTCGAATCCTTTGGGAAGGAAAAAGTCACATAAGAGATCAGTGAAAAATGTGCATAAGAAATAAACAAAAATTTGAGGCGGGGGTCTGCCTTAAAAGAAGGGATGGGAGGCGAGGGAGTCTGGGTCTGACTCTCCTCGTGATTAGATAGGATCAACTCGGGAAGAGGGTCATCCCGAGTCTGTGAAGATGCACGACGGATGGTGGATTGTCAAAAGCTCACGGAATCTGAGCGTAAAATCCGTCGAGTCGTCATCTTCGATGTCAAGAGAAATATCGGGAGAGAGCACGATGTCAAGTCAAAGAAGATGAGTGCGAAGGCGTATAAGATGCGATATAACGCACACCTCTTAAACAAACACAATGCAACCCCAGATTCACCAACACAACCCCGTGATGATCGTAAAAGTTCGGTTGTTTATCTTGTCGATTTTAGGGTCATTTGACAAATAGGTTTTATCACAGATTATTGTGAGATGATAGGTCCACAAAGTTTCCCCGAAACACTGTCTCGAGTCCTTACAGGAAATCACTTATTCTCAGCTAGTATGGGTATAAGTACACCAGACCGTTTCTGGCTACCCGTGTTACTTAAGGACCATGTTATTGAGGTGTCCTCTATACCTTCCACTCTTCTAAGGAAACCCGTACCGTTTCCTTCTACCTGAGAGTCCCCACTGAAGAACAGTGATTAAATGTATGGATTAAGTAGTATGTCGAAAGCAATCCAAACTTTGGCTCTAACCTTATGTGTCATCTCTCACTCACAGATCTGGAACCAGCAATCAATGTGCTGGGGTTGCTCTCCCCAAAAACTGATCCTTTAAGTTTGATTTTATGTCAAATATATTAGCATTCCCGATTTTATTTTTGCGGTTATCTCTTTTTTATGGATTTTTTTCAAAACACATCTAACAATTTTTTTCTTTTTATTTTTATCCTAAATAAGCATGCACCTGGGTTGCGAGTCCTAAAACTAGCTATGAAGGCGCAAGCAGAGAAAAAAATGAAAATCCTAAACAAGCACCTATCCTCTAAAAAGCTGCGGAAAACTGATGATGCGAGAAAAACCACGGTGGACGCCCTGCTCGCCAAGTGCACGACACTCGGTGAAACAAACCCCGAGAAAAAGATGGAGGAAGGTACAAGTCGGGATGACCTTACGAGGCCCCTTCTACAAAAACAAAAAAATAAGCAAGTGCCCTTACTCTTTTTACAAAGAATACAGATATTAATACGAGTATAAAAAATTCTAACTAATTCAAAATTCGTTAGAAAACAGACACATAAAAAGGCATAAAAATCGGAAAAAACAAAACCGTAAAAAATCAAAGAGATTCGATAAAAACCGTAAAAGACATAAAAACAGTAAAACAAATCAAACAAAAATAAAAAAGAAATCAGAAAAAAACCATAAAAACCAAGAAGAAAAAACATCTCGAAACAAAGTCAGAAACCGTAATAAAGCTAACGCCTCCCCGGCAACGGCGCCATTTTGATAGATCAGGTCAAAATGTGCAGTTGTCGGGATTTACTCAGGAAAAATGAAGAAATGGGTTGTTGTCGAGTACGAGTCATAAAATCAGAGACTCTCTAAATCATCCCCGACAATGACACCACTTTAATAACCGAATATGTCCTGCGGTTAATAGAGTGGTCGGTGTAGAAAACCCACGCAGATAGATTCGATTAATCAAAGAAAAAATTCTGATAAAATAGGAGAGATAAGAAGAATGAAGGAAAAAGAAGTCGGCTTTTCTCCTATTTTATCCTTAAACTAATTATTTATCCAGGTAAGTTTTCCTGGGTCGAACTCGAGGAGGCAAATACCTATATCACAGCTGTTGAGAGAAAGAGAAAATTTCGTGATTTTTATTTCTTCTTGAAAAAAGCAAGAAAAGACTAAAAAATCAGATACGAATTTACAACAATCAAATTGAGAAAAATACACGACAAAAATCCGTGAAAAATATCAAGAAACTTTGCTAGGGTAGTTGTGTAACTACCCTAGAAAATTCAATGAAGAACGAAGTCTAAATGAGGTCCAAAATTATCCTATAGTTGGGATGTTCTACGTGTTCTTCCCCTTTTGACGCAGATGGCGAAGATGCTTCCTTTTCCGACTTCTCTACGGTGAATGGTTGCTCGATCCGACCTCCTACAGGGCTAGAGGGGTGACGCCTTCACACCTCAAGCTCACTTGCGGGTGAGCTGGCTCCAAGGTGAAGGAAGATGGCGACGAGACGTCGATGAAGGTGGCGGCTCTATCTGATGGTCGAACAACGGGTAGGTCTAGGGCTTCAAACTACTGCATGAATTTGTTGAGAATAAAGCTTCTCCAGATCTAAAGTTTGCTCCAGATGGTAGATGAACTTGCAAATGATAATGGGGATTCTCGATTTACAACTAAATCAATCAAGAAGATTAAGAATTTGTAGATCAAATAATGTGTTTCCAGTAAATATAATAAGGTTGAAAATGGGAGAGGGATGGAGAGTGATTTTTGATGGAATTCGAAGTAGAAATTGAATGGTGATTTGGGTTGCGATTAAAAAGGAGATTAAAGGTCTATAATGACGTGATAAAGTAGACTAATCATGGCACACAAATCGATGAAATAAAATGAAAAAGATGGATGATATATTTGTGGTTGCAGAGTGTATGACTCCGCTGGTCGTCGCTCGGCGGGGCGGTCTTCCAGGAGCTCTACACGACGCCGGTGACGCAAGACCAAGGATGGCCTTGGATCTTCTCCTCCGAAGTCTCCTCTTCCAAACGAGTGCTCTACCCAGCTCTATCACTGAAGGATATGGTTAGATCCTCAAGCGCATCACGGAAGCGTGAGCGTCGTATCGAATACGACGAGGAGCGACTAGTCGGACTAGTTGCTCGATGCAGCGGAATTTAAAAATTTTATACGACGAAACCACATGATCCAAGAACACTTCTCGAATCATTTCGTCTAAACCACAAACAAGTAATTAGGATTACCTCTTGAAGCATGGTTGCGATCAAGTCTCTAAACGAAGAGACCTCATGTCTCAAGTCCGATCCGACAGAGGAGACGCTTGCGAGCGCGGGGATGAACCGCGTGCTTCTCGCAATCCATGTTGATGATCCAAGCGACGGATCTCCTGATCTCGACACATGAGATCCAACTTCTTCTTCACGAGCGAGGTGCACCGAAGAAGACGGAGATCCACGAGCAGAAGAACGGGCAGCATAACGACGATGCCGCGGCGATGGAGAACCTCTCCATGGCATCCATGGTGGACGGCCATGAGAGGGAGAGAGAGGGCTGACCTCTATAGAGAAAGAGAGAGGGAGAGAGAGATGCTTCTCAAGCATTATGTGTAAAATAGAGAGCATGGTATGCATCTCTATTTATATGGTTTTGGGATCCATGGATCTCAATCCATGGGACAACACAAATCCAATGGTTCTCATTGATTGTGTTTCTTTCAATGGCTAAGATTTATGTTGGTAAAAACCAACAACAATTAATTTAATAAAAATCAAATATATTTAGAATATAATTTGATTTATATTAAATCAATCTCAATTAGAGAAATAGGAAAGGAGGCAAGCCTCCTTCCATAAGAGGGGTGGACGGCCACCACATTCCTTGTGGGAATTGTGGCCGTCCACTCTTCCTATATGGAAGGTGGATGCCTCTCCTATTATATGAGATTGTATTATCTCATAATTCTCTCTAATGTCTCTCAACAACTTTTGTTGAATATTATTTCACAAAAATAAATCCAATTTATTTTGTGAACATTGCAATCATGCCATTGGAAATTTGTGAATCACATTCACAACCCAAAACAAAATGTAATTTATATTTTCAATTAATTAGACAATGTGTATCCAATACACATTAATAATTAATCCACTAATATAAATTATATTTAACTCTCTCCAATACATTATAAATCACATTTATAATATATTATGAATAATTGGATATTACTATCCACATTATTCTTATCCATAATAATTGAATCACATTTAATTATATTGGATAACTTATTCTCATGTGCTCAAATAATATGAATCACATTCATATTATTTACATCTTTGATAATCAAATCACATTTAATTGTCTAAGATAACTCTCCTTATAATATGAATCAAATTCATATTATTCATGATAATTAAGTCACATTTAATTATCCATTTTCTCAATGCTCGGATACATATATCAACAATAGAATTATCCATGAACTCTTTCAAGGATAATGCGCTTTCTCCGCGAATACTTGGAGATAAGGACAGGGCGATTGTATTGTTCCACGTATAGTGACATGGATATTGAGATCATATCTCAAATCCAGATCTCGGGCCTCCCATAGATGCTTGATTAAATCAAGACCATAAATCTAATCTTCTCATTGAATCTGAATCACATTCAGATCAATGTCCAACATTTGGACTAAGATGAGATTTCTTCTCTACTGAGAGGAGTCACTAAAATCCAGACCCGTTTCATCACTCCCTAGGAATGGAAGCGTCATGGTTATACAATCGTTTATGATCACATCACCCTCAGGTATTCCTAATACCTGTACATCCTGCATACTGGAAGACTCAGATTAAACCTGAAGTATTAGATCAACTTTATACTGTCTACTTCAGGGTTTTATCAGTAAGTTTCTCATTCGATCATTGGGAGTCGGTATTGATCATATACTTTCCAAAAGCATATATCATACCTAGGTCTTGATCATATAGTTTCCAAAAGTATATATCAAACCAACAAATTCAGTCAAGCTTCCAAAGCGAGACGACCGTGCGCACGGAATTTGATTCTTCCCAATATCTCATGAGTGAGCTCATGTCTTCCGGTTCAGTAGTGAACCTGTATGATCCCTTTGAGAGATCGTATTACTCATATGCCCTTATATGCACACCAGCGCGCCGGTGTATAGACCTTGATTAGGCCATCAACCTATTGGTCTGCCAAATGTACATACTCAGACATATAGTAACACATCTGTCTCCGGTCAGAGGATGTGTGCCTATATCATGACAGCATATGATATAGGACTTTGGTTATCTCGATCTCGTTAAGTCAACTCTTTGACCTAACTCATCCGACACCTCCGAATCTCTATTCCTATGCAGAGGACCTGCATCAAGAGGTCGGTCAGATATCAACCTAAATGAGAAAGGATTGCCATCTCCTACTCAAGCTGGAGATCATCTCTTAATAATCATTTGACGGTGCTTGATGAGTCATCAATCTAACTCATTAGATATTCATCTAAGCACCAGCCTCTATGATTCAATAATTGAATCAACAGCTGTATGATCATTAAGATGGCCATGGTACATAACCCTAATTGTACTAAGGGACCTATTATGCAAACTATGTACTCTTTATTTCAGATTAAGGAGTGAATTGCAATAACATTTATTGCATAATGGCTCGCCGTGGGCTCGCATGTCCAACAATCTCCCACTAGCCCAAAGAGCCATTAATGGGCTAATCATTTAAACCCACACTCATGTGACAATCATAGGCTATTTAGAAAATAACTAGGTAAGCTGATCAGTCACTCCGTTCCCAAGAGACTACGCCAAGTCCTTTTACGGCACTTGCATATCTCCTAGTAACAGTGCTCGCATCCAATGCGAATGTTGCATCTCATGCAATCGATACTCAATTTTGTTTGTTATAGTGTCATTGACACTACATCTTATTAATTATCATAACCAGTATTCCCATAATCCTTTTAGAATACCTTCATTCCTGGAGATATCTATCTCCTAAGGTATCTACAGTTAAGACCCTTATAGATCACTATCTACAAGGTCTTAAACCTTTGAAGATAAGACTTTGAGATCACTATCTCTAAGTTTCATCATCTTTGAAGATATTTTTATTACTGCAATTAAGTGTTTTATTTCCATAGCAGGATTAGTAACAGTTTACTACTCCCACTGCATGGCAGACATCTGGCACTTGTACACATCTAGCATATACCCAGCTTCTCATAACTGATGCAAGCAGTTCTAGCATTCACTTCCTCAACTCTTTGAGGTGCTATCCCTTTAGACAGGTCACTACCACATCTTAAGGGAAGGAAGCCTTTCTTGGAATTTTCTAGAGAATGGAATAAGTCCAAGGTGTACTACTAATGCGACGGTCCCAATACCCTCTTCTCTTTGCTTCTGAACAACTTCAGAACTAATATCTAAGAGGTATCCTTGAGATCATATCTCGAGGTATGGGATAACCAGATTATAAAACACTTATTATTTATTCTTATATCATTCTAAATGATTAGAATAATATCTACATTAAGCACGATGAACACAATGGCACTCCTACTAAGCTTCACATGGTTCATCAAGATTTTATCTGAAATCATAACATTTATAATTTCATTAAATCTTATGTTCCAACTACAAGAAACTTATTTGAGTCCAAAGATGGAGTTCTTCAGCTAGCACACCTTGCTTTCCTCAACCATGAAGCCCTGGGGCTACTTCATATGAATATCCTCAGAGAGGCATTCATAGAGGAATGCAATCTTGAATCACACCATGAAGATGTCATAGACAAGTTGTGTAGCTATAGTTAGCAATATTCTGATGGGTTAAAGCAAGGTCACTGGAGAGCAAGTCTTATCGCAAGCGATGCCTTCTCTTCGGTGTGTAGCTCATGGCTACGAACCGTGCTTTGAAGGTCTATACCTTCTCATCAGGTTCCCTCTTTCTCTTGAAGATCCATTTACACCTTAATGGGTCTGACCCATACAGGTGGATCCTCGAGGGTCCATATACGACACTTGTATATGAAGTCTACATTAGACTTTTATTGCTAACATCCATCTTTCCATGTCATGATCTTCAGGAGCTTCATCACATGAAATCCGATCATCGTCAGATTTAACTGACACATGGAATCCATCCTCAAACTTATTTGAAGAGGTATTAATGTTTCATCTTTAATTATCTATTTTAGTTTCCGATTTCAGGAGCCTCATTATCTTTTCAAGATTAAATGAGTTCCTTTACTTCATTTTCATCTTGATTCTCAAGAGAGTCATCCTATAAGAATCATATTCTCAAAGATGAGTTTTTTTTAAGAATCTCAAGGTCATAAAGTAGGTGTCCAATACCATCCTTTATTTTCCTAATGAAGTAGCACTCTCTATTGCTAGATTCCAGCTTACTTGCATGGAACCTTATTAAGTATATAATGCAGTCTCTACTACATATATATCTTGGAAACTTAAGAGATAATTATGCTAGGATTAATCATTGATTAAATCATGTCACACATGATCAATTGTATCTCCCTACAACTCCTTTGAGTTAAGGTTCATTAGGAGGATTGAGATAGGAATGATATTCATATCTCCATAAGGTATTTCTTGAATTCATCTAATAGGTACGGGCTACCTTGGTTAGATCAAATTCATTTCATCTTCCTTCAAACTTTGGTTCTAAACCAAAATTTCGAAATCTTTGAACATTTCAAAGGTTTCTTAGGTGAAGAGAAGAGATCTCATACCATACATAATCATTAACAGATATCACATATCCATAATGTTTACTATGATATAGATGATCTGCATACATCAATATGTATGAGATCCTTAATACCTAGGCATCTTACACCTTTCCCAAGGAAGGATGTATTAGACATTTTACTTTGAATACAATATTCACAAGTATGTGAGATTTGAATCTTTAGACAATCTAAAGTTTCATGTCTTACCAGTCCATTGATTTCATCAACAGACATATGTCCAAAATTTGATGCCAGATCATTGTCAAATGATCTTTATCCTCCTATTGATCTTTTAAAGGTTTAATTTTCAGTATTAGAAATCTTAATGAACCATTCAATAATTTTCTAATTTAATAGAGTCCACTAGGTTTTAGATTACTATCTGAAATATTTCCATCATAACTCTTTATGATAGATTTATTACAGAATTCATGTTTATATCCAACAATTAGAAATAAACAATGAGTGTATTCTAATATCTAGGTCATAGAGACATTCTCTATGACTAAGGGCTCCCACTGAAAATATGAAGTCTATTGATCTCATGGAAACTGTTGCAACACTTGCATCACTTTCAACATGGATGATCAATAAACCTTAAGATCAAATTTCTAATATTCTAATACATATACAACCAATTGCAAGTGTTATTAGAAGATTGAGATACAATTATTAGACTTTACCTTATCAAATAAGTAAGTCAATTTCAATGATTATATGTAGATTATACTGATGCTCCATCCGAGTCCTTTCTGAGGATTCTAGACAGACTTGATAGTCAAACTATCAACACATCAACTTATTGCAGCTTTGGCATTCATCCAACTCTTTGGATGTCATATGGAAGTCACAGAAGTACAGTCAACTATTTGATTATACTTCTTGTTTGAGTCCAACCCATGCTTCCACTGCGCTCCCTTTATCTATAAACAACCACTGCTTAAGAATAAGGATCTCTTATGTTAAAATCAAAAATTTCAATATAAGAGTATTTCAACATTTATACAAGCTTCACCCAATTCATACAATATGAATATTATGAAGCTTCATGAATGACTAGAGTATAGATAGTAGAATGATGACACTCATCATCTACATCCATCTAAACTCTTAAAACATAGGTTCAGGTAGGTATTCAAATAATTTGAATACATCATCTCTTATAGAGCTACCATTCTGCATGATGTAGAGAACCACATCATTCATGATTAAATGTCGAGAGCACATATGTATGTCAGAATATCTTTATTGATTTTATAAGGATTAATTTGATAATTACGATCATCATCGACATGTCACTTCAAAAGTACATTCGATAAGATCAAGACTTATAGAGACATACAAACCCTAGGGTTTTAGTCCTATTGTCTATTTAATTATCACTTCTCATTGTTATGAGGAAACTTACACATTGCAACCACATACATTGTGTGTCCAATTGCAAGTACAATATCTGGATTATAGGGTCCAATCCACGATATTCTATTGGTTATTATTGAGTATAATATTGAGTGGGTTTAATGAAGGATTATCTGAAATAAGAAATTTGCATGAGTGTATATATTTATATATATATATACATATTATACTTTGATTTAGGAATCTTATATCAAAGTTGTCTTGCCTTGTCAAAAGACACTGAAAGTTCATTCCCTTAATCACTTTCAATGTAAGAGATATACTTACCATTATATCTTAGCAAGATCTGGGATCTCCTCTTTATCTTTGTTACATCCCAATAATATGAGAAACTGCAACTCCAATGAAGAGAAGCGGGAACACATTCCGCCTTGCAAGTCCAACTTGCATTTCCCAATTCGGTCTTTAACACCCGGACCCACCACCCCTAAGGTGATGTTGACCCGTCGTTAATTGAACCAACCGTCAACAGGAATAGAACTCGCTATGCGCAATCCAATATCGCCCCAATAATATGAGGACCCGATATTGGGGTCACTACGCATACGTCCTTACTCTTTCGAGAAGCGATGAGCCTGATCCAAATGGATCATATGCAGGAGCTGTCACTTCGGACAGGCGTCTCCTACATATAATATCTGGCGACGAAACTCTTCGCCTTGACGGGAGACCATGGATGTCACTTATGTGATCCTCCATATCTTATTCAAATTAAATTAATTTCTATGAATCACATTCATATAATTAATTCTTCCAAGGGAATTATCAACTCTAATCATATTAGAGTATTCTTAATTGGATATAATTAACTTAATCATATTAAATTAATTATCAATCCAATTTAATCAATCAAACTTAATTTTATGCTTGAATATACATATATGATATTATTCTCAAAGTACGTATTAATTCGAATTTTAATAATTAGAAAAATACATCATAATCCCTCGGACATTATCCCAGCCCTACCCGCTGTCATGGCCAGTACCGACGGGAGTGGGGCGGACCACATACGTTGCAACCCGCTGACCAGCGATCCCCGACTAGACACCATATCCACCTCGGGAAAGGATAATGCCAAATTGATTATTTTGTACTTGAGATGATCATCGGTTCTTCAACTGAAATTATATCATATAGTAATCAAAACAATTTTGATTTTAAGGAAATTTGCTAGGCAAATTCCCAAGTCCTATTCAAGCAAGAAGTTTGATGATTGTAATTCCAATTAAGGTTTAGATCAAATCTAATCAACTAATTGGTTGGGGCCAAGTCAATAAGGCAAATAATCATGTTTCAATATTTCACAAATATTTTTCAAGATTATTTCACGAAATTAACAATTAATTTCACTAATTGACAATCACTTGGTTCTAGATTAGGAAAGCAATTTCAGCAATGACCCCTACTTACTAAAATTGGCATATCTCAATCATATTAAATCCAAATTAAGCAAAGTCAATTTTTAAAGTTTGCTAATTTGATTTAGGACAGAATCTAAGTGATGTTTTACGTATTTCGAGGCAAGTCTAAACAGTAATTAACATTTTAATCATGTTCAGATTTACAGTTCCCGCAACAGTGCATACATGTTCATTAAAACGACCATATCTCGAGCATACGAAATCCGATTTACGCAAACTCAGATCCTATGGAAACATGGTTTCCTTATTTAATGGGGAACACAATCCAAGTATAAAATTCGTTTTTAAACAATTTAAACATTGCCGAATTTATTTACTAAACAGATCTGCGAAATCAAATGCGATGAAAACTTTCGCGACCTTAGCGAACCCAAGTCGTCCTTGGTTAACGAATCACTATTCGAAACCGTCGACCTAAGGCTCTGATACCACTTGAAGGATATGGTTAGATCCTCAAGCGCATCACGGAAGCGTGAGCGTCGTATCGAATACGACGAGGAGCGACTAGTCGGACTAGTTGCTCGATGCAGCGGAATTTAAAAATTTTATACGACGAAACCACATGATCCAAGAACACTTCTCGAATCGTTTCGTCTAAACCACAAACAAGTAATTAGGATTACCTCTTGAAGCATGGTTGCGATCAAGTCTCTAAACGAAGAGACCTCCTGTCTCAAGTCCGATCCGACGGAGGAGACGCTTGCGAGCGCGGGGATGAACCGCGTGCTTCTCGCAATCCATGTTGATGATCCAAGCGGCGGATCTCCTGATCTTGACACACGAGATCCAACTTCTTCTTCACGAGCGAGGTGCACCGAAGAAGACGGAGATCCACGAGCAGAAGAACGGGCAGCATAACGATGATGCCGCGGCGATGGAGAACCTCTCCATGGCATCCATGGTGGACGGCCATGAGAGGGAGAGAGAGGGCTGACCTCTAGAGAGAAAGAGAGAGGGAGAGAGAGATGCTTCTCAAGCATTATGTGTAAAATAGAGAGCATGGTATGCATCTCTATTTATAGGGTTTTGGGATCCATGGATCTCAATCCATGGGACAACACAAATCCAATGGTTCTCATTGATTGTGTTTCTTTCAATGGCTAAGATTTATGTTGGTAAAAACCAACAACAATTAATTTAATAAAAATCAAATATATGTAGAATATAATTTGATTTATATTAAATCAATCTCAATTAGAGAAATAGGAAAGGAGGCAAGCCTCCTTCCATAAGAGGGGTGGACGGCCACCACATTCCTTGTGGGAATTGTGGCCGTCCACTCTTCCTATATGGAAGGTGGATGCCTCTCCTATTATATGAGATTGTATTATCTCATAATTCTCTCTAATGTCTCTCAACAACTTTTGTTGAATATTATTTCACAAAAATAAATCCAATTTATTTTGTGAACATTGCAATCATGCCATTGGAAATTTGTGAATCACATTCACAACCCAAAACAAAATGTAATTTATATTTTCAATTAATTAGACAATGTGTATCCAATACACATTAATAATTAATCCACTAATATAAATTATGTTTAACTCTCTCCAATACATTATAAATCACATTTATAATATATTATGAATAATTGGATATTACTATCCACATTATTCTTATCCATAATAATTGAATCACATTTAATTATATTGGATAACTTATTCTCATGTGCTCAAATAATATGAATCACATTCATATTATTTACATCTTTGATAATCAAACCACATTTAATTGTCTAAGATAACTCTCCTTATAATATGAATCAAATTCATATTATTCATGATAATTAAATCACATTTAATTATCCATTTTCTCAATGCTCGGATACATATATCAACAATAGAATTATCCATGAACTCTTTCAAGGATAATGCGCTTTCTCCGCGAATACTTGGAGATAAGGACAGGGTGATTGTATTGTTCCACGTATAGTGACATGGATATTGAGATCATATCTCAAATCCAGATCTCGGGCCTCCCATAGATGCTTGATTAAATCAAGACCATAAATCTAATCTTCTCATTGAATCTGAATCACATTCAGATCAATGTCCAACATTTGGACTAAGATGAGATTTCTTCTCTACTGAGAGGAGTCACTAAAATCCAGACCTGTTTCATCACTCCCTAGGAATGGAAGCGTCATGGTTATACAATCGTTTATGATCACATCACCCTCAGGTATTCCTAATACCTATACATCCTGCATACTGGAAGACTCAGATTAAACCTGAAGTATTAGATCAACTTTATACTGTCTACTTCAGGGTTTTATCAGTAAGTTTCTCATTCGATCATTGGGAGTCGGTATTGATCATATACTTTCCAAAAGCATATATCATACCTAGGTCTTGATCATATACTTTCCAAAAGCATATATCAAACCAACAAATTCAGTCAAGCTTCCAAAGCGAGACGACCGTGCGCACGGAATTTGATTCTTCCCAATATCTCATGAGTGAGCTCAAGTCTTCCGGTTCAGTAGTGAACCTGTATGATCCCTTTGAGAGACCGTATTACTCATATGCCCTTATATGCACACTAGCGCGCCGGTGTATAGACCTTGATTAGGCCATCAACCTATTGGTCTGCCAAATGTACATACTCAGACATATAGTAACACATCTGTCTCCGGTCAGAGGATGTGTGCCTATATCATGATAGCATATGATATAGGACTTTGGTTATCTCGATCTCGTTAAGTCAACTCTTTGACCTAACTCATCCGACACCTCCGAATCTCTATTCCTATGCAGAGGACCTGCGTCAAGAGGTCGGTCAGATATCAACCTAAATGAGAAAGGATTGCCATCTCCTACTCTGGCTGGAGATCATCTCTTAATAATCATTTGACGGTGCTTGATGAGTCCTCAATCTAACTCATTAGATACTCATCTAAGCACCAGCCTCTATGATTCAATAATTGAATCAACAGCTGTATGATCATTAAGATGGCCTTGGTACATAACCCTAATTGTACTAAGGGACCTATTATGCAAACTATGTACTCTTTATTTCAGATTAAGGAGTGAATTGCAATAACATTTATTGCATAATGGCTCGCCGTGGGCTCGCATGTCCAACAGTCACAACCAAATTGTGATGGATTTAGGTGGAGAAAGAAGGTCGACGACCAGTTTGGTTTCTGGAAGTTGGAGGTTCAAGAGAGTTAGGAGAGTTCATGGCTTTTTATAGGTGAATCAATGGAATATTAGGTATGGATCGATGGTCGGCGTGGATTGTGGTTGTTGAGAGAGGGTAATTAAGGGTTTAGATCGGGTTTAGGAGGAAGAAGGAGCGCGTGAGAATTTGTTGAAGTCGGATCGGTAGAACAGAACAATGATTCTTGTTCTTGGAGAAGAAAGCACCAGGTGCTGACACGTGTCAGCACCTGGTTGGCCAGATGGTTAAAATATAATAATAATTAGATATTAAATAGTAAATAACAATATTTTAAATAGGAATACAAAACGAAAAATGTAAATAATTAATTTACCTAAATTATGGTATAATTACCTTTTACAAATAATAAATGCTTGAAAATGTTTAAACAAATATTGCATTATGTTCCTAAAAATAATGTTTGAGTAATATAAATAAATAATTCATATTTAGTAGCACAATAATACAACAATAGCAAAGCCTTTTCCCACAACTAAGTGGAGTCGGCTACATGGATTCTTCACCTCCATTCAAATTTATCTTGGGTCAATCCCATGCTTATATCAAAAAAACTAATATCCATTCATATAGTCTCTTTCCAACACTTCTTGGGCCGTCCTCACCCTCTCTTCGCCGGCTCAACATCCCAACACTCGCGTCTCCTAAATGGTGCATCCGTTGGTCTTCTTTGCAAATGACCAAACCATCTTAAGCGGTTTTCTCGCATCTTATCCTCGATTAGAGCTACACCAACTTTCTTTCTGATTGCATCATTCTGAATCCGATCTTTACGTGTGTGTCCACACATCCACCTTAGCATTTTCATTTCTGCTACAACCATTCTCTGCACATGTCTATGGTTCACATGCCAACATTCAGATCCATAGAGCATAGCAGGTCTCATGGTTGCTTTGTAAAACTTTCCTTTAATTTTTAAAGGAATTTTCTTATCACAGAGAACAATAGAGGCTCCTCTCCACTTTAACCAGCATGCACTTATTCTATTAGTAATACCTCCATCAATTTCCCCATCCTATTGCAAAATAGATCCTAGATATCAAAAAAGAATCTCTCTTCCGAATGTTATTGTCACCAATCTTTACCTCAATTCCTTCACCATTGCTTCCATCAAAGGTGCACTCCATATATTCCGTCTTAGACCTACTTATACGAAATCCTTTAGTCTCCAATGCATGTCTCCAGACCTCAAGCTTCTCATTTACTCCATCTCTAGTCTCGTCAATCAACAGAATATCATCAGCAAATAACATACACCAAGGTAACTCATCCTGAATGTAACTTGTCAACTCGTCCATAATCAAAGTAAAAAGAAATGGACTCAAAGCTGAACCTTAATGTAAACCAATGTTGATGTCAAAATAGTCAGTCTTCCCAGACGGGGTCCTTACACAAGATAAAGCCCTATCATACATGTCCTTTATGAGGTTAATGTATAGGACATGTACTTGTCTCTTCTCCAAAACTCTCTACAATATCTCTCGTGGGACATAATCATAAACCTTCTCCAAATCAATAAAGATCATATGGAGGCTCTTCCCTTTTGCTATATAAATCTCCATTGTTCTCCTCAGCAAATGGATGGCTTCAATAATTGAGCGACTTGGCATGAATCCGAATTGATTTTCTTTTATGAGATATTATTGTGGTACTTTTTTTAAGTAGCACAATAATATTTTGAAAAATTATCAAAGCACATTTTGCACCCCGCTTAAGTGCTTATCTGTTGTGAATAATTCGATTTTGCAAAAATATTAATCTTTGCTATTTTTAAAAGGATTAACTAGCTCAAATCAGTATGTTTCATTAAACAATCACAGAAAAATATTTTAAATTCCATAAGTAAATAATTACTTTAGGTTTATTTCATGTAATTATACATTCTGGCAAAAAATATTCATTTTTTACTATTTGCACACAAAATTCCCCAAACTCCAAAAAGTTCCTTATTTTTCATGTGTATATTGATTTATAAAAAAAATGCATCTTATGTAGCATTTAATATCTCCTATCTAGTAAAATTACTATTATGGCCGAAAATCCATTCTTTATTTCCTAGATAAATAGGAAATTAAATGATGTGAACATAACCCATATCTGTTTCTTCATTTTGTTCCATTTAAATTCAATTGAAAATACCCCCAATATTTTTGATAACATATTTTATTTTTTTTTGCTCCACAAATTTTATTCTAATTTTATGAAGTGTTATAACCCTCCAATCTATTTTGTAAAGAAACATATTATATAGGCATTCCCTAGGTTTTAAAATATCCTTCATATTCATTATGCTTATCATCATTTGCATATCATTTCTTCATTAAAAAAACCTAACAAAATCTTTTGAAACTTAATAGTTTTATTATTTAATTTGGAATCAAACCCACTTTTTAGCCTCCATGTGTCTGACCTTGATTTCTCGACAAGTAAAATTAAAAAACACCACACTTAGTGCATATAATATATGATTTTTATTAGCTGCTTGATATAATTTTTTATAACATCGACAAATTCTTAGTATAGGTAGAAAGACGTTTTCACCCACTCACCTTTAAAATTAAACATGAAAATATATGATATTTATCTTGTATACCTTTTTCGGTGAATAAGAGTCATCGTTGGAAATCAATGTTTTGGACCTCATCAGTGTGTAAACTTGAAATTTGACACTTATATATTAATTTAGGCACACTTCATACTCAATAACACTTGTATATTTTTTTATAAATTATTCTTATGTATATATTATTTAAGAAATATAAAAATCACAAAATCATTCAAAAATAAAAAAGAAATAAAATAAAAAACAAAGGTCATAAGTGTTTTGTACCTCTAAACTACTTACCCAAATTTTTAGCACCACATTCACTTCAATAACAAAAATACTAAAAATATAAATAACTTCAGAATAAGGTATATTATGTAAAAAAACTATAAAATAAATATCAAAACTACATAAAATTCGATAAAAATAAAAAACCTTAGAATACATGTATTTTATACTTGTATTTTGAGTCCAAAACTTCCTACATTTTTCTCAAGGCTGAATTGGGGCTTGCTCCCTTATGAAAATGTAGGGAATCTAAGTATCCACATTATTCGCGTTTTGAGTTTTCACCCAATCATCCTAACTGTCTGTGTAGCCTAGTAATCACGTGCAAAGGCATGTAACTGGGTTTTTTGTGGGACATGCCTTTCATGTCCTCTTATTTGCATCACATCCCTTGCTTTAGGTGCCTTCCATATGGGCGATGGCAAACTTCAGCATTACCCTTCTGAGTGCAACTATATGTAAATAAGTCCTTCAGATATCTTTAGTACAATTTCTTTTTAAAATCTGCATTTAACCCCTTGAGTTTATGCATGTAATCGGACTTTCAAGTTTGATTATTTTCTAAATTCAGAATTATTTGGAATTCTATGATTATTTGTGTGAATTAATAGACTAAATAAGTGAAGCCAAACAAATTTTGCCCTTTTTGCTAGAATAAATTTTTAGAAAATCATGTATTTGTCTTAACATTCCAAAATACAACTTATTTGTGTCTTTAATTATGCTCTACAATATGCCTACATTTTTTAAAGATATGATTTCATGGTCTTAAAAATAAATTTTTGATTAATCTAAGTAATTAATTCATAATTAATTCAAAGCTTAATATTTTATGAATTTGAAAATTGCATTTGCATGTAGAATTTTGGCTTGTAAAAATATTGTGATTTTTTTCTATTATGAAGTAAGTACATCAAATTAGATTATATAAACAACAAATTCATAAAAAAAATATTTCTTCCGAAAATATTATGAAAAAATGTACTAGGTGTATTTCACCAAGATCTATTGATCGTCCAAAAATTATTATTTTCATTATTGTTTGCTTGGAAAAATGCATAAAAACCCCAAACATTCAATTTTTATATAGAATTTATATTTTTCTTGCCTAGAAATCTTGGCCAAAATATCGAATTTTTGTATTGTCTAGGTATTTAGGAAATTAAATGCTACCTTAATAAACCTAATTCAATTCCTGTATATTAAATCCTCATTTCCTTTGATTTTAAAAGTACTAAAAAAACTCATCAGGATAGATTATTTGTCATGATAACAAAAATAATTTCCTCCTCTACATTGTGATTTAAGCCTTGTTTGATATTAGAAAACCCCTTACATGTTGTAAATCCATATACAAAAAAGCTTTCACACACGCACACACATCATTTTTGTATTTGTACCTTTGCATTAAAAATAACAAATACTAAAATAATCACTTGTGAAGGTCGAGGGCTTATTTATCTTGTTGTTAGCTTGATCACATATTTGCGTCTATGTGAATGATTTGGAAACTTGCCAAGTAGAAAAATATACATGCACTTGACTCTATGCATTTAATGTGATTTTAAATAGTCATTCTCTATTGTATGATACCTACTGACCATTAATTGACCTAGGTAAAAAGATGGTTTTCATCGCACGCACCTCCTATGCGCCTTGGGTAGTTTACATGGCTATCCACATTAGGTTTACATTCATAGAAATGCCCATGCACACTTTTTTAGTTATTCTTATTTCATTTGCTTATCGCATGTAGATCCTTCTGTTTGAAATTTAATTTGAACATTAAATTGATGTAAATTTTAAAATCTAAAAGTTATGTTGATCATTTAATGCCCTTTTCGTTAGATATTTATTGAATTTTTGTGATGCATGATTGAAATATTAAAATTTAAAAGTGAAATCAACATATTGTGCCCATTTTTTCTCAAATAATTCATACTTTTCACCCATTCAAAAAAGAAGCTTTAGGTGTCTTTTATTATGCTCTACAACATATCCAAAAAGTTTTGAAAAACAAATATTTCTTATGTTAAAATAAATTATTGAGTATTTTTTATTTAATTCATATCTATTTCAGATCTTACTATTTACAAAACTAAAATATATCCTTGTTTGCCTAGATGAATTCTCTAGATATGTAAATTGGAAAATTTATGATGATTTATTATTTATCATGAATTAAACACCATAAATCAAGTTTTATTAGTAACCAGTTCATTTATTTTTTAAAAAATCTAAAAAGTAAAGTGTGCATATTTCATTGAGATATATTTAATGTCTGAAAATTATTGAAGTCCATTGCATGTAGCTCCAAAAATTTTATAAAAATCCAAAAAACTCCTATTTTTATTTGCTCATTTAGAATAAAACATATAAAAGATGCATACCATATAGAATTTTAAATTCTTTACATGGTAAAAATAGTGATATGATGCTTGTAATTCTTTAATCAACGAGCCAGAATGATGAACACATCTCACTCATCCTTTATACCACCATTATTTCTTATACCTCATTGAAGACAATATATTACCAAAATATTACATCGATCAAGCTCTTAATTGTATGAAACAAAGGGTACCTATATTACATCGAACAAGCTCTTAATTGTATGAAACACGGGTACGTGTAATATTTGATGCTTTATATATTTTCCCTTCAAATTGAAAGGTGGAGAAGCAAAAGTGCTTATGTACACGACCTTTCCCCAATATCTTGTACTTTTTATATTTCCCTCGACGTAAAGGTCAAAGAACCAAAAAGGCCTACACAAAATTTCATTCCCCACGCTGCATAGTGCAGCAGGTGCATGGTAAATGCAGAAAGAGACCTCCCATTCGTCCACTCCAATCCACCTTTCCCTCTCCGGAGGAACTTTCCTCCTGCCGGAAAGAAAGCTCCCACGCCAGCATCTCCTTCTTTCTCCTCCCTCACTAACTCGAAAGCCAACACGGTGGCGATCCGGAATCTTCGAACTCCAATCTCAGGAGATCTCTCCACATGGTCACCACCTCCGGCGTCTTGCCCTCGGCATCCGACCCATCCGTCAATGCCCACAACATCTACACCTCCGACCAGATCCATGACGGAGTCGCCAAACGCCAGGAGGCTAAGACGGCGGAGGATGTCTGGAATGAAATCACCTCCCATCGCAAGATCGTTGGCGGCGGCGGCGAGGGACCGGCAGCGTACCCTCATATGACGCTAGAGGATTACCTGGCGAAAGAGGGCCTCGTGAGGGAGGAGGACGGGGAAGTTGTAACGATAGAGCAACAGCACCAGATGGTTGGCATTGAGGGGTCCATGATGGGGCTGGTGATGGAGTCTGTTCTTGGGGAACAGTATACGCAGACGCAGGGCGTGGTGGAGAGGCCGTTTCTGGGGTTTGGGAGCGCGAATGGGGTGGAATGCGAAGGGAGAGGCAAGAGGAGGGTTCTGGAGGACCCCGCGGATAAGGTTCTCCAGCAGAAGCAGAGGAGGATGATTAAGAACAGGGAGTCGGCGGCCAGATCTAGGGAGAGGAAACAGGTTTTACTTAAGACTACTTTGCAGGATGTTAAATTATGGTCTGGACGATTCTTACTCCTCCTCTCCTTCGTGTTGTTGTTGCAGGCCTATACCGCGGAATTGGAAACAAACGTGGTGACCTTGGAGGAGGAGCGGGCAACTCTTTTAAGAGAACAGGTAATTCTTCGTGATAATCATAGGTACCCGTATGCATGCTCCATCTCTCTGTAGCTAATTTGTTAACGTTTTTGTGGCTGATACACGTTTACAGTTGACCAGAAGAACTTAGTTAATCATGAGTTTATGCAAGAAAACCAAGAACCCTTCTCTATTTTTCTAAACTATTGGCTCATTAAGTCTCTGATAATATATGCACTCTAGTTCTGGTCCGATGGCTACAACCTTGTTCTAGCCTTCTGAGCGGTTCTGGAAATATCAGAAGCATACTCAAATCAGCTTCAATATTTCGTAGCTTGCATATTTCAATCATAGGACGTGCAGTCTGACTCTAGTCTTATTTGCAGAAGGAGCGGCAGAAGCATCGACTCAAGGAGGTAAAGTTGCCATTTTAATTGCCTTTTGATTGTTATATAGAACTACGTGAATACGTATTATATGGAATTGACTACGAGAAAAGGAAAAAAGTTTTTTCTGTAAAAAAACAAAAGATGCCAACCTGAGGCTAGTTGATGCAAGCACTAATTAGGAAATTAGGGTTTTCCGTCGAATCGTCTAATTTGGGAAAATCTCTCTTGAGGAGAGATGCTCAACTGAAATGTCAATCCACACAGTCATACACCTTAGAGAAATCCACCATCTACAGTCATACACCTTAGAGAAATCCACCGTCTACAGTATACCTTAAACCTCCCTCCTTTTCTTATTCGCCGCCATCTCTGTGGACATTACGAAGCTATCTGTTATAAAACACCTCAGCTTTGTATAATTGATATTATTAAAGATACACTTAAGACGATATGCAAAAACTAGATAAATATCATTTGAGAGTAGAATAGGCCTAAAATCTTCTATGTGAATAACATCTTCTCGAGTCTTGCTTAGGCATGCATATTTTCATGACAATGAAACTTGTGTATTTAGCTTGAAGCTAAGACAAGAGTTAATGTAGATAAGTCAAACTTAAGGGAAGAGGTCAAACTCAAGGACCAAGCTTTATAAATATCGAGATTATGAAGCTTATGAAAGAAGAAAGAATTATGCTCAAATAAAGGGAGGGAGCGTGGGAGAGTGTGGAGGGAGCGGAAGAGAGTGGAAGTGCGGTCTACATGGATCCAATTGCGACCGTGTGTTGGGGGAATATGGTCGAGAGCAAGGGCCACTAACAAATTTGATGACAACAGGCAATGTTCAGGAAGGTGGTATGCGGATGCATAGACAATATGCGGGAGAGTATGCGGGAAAGTATGCGGGGAGTATGCGGTTTTATGCGGTTTGGTATTTTTTATTATTAAAAATGTAAATAAATTTTTAATATCATGTTAATATCCTATAAATATTATATCTCTTGATTATAATAATAAAGAATTGAAGGTACACGAAACAAAACTATTGGGATAAAAAGTAATATAGAGTCAAATGAGCAAAAACATCAATTGAAAGAGCGTTAAGTCGTGTGTCTGAGTTTAGGTTAGGGTTTTAAAAAATGTTTATTCGAAAATCGTCCGCATAAACGGCTGCATATACGGTATACTCGGCCGAGTAGGCAGCTTGACTTGCCTAGATGCCGACTTGGTCATACTTGGAGCGCTAAGGCTTTCGAGTATGAGCATGCAGCCCAATATGCGGTATACTCGGCCAATTTTCTGACCACCGGCAATGGGTGGGTGGTTGTTCTCATCGACGTTACCCGCCATGGAGGGATGTTGTACCATTGCGGTGTTTCAAGTGCAGGATGAAAGGTCAGAGGAGTGACTGTCGCTTACGTTATGTTTAGAGATCGAATATGAGTGATCGATCTCCCTTACGAGCCTCGGTTTCTCCGATGAATGTATCACCCTTGATTTTGGGAAGGTCCTTCACTGACATGGTTCAAGGAGCACACTTCAGTCCATTTGGACCTTCGACAACATGATCTACCGGTGGGTCTTTGATCTGTATGGTGTCTCAGCTTCATGACAAAAAAGATGTCTGTAAAGCTTCGGGTAGCTTCTTCAGTGATGCGGTCTTACTTGAAGAACATCTTGTTTGCGCTCATGGCTTGTTGAGGCCATAAAGTATGTTGCTCGAGACTTTTGTGGAGGGCCACATCCGTTGGTGAAAGCCTTGTTTTGCAGACAATGAAAGCTCTAGATATCGTTATTAGTTTCTACAGGTCTATGGTGTCACTCCTCTCTTCAGGAATCTCCACTTTTTAAGAGAAGCCCTCACCGGTTTGGGAGAGGTTGTCACTCTACTGTAGGACGATAAAGCTCTTAGGTTGGATGTAAGCTCGATGCTTGTTAAGTTGATTAGGATACCCTAGTGTCGATTGTTCCTTAAAGGCAGTGCATTGCGTGTTCGCGTTGTGGGATGAGGTTGTGATTCCACCCCCACTGCCCATCCTTGTTGATCATGAGATGGTTGCTTCATTGACAATGCTGCTTTTAGAGTCAAGGAAGGCTATTGCGGCAGAGGTTCCTGGCATGCCAATCAGCGACTGTGGCTCTATCAGAAAGGATGATTACTTGCCATGCATGAGCTTTGCCGTACCAGTTGAGGCACAATCATGCCCAGATATTTTGAGGTTGGAGGTTTTGAACTAGGGCCTTATTCCTTTGTAAGAGCTCTTTTGGCAAAATCTATAGAGATCGATTCAATTTCGGGCTTTTCTCGGGTCGAATACAATACTCGGATCTCGAGCAGATTCTGAATTGGGTAGATGGCTTGAAGCTTCATATCTCAGGTTTATTTCAGGTCTGCTTGATGCCTTGACCCAAAGAACTATCACAAGGCCTCTTGAGTATCAGAAAATGCTGGATTCATACAAGCCGGAGGCGACAAGGTGTTGAGTAACCATGGAGAACATGGACGATGACTCGTCCTCCGCATCCAATTGCAGTGGTGAGTCTATA
This sequence comes from Ottelia alismoides, assembly GCA_037367405.1. Lineage (NCBI taxonomy): Eukaryota > Viridiplantae > Streptophyta > Magnoliopsida > Alismatales > Hydrocharitaceae > Ottelia > Ottelia alismoides. The sequence continues at coordinate 824,508 of JAZKJV010002049.1, read as the reverse complement.
AAAACACTACACGCTGTGGACCGAGCATTGGAGGTTGCAAGCGGAATTGGAGATCATCGTGCTAGTATAATAAAGTGTTATCATCTGAGAGAGTGTAAGCATCGGATGAAAGGTAAGTCTATTGGTGTTACCAGGGACCCCCATAAGGTGTATTCAAGGAAAAAGAAGCTGAACACCCGAGGCATCATCCAACTGCTTGGCTTGTGGTCCATCAAAATTGAAGGCTCTATACTGGCAGGGACTTTTATGTGATTATTGCCTACGTGGCTAGAGTGGTGAGGACCAAGGTTCGAAATATCGATATAGTAACAGTCCCAACCCAAAAAGGAATATATAAGGGATATATTGGAGTATATCAATGTTATCAGTGAAAACCTTGGAAACAACACAAAAAGCAATTTTTTCGCAAATTAAGACCGTCCTAGCTCTTAAAACAATAAATAACATACACATACATACTTATATGCAAGAATGAGGTTTATTTAAATAACACGTGAATGTATATTATATTGCACATAACGTTACTATAAGAACTGTGGTCACCGAGAGGTATTAGAAAGGAAATTATAAAGTTTAGACAGTGACAACCTATAGAGATAAAGGAGGTGTATTTAGCACATTATATTTATATCACATCGTATATTATGTATAAAGAAAATGCTGAGCTATATCGAAAATAAAAAATGCAAATGAGCATGATAACATATAGTTTTGAAAGAACATCATTCATAATAACTGATGCAAACGATTTTGGCGCGTCGACGAAAATTAATGAACAGTGGATTTTTGTGGAGAAAATAGAGGGTTGAGAAGAAGAATACTCGTCGGGAATACGAGGGATTTTGGGAAAGGAGATCGTGAAGATCACATGAGGGGAGAGAGAGAGAGATAAAGAGAGAGAATAAATCTCAAATTTTTAATCAAACTGAACTGACTAAAACAATGGACCCTCATCCCTTTATATAGGAGGGATGAGATTACAAAAATAGAAAACTAATTCAAATTGACAACTAATTATCCTAAATAGACTCTAACTAATTAACCGACTAATTTGAAAAATCAAATCTATAACTAATTATTGGAGATCACAGGCGATCTCGTTTATTTAATTAAAGACACGACAACTTAAATAAACGTAAATAAAATTGACAGAAAAATTTAAATAAATATTCGGCCCTATACTTTGGTTCCACGCTGCATCAACTCTCCTCCGCTTTTAAAAAATCCGTCTCCCGACGAATTGCTGGATCTGCAGGCTTGGAGGGTGAATCCGCGTTCTCAGTCATTCCCTGGAAGAATTGGTGCGGAGCGAATGGCAGAATCCACACGCGGGCGTTTGAACCTTCCTTTTGAATAAAAACCTTTGTCTGGGCGGGGCTTCGTGTAATTTTTCCCACTTAACCTCTCAACCCCAAATCTAGGGGATTTGATTTCTCCTGTATAGAGATCCCATGCTAGGGTTCCTTTCTTCCACAGAAAGAGGCGGCGGGGCCGAGACTGAAGGAGGCATCGATGGCGGGGGTCCTCACTAGCGCAACCCTTCACGCGTGGAAGGGGGAAAGCCGCATGGCTATAGCTTCAACGGGGGATGCCCAGACGGGACTTCCAGAAGCAGGGGTGGGGCGTGCTGCACGTGTTCGTAACCCAGCCAGAGGATCTCGTGACCGAGAGAAGGCGGTGAGCGAGGGGTGGTGCGGGGGCAGGGGCCTTCGCAGGAATCGCGGGGGTGGGGGAAGTGGGAGCAGGCGGGGTTGGGGGTAGGGCTGGAGCCGCCGGGGCTGTGAGAAGGGGGCCCGATGGTGCGGGGCTGGGTTGGGCGAAGGCGAGGCGGGTATCGTGGTAGGGGACGGTTGGCGGGGCTGGGAGGATTAGGGGCAATGGGGTGGCGGCGGATACGGGGGCCTGGGCTGCAGGGGCCGGGGTTTCGGGGATGGGGGTTGGGGTTGTGGGGGTTGAGCTGGGAGGCGGCGGGGGTATGGGGGTGGTGGAGGGGTCCGACGAGGCTAGGGGGGGGGGGGGGGGCGCTGGAGGGGCTGGGGCTGCAGCGGGGGTCCGCGAGAAGGCTGCGGATGGAGCGTAGGTTGACTCCGGGGGTTTTTGCGAATCTGAAAATACCTGTACAGCAATCGTTTAGTTGTTTTTTTCTTCCGAAATGGCCTGGACAGGGTCGAATCTTCCTCCACAGCGAGGTTTTCTTCGTCAATACTCTGGATAACGGCTTCGGTAATCGACAACTTTGATAGGGCGTACATAGCCTTGAGATTAGCCATTATCTCTCGACCTTTGGACTGGAACTCTTGATATCTAGATTGGAAATATTGATCTTGGGCCTCAAAATCTTGCCATTTTACCCGGAAGTCTTCTTCGGCTCGCCGTTTACGCTCCGACGAATGATGGTGTTTCATCGCATGTCGGCGCGAACGTCTGGACGGATCGTCAGATCGTGAGGACGATCTGTAGGCCATGCTATGATACCAATTGATGCAAACGATTTTGGCGCGTCGACGAAAATTAAATATTTTGAACGGTGGATTTTTGTGGAGAAAATAGAGGATTGAGAAGAATAATACTCGTCGGGAATACGAGGGATTTTGGGAAAGGAGATCGTGAAGATCACGCGAGGGGAGAGAGAGATAAAGAGAGAGAATAAATCTCAAATTTTTAATCAAACTGAACTGACTAAAACAATGGACCCTCATCCCTTTATATAGGAGGGATGAGATTACAAGAATAGAAAACTAATTCAAATTGACAACTAATTATCCTAAATAGACTCTAACTAATTAACCGACTAATTTGAAAATCAAATCTATAACTAATTATTGGAGATCACATGCGATCTCGTTTATTTAATTAAAGACATGACAACTTAAGTAAATGTAAATAAAATTGACAGAAAAATTTAAATAAATATTCGACCCTATACTTTGGTTCCACGCTGCATCAATACGTGGTAACGTGGACAACTGCCAGGTGATCACGTGGATGACCAACAGTGTTGATCCAAATATTGCTTCGAACCTTCTCTACAAAGAGACTGCAAAGGCAATGTGGGAGAGCCTTGAGAATACTTACTCCCAGAAGACAACCAAGTCCAGGCTTTCAGATATTTACACATGGATTTGGTCTGCAAATCAAGGAGACACATCCTTGATTGAATACTATCGACTCCTTACAAGCCTGTTTAGGAGCTTCTTATATTCTAGCATGCTTGCTACGATAAACATATAGGAGAACGTACAGAGCGGCAGGTGTATCGGTTCTTGTCAGGATTACATCCGCGATACAAGCCGGTGAAGGATCAATTTCTAACTGTTGCAGCCCTACCTACACTTGAGACCATCTTTGGTCGACTACAGGAGCTTGAGTCTCCTTCACCCCCTCTGTCCGTTGAGACTACATCACATGTTGCTAGGGGACGACCCAATTATCAAGGGGGACGTGGACGTGATTTTGGTCATGGTCGTGGTCGTGAGTTTGGACGAGGACGTGACCCGGGACGAGGACGTGGACGTGATCCTACCGCTGCTCACTATCCAGCTTGTACGCATTGTGGTCGCCTAAATCATCCGTCAGAACGCTACTGGGCTAAGTTTGGCATGCCTCACAATGCCAACAGTGTCTATGAAACAATTTCTTATGAAGACACCCAAGACACTACAGATGCCTCTCACATTCAGCCGTCTGGTGACAATCAGACTTCCTTTACTGCATCTGAGTATGCTCGACTTCGAGTCTTCGACAACTGCTACAGGATTCTACCAGTGACACTGCTACTCATGTTCCTACTGCTAACCTGGCCACCACATCAGGTACAATTGCTAGCTTTGCTTCTACACCTGCTCATGCGTGGATTATTGACTCAGGAGCCTCAACTCCTCTGATGGGAGAAGGTAGTCTTCTCACGCCCTCACGACCATCTTCAATGGTGACTACTATTCGTGTTGCCAATGGAGCTCATTCCCCTGTTACTACTGTGGGGACTATAGAGTTTTCCTCCAAACTCAGACTTACTGGCGTTCATTGCACTCCTGACTTTCCTCTTAGTCTATTATCTGTTCACAAACTGTGCACTGAGCTTAACTGTCGAGTTATATTTAATGAGTTTTGCTGTTATTTTCAGGACATCCGGACGAGACAGATTTTTAGTGGGGGACATGAGAAGAACGACCTTTATTATCTTGACATTCCCTCTGACTCTGGTTTTGTTGGTGCTTCGTCTATCTCTGCGGATCCTCTTCTCTGGCATCTTCGCCTCGACCATCCGTCTGCCAAAGCTCTCTCTTTAATGTTTCCCAAACTCTCCATGCTCAAACCTTTGAGTGCGAGGCATGTCAGTTCGGGAAACATCATCGAGCGTCGTTCCCTGCTCGTAATGAACTTCGTCGTCAAGTTCCATTCTCTTTAGTCCATTGTGATATTTGAGGACCCTGTCCGGTCCGAACTCTGAGTGGACATAAGTATTTTGTCATTTTTGTTGATGATTACAGTAGGTCGTCTTGGGTCTTTCTTCTAAAAGAATGTTCGGAGATTAATAAAATTGTTAAAACTTTCTTTTATTATGTCAAGAATATTTTCTCCATGAGCATACAAATTTTTCGGTCTGATAATGCTATGGAATTCACTCAACATGACCTAAGAGATTTCTTTGCATCCCAAGGTACCCTACATCAAACCTCCTGTCCCTATACGTCCCAACAAAATGGGATAGCAGAGAGAAAACTCAGACATCTCCTAAATATTGCCCGCTCTCTTCTTACACAGATGAAAGTTCCCAAGACCTATTGGGGTGATGCGGTTCTCACCGTTGTTTATCTTATCAACAGATTCCGTCTACCTCCCTAAATGGATCAACCACATTCTCTCTACTTTAACCTACTGACTCCCCCTTTCCTCTTCCCTTGCGAATCTTTGGATGTGTGTGCTTTGTTCATAATTTTCATACCACAGACAAACTTTCCCCTCGTGCGATCAAATGTGTCCTTGGTTATTCTCGCACTCAAAAAGGCTACATGTGTTATAATCCAACTGGCCATCGCTATCATATTTCTGCAGATGTAACCTTTTTTGAGCAGACTAGTTTCTTCAATCAATCTGTTACTGATATCCCTCTGAACCTCCCACCTCCACCTATTATCTATAGGCGCAGAAAAATATCTTCATTACCAGATGTTCCTTTACCTATTTCTTTATTGCAGGATGATATGCCTTCTACAGGTGCCCCCCCACTGTTGTCTCGGATGCTCCTCAAGAGCTTCCAATTGCTCACACAAAACTAAGAGGCAATGTACTTCTCATCCCATGTCTCATTATACTTCCACTGCTGGTTTATCCTCTACTGACAGACAATACGCAGATGCTCTCATGGCTATTTCTATTCTGAGAGACCACCATAGTGCTTTGCAGGATTCCGGATGGCGAAAGGCCATGGATGAAGAAATGGATGCTCTCATTTCCGGGGGACATGGGATCTAGTGCAGTACCCCATGGGGACTAGACTTGTGGCGTGCAGATGGGTCTTTACAACCAAGCAGTCACCAGATGGGTCCATTGACAGATTAAAAGCTCGCCTTGTGGCAAAGGGCTTTACACATACATATGGAGTGGATTACTTTGAGACATTTTCTCCGGTTGCACGAATGGGGTCCATACGTACTATACTCTCAGTGGCAGCTAATAAGGCCTGGCCCATTTTCCAGTTGGATGTGAAGAATGCGTTCCTATATGACGATCTATAAGAGGGAGTGTACATGATGCAGCCTCCGAGTTACGAAGTCGAGGGGGAGTATGTATGTCGTCTTCGCAAGGCCATATATGGACTAAAACTGAGCCCAAGGGCATGGTTCGACAGACTTACTGTGGAAATCAGCACGCTTGGCTTCCATAGAACAACCTCTGATTACTTTGTGTTTGTCAGAAGACGAACAACCGGTACCGTTATACTTGCAGTCTATGTGGATGACATGGTTATCATAGGTGATGACAATAAAGGGATACTAGAAACCAAGGCCTTCTTTCAGAAGGTGTTTGTTACCAAGGATCTTGGTTCACTACGCTATTTCTTGGGGATAGAAGTACTACGTACTACATAAGGTCTTCATCTCTCACAGAGGAAATATTGCATGGACATTTTTACTGAAGCTGGACTACTTGGATGTAAACCCTCTGGTATTCCTGCGGATCTAAAGAAGCACTTCACATCATCTGATCCTGTTTTCGAAGATGTTACTCGATATGGAAGCCTGGTTGGCAAACTTCTTTACCTTACTATCATCAGACCAGATATTTCTTATGCAGTGAGCAGAGTTAGCCAACATATGGAGCAACCTTGTTATAGTCACTGGCAAGATGTTCTTTAAATTCTACGATACTTGAAGGAATCACCAGGGCGTGGTCTCTTATATGGGGCAAATGGGCACATCATGTTATTGCATATGCTGATGATGATTATGCAAGTTCACCAGAGGACTGGCGTTCCGCCACAGGATATGTTATGATGGTTGGAGGAAACTTTGTTACTCGGAGAAGTAAGAAGCAGACTGTTGTATCCAAATCTAGTGCAGAAGCTGAGTACAGGGCGGTGGCTCAAGCTACTTGTGAGATCACGTGGTTATTAGTTTTTCTGCAAGAACTCGGTATTGTTGTCACTATTCCATTCCATTATACTGTGACAATAAATCTGCTACATACATTGCCACGAATCTCGTGTTTCATGAGCGAACCAAACATATAGAGGTTGACCGCCATTTTGTTCGTGATGCTGTCAGTGGAAGGATTACTACTCCTCACATCAATATAGATCTTCAGCTTGCAGTTGGATTGCTTCCAAGTTGGGCATGACTGATAAATATGCTCCAACTTGAGGGAGAGTGTTAGTAATATACTTTACGACTTTTAGTTATCATTCTTGTAACCCCATTAGGGGTACTTATGTATTTTCTCTCTTTTGATCTCTCTAGGGTTTCGTCCTATATAAGGACCCCTAGACCTCTAGAATAAAGCATGCAATTCTTTTTTTTTGAAGCCAAAAACAGGGAGATACACTCAATGGTGTTCGCCCCAAAGTTTATTAATAACTTAAAAGTAACAAGGAGTACTGATAAAAGGAAAAAGGTACATGCACAAGCATCTATAGATCCCACTCATCCACCAATCTCGCAGCATGTATCCCCACATTTTCTTTGTAGAAGCGCTGCCCAGAGAAGAGCACCGCATTCCTGTTGAAACAAACGGCCCACAGCACGGCCACGGGGCTGATGAGCTCCCTCCGAGACCTGCTCCCGTTAGCAGCCATCAAGCCGCAGACGGAGGCCAAGTCCGATGTTCCCAACCAAGCCAATCTTGCCTCCCCCCAGACCGGGACCACCTTATGGCATTTGAAGAACAAGTGCTCAATGGACTCAACCGCCTCGTCACACAGGAGGCACCTATCAGAAACAGAGCCCAGAAGCCTAGCGCACCGGTCCCTCGTCATCAACCTTTGTCTACAGAGCAACCACAAGAAAAGACAATCCGCTCAGGGAGCCGTAGAGCCCAGAAGAAAGCGTAGTCACGAATCAAGCCCTCCGATCTTGAGGGGGGAGGCCTGCAAATCTCCCCAAACGCCTTCCTAACCGAGAAAGGACCCAACCGCCAACCCCAATGATCCCTTCCCACCGTCAGACGTCCCACATCCTTGATAGCACCCATCAAAGAGAGAAAGTCCTCGAGTCTCTGGTCCGAGAAGTTGGAAGAGAAGGCGGGGAACCAGTTACCATCCGACCAACAAGACGCAACCCGTGCATCCTTATCAGCCGCAAGAGCAAACAGTCGAGGGAACCTTACGCACAAAGCCCCCCATCCAGTCATCATACCAGAAGGCGAAGGACTCGCCATTACCAAGCACCGGCCTAAACAGAGAGATATGTCTGGAGAAGACCTCCACCACCCCCTTCTAGAATGGCGTGGGAGAACCCACGCGAGCAGCCGTCCCCGGCGGCGCCCCTCCCAGTGCCATAAATCTTCCGCAGAATGCCGCTACATAAATCCTCCCCAGGGCCCCAGATTCTGCTAGCCCATTTAAGAAGTAACGCCTCATTGTTCTCCACATAGGTCAAGCCATGATCCTGCCCACCTCGTAACCGAGGTTGATTTGATGAGAAGAGTGTGACATTATAGTCTCCCATGATGAGCTATCTACTAGAAGGGTATTGTTCTCTGATGGAAAGAAACTCCAACCAAAACTTCAAATTGCAAACCTACAACAATGAGAAATCCTGAGGTCGAGAGTTCGAGCCTCTCTCACCCCGATTGTTTATTATTTGAGCCTAAAAAAAAAACCTACAACAATGAGGCATAAACATAACAAATAACAAAGGTGTTGTTCATACGCCCTCCACGAAGTACAACGGTCATCGTAGATCTACCCTTAATCTCATCTATCAACGTGAACATGTCGCTATTCGAAGCGATCAAAGTGCTATCCGAAGCGATCAAAGTGCCCCCAGCACTTCCCAATGCATCAATACATCTAGAATCTGAAAGCATTGAGACACCCAACGACTACCATAGCTGTTTGGACCACCCACCAAACTTTTCTACATGAGCAAAATCACATCGCATCGCCACCCTTGCAAAATAGAGCCCACTTAATTCCTCTTCTATGGCTCACCAAGACTCCTCACATTCCGCGTGGCGATCTTCATGAGTGACTTTCGTAAGACCAAGACAGTGTTCGAAATATCACGATATATCGGCGATGTATCATCGATACATCGGGTATCGTCGAGGAAGGGGTTTTCGATATTCACTATATATAGATTTCAAGATATTGTCCAATATCTTGCGAGATGTCGACGGGATATTGTTACATCGACCTGTATCGGTCGAAATTAAATGTTTGTAGTGTATCATTTCCCTGATAATTGGGCTTGTTTTGATCTATTTCACCATTTTTTATCTTTAGGGGTAGATTTGTTCGAGATTATACTACTGAAATTAAAAATAAAAGATGATTTATATTTATGTATTTGTTTTGAGGTCAAGGGCGCTACCCCCACATCCCCACAGGGGGAGCGCACATGCTCCACCTAGACCCCATACTACTGAAATTTAAAATAAAAGACGATTTATATTTATGTATTTGTTTTGAGATCAAGGGCGCTACCCCCACATCCCCACAGGGGGGCGCACATGCTCCACCTAGACCCCCCCAGCTCGTTGATCGGGTAGCAAGACTTGGATGAAATAATTATGGGCCTTGTAAAAGAAAAACCAGGACATGTTCCTAAGGGATCCTACCCCACCTTAAAAGTCAAGTGTAAGGGTTTCTTCTCATCCTGCTCAAGTAGTTACAACAAAAGAAAGGAATTCCTTTTTTAAAATTTTGTTTGGTTTGAAATGCCCTACAAAAAGCTATTACTGCTTACTCAAGTTTAGGAACGAGATCCCCCCTTAAAAATCGAACGCAAGGGTTTCTTCTCTTCCAGCTCAATTAGTTACAACAAATAAAGTGTGGAAACGTAACAATGAGAATAGAATTGTTGTATTATTCAAGAGGTCTAGGGCTCCTTATATAGGAGGAAACACTAAAGAGCTCAATAAAGAGGAAAATACAAGAGCACCCCCTCCATAGGGAATTACCATAATAAACTAGAACTGTAGACTAAATATTACTAACACTCCCCCTCAAGTTGGAGCATATTTATCATTCACGCCCAACTTGGAGATTATCCATAAGAGGCACTTCTTGGGTAAGGCCTTTGTGAAAACATCTGCAAGTTGAATATCAGTGGCAATGTGAGGAGTAGTGATCTTCCCACTTCGGACAGCATCACGAATAAAATAACAGTCAGTCTCTATATGTTTGGTTCACTCATGGAACACAGGATTAGTGGCAATGCAGGTAGCAGATTTGTTGTCGCAGTACAATGGTACAGAAGTGGAGACAACGATGCCAAGTTCTTGTAGAAATGTCGACAGCCACGTGATCTCACAGGTGATTTGAGCCATCCCTTGATACTCTGCTTCAGTACTGGATCTAGACACGACTGTTTGTTTCTTGCTTCTCCACATAACCAGGTTTCCTCCAACCATCATAGCATATCTCGTGGTGGAGCGATGATCTTCAAGTAAATTCGCATAATCTGCATCTGCATAGGCAATGACATCAGTGGAGCCATTATCACCATAGAAGAGACCACTTCCTCGTGATTCTTTTAAGTATCTGATTATCTGAAGAACATCCTTCCAGTGGATGTAACAAGGTTGTTCCATGTGTTGACTTGCTCTGCTTACAGCATATGAGATATTTGGTCTGGTAACGGTTAGGTAAAGAAGTTTTCTGACCAGACTTCAGTATCGAGTAACATCTTTGAAGACCAGATCAGAAGATGTGAGGTGTTTCTTTGGATCCGCAGGAATGCCAGATGGTTTGCACCCAAGTAGTCTAGCTTCAGTAAGGATATCCAGACAGTATTTTCTCTGTGAGAGATGAAGTCACTCTGTAGTACGTAGTACTTCGATGCCCAAGAAATATCTTAGAGGGCCCAGATCTTTGGTAACGAATACCTTCTGAAGAAAAGTTTTGGTCTCTAGTATCCCATTATCATTATCCCCTATAACAACAATGTCATCTACATATACAGCAAGAATAACAGTACCGGTTGATCGCTTTCTGACAAATAATGAATAGCCAGAGGTTGTTCTTTTGAAGCCAAGGGTGCTGATTTCTGTAGTTAGTCTCTCAAACCATGTCCTAGGGCTCTGTTCAGGCCATAAATTGTCTTTCAAAGTCGACATACACAATCCCCATCGACTTTGTAGCCTGGAGGTTGTATCATGTATACCTCCTCATCCAGATCTCCATACAGAAAGGTGTTTTTCACATCCAGTTGATATATAGGCCATGCATTATTAGCTGCCACTGAAAGAATAATCCTGGTAGAGCCCATACGAGCAACAGGAGAGGTCTCAAAGTAATCCACCCCATATATTTGGGTGAAGCCTTTTGTCACAAGACGAGTTTTCAGTCTGTTAATGGTCCCATCTGGAGATTGCTTGGTTGTGAAGATCCATCTGCAGGCAACGGGTCGGACCCCTTTTGGGCATTGCACGAGATCCCTCTTGAAGTAAGGGCATCCATTTCTTCATTCATGGACACTTTCCATGTTGGATCCTGTAAGGCACAATAGCGGTCTCTTGGAATAAGAAAGTTCATGAGAGCATCTGCATAACATCTGTCAGGGGATGATAAATGAGCAGTAGTAGTGTAGTGAGACATAGGGTGAATAGTACATTGCCGCTTTGGTCGTCGAAGAGCAATTGGAAGCTCCTGAGGATCATCCGGGACAAGAATGGAGGGGATACTTAAAGAAGGTATATCATCCTATAAAGTAGTCATTAGTAAAGGAATTTCAGGGGTAGAGATACATGATTGCACTTGTAGACGATAGGTGGAGGAGCTAAGAAGCTGGTCTGTGCGAAGAAGTTTACATCAACCGATATATAGTACCAATGTACAGTAGGATCATAACACCTATAGCCTTTTTTAGTACGGGAATAACCTAAGAAGACACATTTTATGGCACGAGGAGATAGTTTGTCAGCAGTGTGGAAATTATGCATGAAGGCAACACATCCAAAGATTCGCAGAGGTAGAGGAAAGGGGGTTTGGTGGGATGTAATAAAGAGAACGGGGTTGATCCGTGAAGGGAAGTGGAAGGGACTCTATTAATGAGGTGGACAGCAATAAGGATGGCATCCCCTAGTAGGATTTAGGAACTTCCATTTGGGTAAGGAGGGAGCATGAAATATTGAGTAGGTGTCTTAGTTTTCACTCAGCTACACCATTTTATTGGGAAGTATAGGGACATAATGTCTGATGAATTGTGCCTTGAGATGCAAAAAAGTTGGTTAGGTTATTTTGGATAAATTCCAAAGCATTGTCAGAGCGAAAAAATTTAATTCCTGTGGAGGAAATGTCTTGACATAATAGAAGAGATTTTTGACAATAATATTAATCTCTAAACGTTCCTTTAATAAATAGACCCAAGATGACCTACTATGGCCATCGACAAAGACGACGAAATGCTTGTGACCCTCGGAGTACGGACAGGACAGGGTCCCAAATATCACAATGGACTAAAGAGAAAGGGACTTCACAACGAGGTTCAAAGCGAGCAGGAAAAGATGCTCGATGATGTTTTCTGAAATGACACGCCTCACATTCGAAAGGCTTCAACGTAGAGAGTTCAGGGAACATCAAGGAGATAGCTTTGGCAGAAGGATGACCAAGATGAAGGTGCCAAAGAAGAGGATCTTCAGAGATTGACGTTACGCCAGCAAACTTAGAATCGGAGGGAATATCAAGATAATAGAGACCGTTCTTCTCATGTCCCCACCAAAAATATGTCGTCTGGATGTCCTGAAAATAACAACAAGATTCATCAAAAATAGCTCGACAATTAAGCTCTGTGCAGAGCTTTTGAACAGATAAAAGGCTAAGAGGAAAAGCTGGGAGCGCAGTGAACTCCTGTAAGCCTAAATTTGGAAGAGAACTCCATAGTGCCCACGACAGTAATGGGCGAATGTGTCCCAATAGCTACACGAATAGTCTTCACAGAGGAAGATGGTTAGGAAGAGGCCAGAAGGCTACGATCCCTCGTCAGATGGGTAGACGCACCAGAATCAATAATCCAAGCATGAGCAGATGCAGAAGCAGAAGCAGAGTTAGCAATTGTACCTATAGACTTATAGTAGTAGCCAAATTAGCAATAGGAGTAGAAGAACCAATACCACTGACTGGGGAGTTCTGCAGTAGCTGACGGATGTGAGCATATTCAGCAGCGGAAAATGATGTATGACAATCTGTAGAGGGTTGATCGGTGGAGGCCTCGGTAGTATCATAAGTACCATCATATGGAGTCACCTCACATGCAATGTTAGCATTGGGAGGCATGTCAAATTTCGCCCAGCAGCGTTCGGCCGGGATGATTCCAGCGACCACAATGTATGCATGCTGGATAGCAGATAAGTAGTGGGATCACGTCCACGTCCCGCGACCAAATTCACGACCACGTCCAGTCTCGCATCCACGTCCTCTACCAACGACAAGGCCATGACCCCCCCTATGGTAATTGGGTCGTCCTCGAGCATAGTAAGCAGTAGCCTCTATAGATGGGTAGGAATAGAGCGATCAGTAGGAGCATCAAGTTCCTGTAGGTGACCAAAGATGGTCTCAAGAGTTGGTAGGCCATCAATAGTTAGAAATTGGTCCTTTACAGGCTTATACCGTGGATGCAGTCCAGATAAAAAATGGTACACTTGGCATCTGCACGTTCTCCTATCTGCTTATCGCAGCAACTAGCAGAAAGATGAGAAGCTCCTCGAATGGGCTCGTGAGAAGCATGTAGTATTCAACCAACGTGGTGTCCCCTTGATTGGCAGACCAAATACGAGTATATATGTCAGAGAGTTTGGACTTGGCAGTCTTTTGTGAGTAGGTGTGTTCGAGACTCTCCCACATTTCCTTGGTCGTTTCTTTGTATAGAAAATTTGAAGCTATACTTGGATCAACATTGTTTGTCATCCAAGTGATGACCTAACAGTTGTCTACAAACCATGCATCATAATCTTTGTCTATCTGCTGGAGCGGATCCTTGGTTAGAATAGAGATCTTTCGTTGACCACCAATGAACACTTTGAAGGACCGAGACCATATTACATAGTTGTCAGTGCCCTTCAGTTTGATAGAAGTACCATGTATCATCATGAAGCAGGCGAATACATGGGCTTGGTCTCTGCAGTTGGCTTATTCTCGGTAGAAGACATGGTGGTCGATTAGGCCAAGAATAAGTGACCTAGCAGTATGTAGTTGTCTTTAATCGCAATTCACATGATCTAATCAATCATCAGAGTTGGCTTTCTTGGTCGCTGGATTTCTTCTCAGAGATGTTGCAGTGATTTTGGCATATCTGAATGTTGCTCAGGCAGGACAAGATTACTCCAGGACACAGGAGAAGCCCTCAACGGATGCAAGGACCGAGCGAGGCACTGTTGCTATTGGGGCGGCGTCACTGGTGTTGTAAGGAATCTCCCGACGTTGGGGCGACGTCATTAGCGCGCAAGGCGTTGGGACATAATCTCCCGCTAGTACGCGCAAAGTGGTGCTAGGGACCCTCCTTGACCGCACAAGACCGCGCTAGGTCACACAGGGCAGCGATAAGACACCGCGTGACACCTCGGATGGTGTGAAACCTCCAGCCGGTCGCGCTAGGGCGCGTAACTCGTCGCTAGGGCCCCATGCGATGACTCCTGTTGGGGTGAAATCTCTATGTGGTGCTGTTGGAGGGGTCGTAGGGCTATGGCGGCGTCGCTGGAGCCGTTAGGCCGAAGGAAGAAGGCTTGGAGCCTTCTGATCTTCCATGGATGGCTCGAAGCAGGGGCGGCGCGTGAGAGAAGTCGGCCTGGGCACGTAAAAAAAGGTTTTTATCAGTTGTACCTCTCTAAGATATTGCAATTTCAGTTATGCCCCTCTCTTTTTTGAAATATCAGTTGTGCCTCTACCTTCTTGTAAAATTCACAGTTCTGCCCTTTTGTAATATCAGTTATACCCCTACTTTACCTTAACAAAAGAACAGAACTGTGAATTTTGCAAGAAGGTAGGGGCATAACTGATATTCCAAAAAAGGGAGGGGCATAACTGAAATTGCAATATCTCAGAGGGACACAACTGATAAAAATCCTAAAAAAAATCTCGGAGAGAGAAAGGCTGGTGGTGGGTTGGCGGGTGTTAGGTTAGAACATCGGTCTAGGGACCGCCGCTCTGATACCATGTGGAAACATAACCAAGAGAATAGAATTGTATTATTCAAGCGGTCTAGGGCTCCTTATATAGGAGGAAACCCTAGAGAGCTCAATAAAGAGGAAAATACAAGAGTACTCCCTCCATAGGGAATTACCATAATAAACTAGAAACTGTAGACTAAATATTACTAACATAAATAAAGGATTTTTTTGTTTTGTTCTGTTCGAAAAACTTCGCAAAAGGAAAGGAGAAGATGTACGGGGAGCGGGAGCTGCGCCAGAGGAGAGAAGGATGACCTTCGTGGTAATCAGAGGGCCACCGACCAAGTGGGGAGCGATGGGGAGGTGAGAGAAGATGTGCAAATAGAATAGCTTGTGGGGGATGGTCGTTGGAGTTTGTTGAAGAAGAAGCATTCGTTTGCAAGTCAGGAGCACCACCGTGACGTGGTGCTTCCAGTGTGGGGCTCTTTTCTGTTAGAAGGTGTTGAGGAGAGGGATGAATGAGATTTTTATTCCATAGAGGTAGGGTCTCTTATATAGAGAGAAAACCCTTAAGAATACAAAGGTTACGGAACCCGAAGGGTCACTGGAGGTTACGGACTTGAAGGGACAGAGAAGGTCACGGAAGCCGAAGGGTCATCAGGTGTTACAGAACCCGAAGGGTTACAAATATAGATGTAAATATAATAACTCTAACACTCCCCCTCAAGCTGGAGCTGAGAAAGCTGCAGCTTGTAACAAAAAGAAAAAGTATACACCACATCTTCACACGATGCACCATAAGAACATTATCCGCTGCTGGTAGAGGACCTCGCTCGAGGACGGGTCTGTGGCTTTCACGTCACCGGAACGTATCTCTGCCATGCCTGTAGAGTCACTGCAATATCAGGTCACCGGAACGTATCTCTGTCGTGCCTGCAGGTCACCGGAACATATCTCTGTCCGTGCCTGGAGAAGAATCACTATAGAAGAAGTCCAGCGCGGAGTAGTAGTCGGGTCGTAAAAGAAGAAGTATACGCCCTGACGAAGAAGTCGATGCTCGGTGAAGACGGATGATCTGAGTAGTAGTCTGGAGTGTCAGTCTATCAGTTGTGGTAGGGCAGCAGACGTCATTGGGAGAAATAAGTCGTGGTGAAGCAATGGTTGATGGAGAGGAGGGGCTCCAGGCGGTGCCGCCGACACAAGAGATGTGGCTGGAGCTGTTGGAGCCTCGGGCAGCGCTTTAGGTGTTGTTGGTGATGTTGGGGACTTGGACTACCTTGCGCGAGACCATGGAACCCATGAGCGATGCGGGAGGTCCAGCCCTCTCTCCTTGTCAGTGGAGAGAGGCTGGTGGTGGCGGCGGATTTAGGGTATTAGGCTAGGTCTAGGATCGTTGCTCTGATACCATGTTGAGGAGAGGGATGAATGAGATTTTTATTCCATAGAGGTAGGGTCTCTTATATAGAGAGAAAACCCTTAAGAGTACAAAGGTTACGGAACCCGAAGGGTCACTGGAGGTTACGGACTTGAAGGGACAGAGAAGGTCACGGAAGCCGAAGGGTCATCAGGGGTTACAGAACCCGAAGGGTTACAAATATAGATGTAAATATAATAACTCTAACAGAAGGTTTTCATCGGAGGGTGCGAAAGAAGCTTAGATTTTGGTGTTCCATTGGGGCGGATTGGAGCAGCACGGAGAGATAGAGAGAGAGAGATCAAGGTGAGTGGCAGTCATCGGGGCATTTTGACTGGCTTGGAATGGGATGATTTTTCGATAGGACCGAAATGGTGAAGTTTTGGGGCATACAGCTATATATGGTGCATGCCCTTTTTTCTTTAAAAAAAAAAGAAAAACCTCACAAAAAGCTACTCCTTACTCAAGTTTCCACTAAGAGCCAACGATAGCCAACCAATATATATATATATATATATATATATACTAATGTTGGGCATACATACACATCGTTGGAGGCCCTTTTTGCTTTCAAAAAAAAATTCATATATATATGGATTTCTTGTTACTTTGACTTTATTTGCGTACATATATTGTACATCTTACTATATTGATATTTAATTAATTAATAGGCAAATATTGATACTTAGAAAGTATTAGTAATATGCGATTAGAATCACAAGTCTGCGACATACCCTAATCAATATTGAATTTCTTTAGTTCATTTAGAAAGCTTTCTTTCTAATCTATTTTAAATCATCTTCTATCACTCAAAATTATGGTTATTGATGTAGCGTGGAACGAGAATATAGGGCTGCCTATTTAATTAATGTTATATGTTAATTTTATTCACGTTTATTTACGTCGTCGTATTTTTAGTTGAATAAACGAGATCGCCTGTAATATCAATTAGCTCTATTTTGAATTTCAAAATTAGGTAGTTAGTCGGTTAATTAGTTAGAATATTTAGTTGTCAATTTGAATTAGTTTTCTATTTTTGTAATCTCATCCCTCCTATATAAAGGGATGAGGGTCCATTGTTTTAGTCAGTTCAGTCATATGAAAAAATTGAGATCTTTATCTCTATCTCCGTCTCTCTCCTTCTCCCCCGTGTGGTCTACACGTGTTCTTCTTCTCCAAAACCCTCGTATTCCCGACAAGTTTCTTCTTCTCAAGCCTTCTCTTTCTTCTTCCACCAATTATCTCTACCAAAATTTATTTTTCGACGTCGCGCGAAAAGTCAAATCCGCATCAATTGGTATCAGAGCATGGCCTACAGATCGTCCTCACGATCTGACGATCTGTCCAGACGTTCGCGCCGACATGCGACGAAACACCAACAGTCGTCGGAGCGTAAAAGGCGAGCCGAAGAAGACTTCCGGACACAATGGCAAGATTTTTAGGCCCAGGATCAATATTTCCAATCCAGATATCAAGAGTTCCAGTCCAAAGGTCGAGAGATAATGGCTAATCTCAAGGCTATGTGCGCCCTATCAAAGTTGTCCACTACCGAAGCCCTTATCCAGACTTGTGATGAAGAAAAACTCGTCGACAACGGCGAAACGGCCGCTGTCCAAACCGTTTCAGAGGAGAAAAATGACAACCTGCTTGTTGTCCAACCTATTCCCGAGGAAAAAGAGGCCGTCAACGTTGATCCGATTGCTGTCCCGGCCATTTCAAGAGGTAAATTTTATGACCTGCTTGCTGCCCAAGCATATTCAGATTCACAAAACCTCCGACATCGAGCTACGCCCCTGCCCCCATACCCCCGCCACCTTCCGACACTCCCGCGCCACCAACCACACCCGCTGCACCCTCGGGCCCCTTCTCGCAGCACCTACGGCCCCAGCCGTGCTCCCCGCCCCGCCGACCGCTCGCACCACCAGCGAGCCCCGCTGCCCTCACATGAAGACCTCTCCTCCGCTTTTAAAAATTCGTCTCCCGACGAATTGCTTGATCTTCAGGCTGTTGATGGAGAATTTCCACACGGCTTGTTGGTCGAATCTCCCAATTTCGCTCCTTTTCCATGTTACGTTTATAATCTTTCTGATTTGAGGGGTACGGCTGCAATATTCTACCCCTTCACTTAAGAATATTTTGTAAGAGGAGCCTTTGAAAATTTCCTTTGAATAAAATCCTTTGCATGGGGGGGCCTTCATGTAATTTTTTCCCACTTGACTCCCAATCCCTCTTTTTATGGGATTCGGCTACCGTGGGGAGGGAACCCCCTGTTAGGGTTCCTCCCTTCTCCAAGCAAAGGAAGGTGGCGACAGGCATGGGATTGGTAGCGACCAACGTCGGCGATGATGAACGCGAAGATGTTGGGCGACACACGCCCAGATCTGGAAATGGTGGCGCGTGCTGCGAAGTCGGTGGAGAGGTGGAAGCGACGCACGGGCGGTTGGTGATCTACAGCCCATCTGCGACCTTTTCACAAACCTCCCCTGCCCCGCCCCTATCGCCAACCCCTTCCCCTGTCTCCCCCCAACCCCAGCAGCACCAGCCTCGACCCTAGCGACCCCAACCTCCGCGGTAACTCTACCATCGTCACCTTCCCCTCCCACCGCTATCTCCCACTTCCTGCAACAGAACCCCATACTACCGCCACCCTCATCCCCTTGCCCCCCGGCCCCACCACCCACCGCCACTCTCCCCATCCGCCACCCCCGCAACCCCTGCGAGGCAACCCCCAGCCCCATCACCCTCTCCCATAGCCACCCTCGCACCCACATCACCCATCACCGATCCCCGCCCGAATCGTCGTCGTCCCGTCCCACTGACCCGCCACCCCCTCCCGCCCTCTCACCTCCTACACCACCGCCAGCACCCCCTTGCCGTAACGCCTCCAGCCCTCGCACCCATCCTCCCCACCATCCTCACACCCCCTGCGGTGAAACCCTCTGCCCCAACACCCACAAAACCCGCCGCAAACCCGACCTCGCCACAGTCTTCTCCTCCCGCGACACCCCCACACCCCCAATCCGCATCCCCGAAACCCTCTCATTCCGCAACCAACCCCTCCCTGTTGTGCCGCCCCCTCCAACCGTCCACCGCCCATCTCGACGTCCTTGCGGGTCGCACGGGACTTCAGGCAAAGAAATTGCGGGCGCCACCTACCCGGTCCACGTTGCGTGCGCGATACGAACAGGAACGACCTAACCAGAGGCCCGAGGACTAAGGGGCGTGACTCCCCCTGACATGTGGGATTGGGAACCATTTTGAGAAAATTACAAAAAAATCCCCCATACAAAAGTTTTTACTCGAAAGAGGACGGCAAGAACTCCTCTGACGAAATCTGCTTAAGTGAAGGGGCACGAAAATTGCGCCAGGCCCCCTGGTGCGAAAAGTTTTTAAAAAAAGTGCTGAAAGAAGGCAATTGGGGAGACTTCCTTATCCTATTAGGACTAGGACCTTGGGTCTCATCTATATAAAGACCTCATGGCTTCCTTCATTGGCCACATCTCCTCCTCTCCTTTCATTGTGCTATTGCTTTGCCATGAATCCTCCAAAAGCTATGTTGTTCATGCCTCACTAATTTTTCAATCATCACAATGAGGAGACAAGATTCATGAAGACGTCGCCATTTGCGCCACACATGTTCTTCCACCACGAAGGCCACGTCACCAACGCCCGCGTGTGGATTTTGCCATTCGCTCCACACCGATTCTTCCAGGGAATTACTAAGAACGCGGATTCAACCTCCAAGCCTGCAGATCCAGCAATTCGTCGGGAGACGGATTTTTAAAAGCGGAGGAGAGTTGATGCAGCGTGGAACGAGAATATAGGGCTGCCTATTTAATTAATGTTATATGTTAATTTTATTCACGCTTATTTATGTCGTCGTATTTTTAATTGAATAAACGAGATCGCCTGTGATCTCAATTAGCTCTATTTTGAATTTCAAAAGTAGGTAGTTAGTCGGTTAATTAGTTAGAATATTTAGTTGTCAACTTGAATTAGTTTTCTATTTTTGTAATCTCATCCCTCCTATATAAAGGGATGAGGGTCCATTATTTTAGTCAGTTCAGTTATATGAAGAAATTGAGATCTTTATCTCTATCTCCGTCTCTCTCCTTCTCCCCCGCGTGGTCTACACGTGTTCTTCTCCAAAACCCTCGTATTCCCGATGAGTTTCTTCTTCTCAACACTTCTCTTTCTTCTTCCACCAATTATCTCTACCAAAATTTATTTTTCGACGCCGCGCGAAAAGTCAAATCCGCATCAGGTATCATAGTCCTTGTCCGTCTCCTTAGGCGGATCTTTGGTAAGGACATAGTTCTTTCGCTGACCACCAATAAAAACCTTGAAAGATCGAGACCATAGTACAAAGTTCTCGGAGCCCTTCAGTTTGATAGACGTGCCCTGGACCATCACAAAAGAAATTGAGTACAAAGGCTTGGGCTCAACAGAAGTTATGATGGCCGCACAAGTCAAGAAAAAGTGACCTAGATAGTTCCTGTCGTCTTGATCAATCAAGTATCATGAAGTTTTAGTGTTGCATCGATGAGAATGCTAGTTGTAAGGATGGATACACAAGAAAAAACAGGAGTAGTGCCCTAGCGGGGCCGCTAGAACCACAACAAGACACGTCGAAGGGTGCTGGCGAAGGCACGTAGCGCCAAGTGGCACTGCTGGAACGTCTGGGGGCGCCTGAGGAGATGCCTGCGGAGGCGCAGGAGACAGGAAGGTGCCTGGAAGCGCCTATGGAAGCACTGGAGCGCCTGGGGGCGCTTGTAGAGACATCTGCGGAGGCGTAGGAGGCAACAGAGCGCCTAGATCGCATGTAGAGGCGCGGGAGCACCTGAGGGCGCTTGTGGAGCTCCTGCGGTGCACCTACAGAGGCGCAGGTGGCGGCGGAGTGCCGCAGGAGATGCGGGGCGTCGCTGGGGTCGGAGTGGCGACGGAGCGCCGTAGGAGATGCGGGGATGCGAGGCGCCTGTAGGGGTGCGGAGCACCTGCTGGGTGCGCCTGCGAAGGCGCTAAGTGTGAACCCCTTAGGATCCGGGTACCCGTTTACGACATAATTCGCAATATTCTATTCACATGAGATCACACAATTCGCAGGAAAACAGGAAATTTTTTTTCGCTCAGTTATACTTTCGCATGACATTCATATCCAAAATATAACCACAATATATAAGAGACAAATGGCACCAAAATTTCTTTTCATTAATTTCCATATCAATTTACAACATGTACAAGGATCTTCCAGTTTACATCATATATCCCAAAATGTGATACAAAAGAGATAGCATTTACATTATGATGTGAATCAAAAACTGAGACAAAAATAAACCATACTGTCTGGTGTATACCCTGTCTCATGGAAGCATGAACGGCTACTGAATAGCAGGCTGTTTGCCTGCCAAAACACGTTTAGGAAAGAAGAGGCGTCAACAATTGCTGGTACCTCCCAAAAACTTATAAAAATAAATAGACATTAAATATGTGCAAAAGCAAACAAGTAGAAAGGTGGAATAAGTAAAGTTTACATCACTTGCGTAAGTAAAAAGGTTTTCAGGCTATTTATAAGCGCCTCAAATGATTGTCCCATAACCCAACATTTCCCACATATGACATATTTATATAGTAGTTGAGTATTCATGAGTGTATGAGTGTAAGCATATATATCATTTTCTTCAGAGATCACGTTGGTGAGTGATAATGGAAAAGTTGAGATTGGAAAGATCTCGTTATTTATTTAAATTCTTAGATAGAGAGAATAGTCATTTCCTACTAATCCAAACTTTTGATCGTAACTTCTCCAGTTCTTAAGTTCAATTGTTTCAGATATAACTCCAGATGATGTAGATATAGATTTGGATGATCTGAATATAGAATCGCCAAGTCTGTTGGCGAAGTAAACTCAAGCGGTGAAGAAGCCTACAAATGGCTCTTCCGTCTCGCCCTCTAGTTGGAAGGACGGTCCAATAGAGGGATAGGTCTACTCCCCAACTACGCCACTGAGACGGGTGAGAGAGACTTCCCGAAAAAGTCGCTCTAGAAAATGGCCCGACTAGTACCGGCAACTGAGCTCGTACGTAAAACTGAAAACCAAGGATCCCCCGCCTGGGTATCCTAAAAGACAGGATCAGCGGAACTGGTCTAAAGTCAGAATCCCAACGAGGCGTAAAAAACACTGCGAGCTCGCGTAAAAACCGGAAAAGGACTGGGATCCTAGACCCACGCATTAAGCGGCCGCTGCCCTAACTGGGCTTCCTATCTCCCGCCCAGTTGAGGGTCACCGCGCCCTTGCACGGTCAGGTGTAAAGGTCACCATGACCGGCAATATTAATAATTGTCAATCATTATTGATTCTTAATATTTTTATTTGATAACTGTTCCCAACAATTTGTCTCATTTCTTTCTCCACCTCTATTATGATCAACTTAACATATTGTAGGTATCTTATCATATTAATAGATTATAATTAATAAATCAATTTATGAAGATTATTAGGATCTCAGGAAACCATTTGTTGTATTCGAAGAAGGGTGTCAAATTCCTAATAGTTTTATTTATCATAGTTTTGTAAGTTCTCAGTTCAAAGATATTAAGAGGCACGACGGTAGAAATGGATGCACGGCGGTAGAAATGGATGCGCTCTCCTGAGGATGCCAATCGCTCAAAGCTGCAAGCGTATCCCATGTATATAGGCAGTTCGCCGTACCATCAGCATGCGCTCTCCTGTTAAGTGCATCAGTCACTACGTTTCCCTTACCGGGATGGTAAGAGATCGTGTAATCATAATCCTTCAGTAGCTCGAGCCATCTGCGTTGTCTCATGTTCAGCTCCTTCTGATCAAAGATGTACTTCAGACTCTTGTGATCCGTGAAAATCTCGAAGTTCACCCCATATAGGTAGTGACGCCAGATCTTCAAGGCGAAGACAACTGCCGCCAACTCCAAGTCATGTGTGGGGTAGTTCCGCTCGTGCGGTCTCAACTGCCGTGATGCGTAAGCAATCACCTGTCCTCTCTGTATCAACACTGCTCCTAGACCTTCTCCAGATGCATCTGTGTAGACTGCATAGTCCTGAGTGCCTGAAGGAAGAGCAAGAATAGGTGTTGTAGTCAACCTCTCCTTCAGTGTCTGGAAGGCCTGCTCACATGAATCGTCCCAAATGAATGGAACTCTCTTCTGCGTCAACCGTGTCAGAGGGCGAACAATGCGTGAAAATCCGCTGACGAAGCGTCTGTAATAACCTGCTAGCCCAAGGAAGCTCCGAATCTGCGTGACAGTCTTGGGCTACTCCCAAGACATAAGTGCATCTATCTTCGTAGGATCAACTGCAATGCCTGCTCTAGAAATGATATGCCCGAGAAATGAGACCTGGGATAACCAGAACTCACACTTGCTCAAATTGACATATAGCTTGTGCTCCCGCAATGTGTCCAAAACAATCCGTAGATCATTCGCATGATCCCAATCATTCCGTGAGTAGATGAGCACATCATCGATGAACATCACTACAAACTTGTCCAAGTATGGACGGAAGATCCTGTTCATCATATCCATGAAAGCTGCAGGTGCATTGGTGAGCCCAAACGACATCACCACAAACTCGTAATGTCCATAGCGAGTTCTGAAAGTTGTCTTCGAAAATCTGACTCACGAATCCTCAGCTGATGGTAGCCTGAGCGAAGGTCGATCTTCGAGAAAACCGAAGATCCCTAGAGCTGGTCGAATAAATCATCGATACGTGGCAAAGGATAACGGTTTTTCACCGTTCTCTTGTTCAGCTGCCTGTAATCGATGCACAGTCTCATGGATCCATCCTTCTTCTTGACAAATAGAACCGGAGCACCCCAAGGTGAAGTGCTCGTCCTCACGAATCCCAAATCAAGTAACTCCTGCAACTGCACCTTCAGCTCCCTCAATTCGGCTGGTGCCATGCGATATGGTGCCATAGAGATCGGCTGTGTATCTGGCAGCAATGTGATCTCGAACTCGATCTCTCTCTCAGGAGGTAATCCTGGTAACTCATCAGGAAACACGTCAGGGTATTCTGATACTACTCGGATGTCCTGTATCATCGGATCCTGGTCAGATACCTCTCGAACAAATGCAAGGTATGAATCACAACCCTGATCGACAAGTCGCTGGGCTCGCAATACTGAATTGTACTCCATGGTGGAGTCCTGTATAGTACCTGTATCTACTCAAGGGTGAACTCGGGTAAACCTGGAATCCTGAAGACAACTGTCTTCCTAAAACAATCAACTAGTGCATGATGAGTAGATAGCCAATCCATGCCCAAAATCAAGTCGAAAAGCTGCAGAAGTAGACAATCTGCGATCATCTTGTGACCGCCAATTAGTACGGGCAAGTGCCTGACTATCAGTGAAATAATGAATAACTGGCCACCTGGCCCTCGGATGTGATATGGAAAAGAGAGAGTCTCTGCGACTCTACCTAAAGAAGCAAGTAGCCTCGAAGCAAGAAAAGAGTGTGTCGCACCAGAATCAAATAAGACATGGAAAGGTCAGCCCAAGACTGAGACCATACCTTTCACCACGGTAGCGGCTGAACGTGCATGCTCCTCAGTAACTGCATGTATCTGCCCCTGCCTGGCTGGTGCGGCACTGGAACCTGCCACACTCTGCGTCTGTCTCTGCTGCGGTCGCCTAAAGTTGGAGTTCCTGCCACGGAAACTCTGTGAACGCTGTGCCTGAGGCTGCGACTGTGAAGGCTGTGGCTGAGGCTCACCAGAAGCCTGTGGGCACTGTGATCGATAATGCCCCCACTCGTGACATCGATAGCATCGGACTGGCCCGGTAGGTGGAGTGGCGGTGTCTGTGCTCCGGGCTGGTCTTGCAGGTGGTCTATCTGCTCGCTGCGACCCAGATGGTCGAGCGGACTCTGTGCCACGCCCGGAGAGTACTCCTCCTAGAGTAGTTGATGGAGAAGAGCGAGCACTGCCTGTGAAGGACGAACCTGTAGGTCGGAACCGTCTGTCTGACCTCTGCTGCTGAAATGGTCGACGTATCGGTCCAAAAGATCGCCGCGGTCTAGGCGCTGCTCCAGACGAGCTCCCGAAACGTCTCCCTCTAATGTCCTCGAACTTCTCCGCAGCATCAGTAGCCTCGGAGATGGATGTGATGTGTAGTCCAGTCAGCTTCTCCTGTACCTCCTCTCGCATGCCGCCAATGAACTTTTCCAGATTCTCCTCTGGAAATGCGCCAGCTGCTCGTGTATGTCGTGACAGCTCTGTGTATCGGATAAAGTAATCTCTGGCGGTCATCTGTCCCTGACGAAGCTCTGCAAAAAGTCGGCGCTGGGACTCCTTCCACTTCGCAGAAAAGAAGTGGCCTCGGAACTTCGTCTCGAAATCATCCCATGTAGGCTCTCGGCCTAGCTCATACACTACAACATCCCACCATCTCTCGGCAAAATCCGTCAATGAATACTCCAAGAAGGATAGCCACGTGTCTCGTGGCGCGCGAATCATCCTGAACACCTTCGTCACCCGCTTCAGCCACTGTTCAGCAACATCTGGTGTACCTGTACCCTCAAACAAGGGTATGTTGGCGCGGTGGTAGGATGTGAAAATGGACTGGTGCCTGTGAATGGCTGAGTATCGTGTGCACCCTTGATGCAAACGGCTTCCGGCGTCGACGATAAAATTAAAATAATTTGGAGGTGGAATATTGGTGGAGAAAAGGAGAGGTTGAGAAGAAGAAATCTCGTCGGTAACGAGGGATTGAAGAAGGAGAACCGCGGAGATCGCGTGGAGGGAGAAGGGAGAGAGAGGGGATAAAATGAGATAAACTCAATATTTCATTAATACTTGACTGATTAAAAACAATGGGCTACCCTCTCTTTATATAGGAGAGAGGGGTCTACAAAAATAGTAAACTAATTTAAATTGACAACCAACTTATCCTAATTGGACTCTAACAAATTCAAATTGACCTCTAATTACTCTAATTAGACTCTAACTAATTAATTGACCAACAATTACAATTAAAATCTACGAAATAAACGTTGAGATCACATGCGATCTCAATTATTTAATTAGACCATTACGACCACTAAAAACGTAAATAAAATTGATAATTGTTTAATTAAATAAATGTGGCCCCATAATTTGGGGTCACGCTGCATCAACTCTCCACCGCTTTCAAAAATTCGGCTCCTGACGAATTGCGTGAACTGCAAGCTTGGAGGATGATTCGGCGGCTTCAATTGACTGCTGGAAGAACATGTGGGGTGTGAACGGCGGAATCCATGTGCGGGTGGGAGAGGCGTGGCTACCGTGGTTGAAAAACATATGCGGTGCGTACGGTGGCGTTGTCTCGATCGTCGTCTTCTTCCCATGGTACTCAAAGAATTGATGCGGCATGGAGAATATGGCCCTTGAATAATCCATGATGAAGTAATGGCACAAAGAGAGGAGAAGGGGAGATGTGTCTAAAAATTGGAGCCATGGGGTCCTTAAATAGGGAGAACCCAAGATGAGAGTCCTACTTGGATAAGGAATAGCCCCTGATTTTCCAATTTCAGCCTTGTTTTTCAAAGATTTCGGCCGCCAGGGGTGCTGGTGCAATTTTCGCACCCCTTTCTTTTTCCTTCCTTTCTTGTGGCTTTTGACTTTTCTGGAAATATCGGGAAGCTGGGGTTCTTTCTCGCAAATTTCCCTACTTGGTGTCCAACCCCTCAATTCACGGGGTGGAAATCCCGTAGTTTTCGCCCCTTTAGTTAGGGCCTGCGCTATACGCGCGCGGGTGGAGGCCTTCTTGAAGGCGCGACTCGGGGCGACGTCGAGCGGCGAGCAGTGCGCCGTATCGTGGACGAAGGGGCGGCGTCGAGCGGCGATCCGGGCACCGAGGCGTGGACGAAGGGGCGGCGAGAACTGGGGGAAGAGGGTGATGGTGGGCGGCGCGAGAGGTAGGAGGGGAGGGGGCGGGGGCGAGGCGACGCGCCTGGGAGAGGAGAGGGGGCGCTGGCGGCGCGGGACTGCTGGGTGGTTGGAGAGGTGTGCGGTGGGGAGGGTGGGGCGAGGTGTCTGGCGCGCGGGAGTAGTTGGGAGGCGACGGGGGTATGGTGGCTGGTCGAAGGGGTGGTGCGGTGATTGGGGTGCTGCGGGTGGGGTCGGCTGCAGCAGGGGTGGGGTTGGGGTTGAGGTGCGGCGGTGCAGGAGAAGGTTTGGGGCGTTGGGTGCGCACGGGAGGGGGTAGGAGGGGGATCGGGAGGGGAGGCGCGGCGGTTGTAGGGTGTGGCTGGCGGCCGCGCGGACCGGGGAGGGCAGGGGAAGTACCTGGGCGGCCTGGGGGGGTGCCGGGATGGTCGGCGGGGGCAGCGGGGCCGATTCCGGCGGCGAATATGGTTCTGGAAGGTGCTGGACAGCCACCGTTTGGTCTTCTTTCGCGATGTTTTCTTCGTCACATCTTGCGGTAACGACTTCAACGGGTGGCGGCTTTGATTGGGCATCGCGGTAGGCCTCAAGGTTGGCCGTGAAGTCCCGAAACATTGATGACATGGCTCGGAAGTTGTTCTGCAAGTCACGTAACATGTGCTCGGTTTCCTTGTCGTAGGCGTCATTGGCTCGCCTCTTTCGTTCGGATGAACGATGGTGTCGGTGCGGTCGCCGGGGCGGATCGTTAGATCGTGAGGACGATCTAAATGCCATGCTCTGATACCAAATGATGCAAACGGCTTCCGGCGTCGACGATAAAATTAAAATAATTTGGAGGTGGAATATTGGTGGAGAAAAGGAGAGGTTGAGAAGAAGAAATCTCGTCGGTAACGAGGGATTGAAGAAGGAGAACCGCGGAGATCGCGTGGAGGGAGAAGGGAGAGAGAGGGGATAAAATGAGATAAACTCAATATTTCATTAATACTTGACTGATTAAAAACAATGGGCTACCCTCTCTTTATATAGGAGAGAGGGGTCTACAAAAATAGTAAACTAATTTAAATTGACAACCAACTTATCCTAATTGGACTCTAACAAATTCAAATTGACCTCTAATTACTCTAATTAGACTCTAACTAATTAATTGACCAACAATTACAATTAAAATCTACGAAATAAACGTTGAGATCACATGCGATCTCAATTATTTAATTAGACCATTACGACCACTAAAAACGTAAATAAAATTGATAATTGTTTAATTAAATAAATGCGGCCCCATAATTTGGGGTCACGCTGCATCAACCCTCGTCAGCAAAGTCAACAGGGTCCCGCTCCCTGTCTAAGTCCGCATCTTCCTCAGCTCCATGCTCTGGTATGCCCTCTAGTGGATCATCAGGATGAGGCTGCTTGACCTCAATGGATTGGTGCTGATCCTGTCGTATCCCATCCTGTGATGGATGGTACGTGAAATCGGATAGGTCCTCAAACCTCATCTCTATATCTGTCTGCCTGTCGGCAATCTCAGTCTGCTGGGCCAAAATCTGCTCCTGTTGACCTTGCATGGCAGCCTGCTGCTGCTGGAGGTCGGTGAGGGCAGTCAGTTTGCGTGCCAACTGGTCAGCCGTCTCCTGACCGGGTCGAGATGCCATGGCTCTGCATGAGAACCATAATTAGTCATAACAATACCATAGACAGATACTTATCATAAATGCTTTTCTCTTCTTGGGATATAATATGAAAATTAATGAAATCGGTGGCATTTGTGGTGGTTGAATATGAATGTCATAATTCCCTTCTCGGATTCACGGCAAGTCAGAAGACTGCCGCTATCTGAGAACTTAATGCGATCGGAATTGAGATACTGCGAATGTGTGTATCGGGGTACCACTCCTTTGATACCAAATTGTGAACCCCTTAGGATCCAGGTACCCGTTTACGCTTCTTTCGCGGCATTTCATTCATACAAGATCGCATAAGTTACAGAAAAACAGGGGAAAATTTTTTTCGCGTAATTATGACATTCATTTCCAACACATAACCACAAAGTAAAAGAGACAAATGGCACCAAAATTTCTTTTCATTAATCTCCATATCAATTTACAACATATACAAGGATCTTCCAGTTTACATCATATATCCCAAAATGTGATACAAAAGAGATAGCATTTACATTATGATGTGAATCAAAAACTGAGACAAAATAAACCATACCGTCTGGTGTATACCCTGTCTCCTGGAAGCATGAACGGCTACTGAATAGCAGGCTGTTTGCCTGCCAAAACACGTTTAGGAAAGAAGAGGCGTCAGCAATTGCTGGTACCTACCAAAAACTTATAAAAATAAATAGACATTAAATATGTGCAAAAGCAAACAAGTAGAAAGGTGGAATAAGTAAAGTTTACATCTACTGCGTAAGTAAAAAGGTTTTCCGGCTATTTGTAAGCGTCTCAAATGATTGTCCCATAACCCAAGATTTCCCACATATGACATATTTATATAGTAGTTGAGTATTCATGAGTGTATGAGTGTAAGCATATACATCATTTTCTTCAGAGATCACGTTGGTGAGTGATAATGGAAAAGTTGAGATTGGAAAGATCTCTTAATTTATTTAAATTCTTAGATAGAGAGAATAGTTATTTCCTACTAATCCAAACTTTTGATCGTAACTTCTCCAATTCTTAAGTTCAATTGTTTCAGATATAACTCCAGATGATGTAGATATAGATTTGGATGATCTGAATATAGAATCGCCAAGTCTGTTGGCGAAGTAAACTCAAGCGGTGAAGAAGCCTACAAATGGCTCTTCCGTCTCACCCTCTAGTTGGAAGGACGGTCCAATAGAGGGATAGGTCTACTCCCCAACTACGCCACTGAGACGGGTGAGAGAGACTTCCCGGAAAAGTCGCTCTAGAAAATGACCTGACTAGTACGGGCAACCGAGCTCGTACATAATTATGAAAACCAAGGATCCCCCGCCTGGGTATCCTAAAAGACAGGGTCAGCGGAACTGGTCTAAAGTCAGAATCCCAACGAGGCGTAAAAACACTGCGAGCTCGCGTAAAAATCGAAGAAGGACTGGGATCCTAGACCCGCGCATTAAGCGACCGCTGCTCTAACTAGGCTTCCTATCTCCCGCCAGTTGAGGGTCACCGCGCCCTCGCACGGTCAGGTGTAAAGGTCACCATGACCGTCAATATTAGTATTTGTCAATCATATTGATTCTCAATATTTTCATTTGATAACTGATCCCAACAATTTGTCTCATTTCTTTCTCCACCTCTATTATGATCAACTTAACATATTCTAGGTATCTTATCATATTAATAGATTATAATTAATAAATCAATTTATGAAGATTATTAGGATCTCAGGAAACCATTTGTTGTATTCGAAGAAGGGTGTCAAATTCCTAATAGTTATATTTATCATAGTTTTGTAAGTTCTCAGTTCAAAGATATTAAGAGTAAAGACATTTCTAATTCTTGCTCCAATGCAATTAAATGGTTAAGAAGATATCATCCTGTATCATTTGATTCTAAATAATATATAATTAGTATTTCTGCTTATTTATCTACTACATTGATCTTTTTGTTTTTAGAATTTTGACAGGAATTCACTAGAAATTTCGTTATTGCACTATTTAGTGGATCACATGAATCTATGTGAAAAATCAAAGGAACCTCAACAAGTGGGCGTTGAAATCTACACCTCTAATTATGTTGGTTATTATTAAGTATGCAACCTATCCTTCTTCTACGTGTACTTTAGTAGTGTCATACATAATAAAATGCCCTCTTCGTAATAAAAGAAATAATAATTTCAGGGGAAAGAAAAAGACAATTGTTCAGGGCACCAAAAATCTCCTTATTCTGAAAATGCACATATGCATCGTTA
The DNA here is from genome assembly GCA_037367405.1 of Ottelia alismoides. NCBI lineage: Eukaryota > Viridiplantae > Streptophyta > Magnoliopsida > Alismatales > Hydrocharitaceae > Ottelia > Ottelia alismoides. Next base: position 793,532 of record JAZKJV010002049.1, on the reverse strand, counting down.
TCTGAATAGATACAGTATATGATATTTGTAACTGCGATTGGATAGAATGGTCACTATGTCAACCATATACATGCTTCCAATCTAATCATACTTCAACTAATTTAGATCCAATTTATAACTCCAAACACCATTCATCTATATGATCTACAAAAGAAGATACTGATCGACAACATAATAACATGATAAGTCATCATCAAATTCAAACTCCTGAAGATTCATATCTAATTTGTTCATGGCAAGATCCAAACCTCCTGTCACAAATAGTGCTCGGATAGGAGCCTTAAAATAACCCCACAAATCTTATTTCTTTGGAAATCATCATGTAAAAAAATATTACCATATATATCTGTATATGTATATATATACATATTAGGGGTAACCTAAAACCAGAATAACCGCAGATTATCTTGTGATATTCAATTGGTTGATAATAAACTTAGGAGAAATTATATTGACAAGACCGACCAACAACTCTTTGAAATGTAAAACCTGTAACAATTATAACCCACAAGGACAACCTGCTTTTTCATATTGTTTTTGACAAAATTTAAACTGGTATTTATTGGATTTAAAATTTGAGATGAAAGAAACCCAATTTTGAGTATCACTAGAGAAACGAAATGATCATTTAATTCATACTTTCCAGCAAGAGGAGGTGAAATAACGCACATGCAAGGCAGCAAGAAGAATTAGGGACAGGGATAGTACCTATTGAAGAAAAGTGGATTGAACTTGCATGCACAACAGCAAAGTACAACAGCTCCTTCTGCTGTTGAGGATCAAAAATTTCAATTGTAGCAGTTTGCAAGCCTTTCCAGCTGTAATTGAAGGCTGCAGCTCATGTTCTTCTAACTTGCGGTAGATTGGATGCTGGATTGTTGATAGGGAACAATAGCTATGGTTGCTTTTGGTCATGCACCGATCAGTGGAGGTCAGAGCAGAAGAAGAACGGGGGCACAAAGGCTGGAATTTGGGGATTTTGAGAAAAGAGGGAAATGTTCGGAGGAGTTGGGGGGAAAAAACGAAGATGGAAATGGGTTTATATAACCAAGGAGGAAGTCCTTGGAAATGGACAAGTGGAGAGCACCATTATGGCAAGTGTTATAAGAATAAAAGAGAAAAAAATAATACACTCACGGCTGAAATGTGTAATCTATGCACAGTCAGAATTTTTTTTAATTTATTTACCCTCACTTATTTGAATAATCCAAAGTCCTCTGTATTAGTGCCTCACGCGTCGGATTACGACGTGAAATATCTCGATTTAATCGTCTCAAAATGACGATCAAAATGAGTATAATATCCATATACTTTCGGTCGGGTTTGGAATACCCGAAATTTTCGGATACGATTTTTGTTTAAGATTAAATTTTGTGATTTAACAATACCAAACGACCTCTGATTGACGAACGGTCGATTCCGTTGGTCTTGTATCGTTGAATCGGATATAATGACAGTCTTGGTTCGTTTTGCGGTTCCCGAATTTGCGTCGCGGCTTTTTCGCGGCGCGCATTACGAAGCGACCGATTTTTAGTCGATTTCGCCCGAACAACTTTTGATTCTCGATCAATTGATCATTTTAGTTTATCTAATATTGTTAGATAACTTAATTGGGTTAATCGGACTCGAATCGAGTCGAGTTCGGGTTTACGCGGATCCCAGATGTTACACTAAGCCCCGCTGAAGAGGGAGGCACGTAGCGGCCCGGGCGTTGGAGAAAAAAAGGTGCATGTAGGGAGAGGAGCCTGACGGTGGTGGGTGGGAATTAGGTCAGAGCACTGGTCTAGGACCGCCGCTCTGATACCATGTGGAGAACAACGAGAGAATAGAGTTGCATGCTTTATTCTAGAGGTCTAGGGGTCCTTATATTGGACGAAACCCTAGAGAGCTTAAAAGAGAGAAAATACATAAGTGCCCTTAATGGGGTTACAAGAATGATAACTAAAAGCCGTAAAGTATATTACTAACAACCGAGTTTGTAGATTTCACAGCCATAGGTGATCCAAATTTGATGGTTATCGATGCTTCCGACTCTCGCTATACTAGGAGTCATGGATGCAAAAAATGGTCTAAACGACCGTTTAAACGTATGCGATGCTCGACCGCATCGTTTAACCAAAATCGGGTCAATAAACGTTTCGGGCCGCATAAACGGCCTTAAACGGCCTAAAACATCCTTTTAAGAATATGGATCTATTTTCTTCAAAGGATCACCATTATCCACAACCTTTTGGATTCATGCTATGAATTGTAATTGTTTATCTTGTCTATTTTGACATTTGGCTATGCATTCTAATTGTTTATGTTATCTATTTTGACATTTAGATGAAACATTTCCTTGAATTTGACAATATTTGATCTATATTGTAAATATGTGATTATATTTTTCTTATTTATTTATACTTTTTTTATTAATTATATGTATGTAATAATTTTTTATTAAAAATGCAAAACCGCATAACCCGTTTAATTTCCATTTAAACTCCCGCATACCATTTAATCAGTAATCAATGACCCTACCGACTGAATACCGCATATCGCTTTTTGCAACCTTGCTAGGAGTTCATGCTCTCTCTAGATTAGATTGCTGGGTATGTGGAGCTCCTGGTGGCCTTTCACCTAGCCTCAGCTACCTCTCGTCTGAGGTCCAGATTAGAACATATGTCCATTGTTTGGTAGTCAGGGGAGGAGGTTGCACGACGGATTATGTTCATATTTGAGAAGACGAGGTTTTTAGAAGAGGGATACAAAGGCTTAGTTGTAGAACAATGGTAATTTGAGGATTGCAAACGCTCAACCATTGTAAGTTTATTCCATAGAATGGTGGCTTTCTGGAAGCTATTAAGTGCATATAAGAAGGTACATGAGAAGCAGAACTACTGCGAGGGATGTAACGAACATGTACGGATATAGGTGTTTCCATATCCTAATCGATTTTTAAATACGAATACGGATGCAGATACATGTATTAGCGGATATGAAAATTTTGTTACCATATCGTTACAAAAACGAATATGGATGTAAAAGGGATATTGATCGTATATGAATAATATTAGAAATACTATATAGATTATCTTAAATAATAAATATACATGATTTAGGTATTCTAAATACTATATAGATTATCTTAAATAATACTATATTAGATGGAATACACATGATTTAGGTATTCTAAATGTGCTTATATCATAATAATTATATCAAATATGATAAAAAGATGGTATAAAATTATGTTATACACGGTTAAACATAATTTACAACCATATTTATATATGAAAACGGATATAGATACACATGTTTGCGTATTCAAAGTGATATCCACATCCGTATTCATTTTAAAATAGATACAAATATGGATGTCAAAATCTGTGTAAAACAGATACAATAACGGATCTGATACAGATATATCTGTATGCATTTGCACCCTTGACTACCGCAGGTAGGAGGTGCAGGCGACAATTTATATGTTCGACGATGTGGAGGACTCCAGAGACCTCTCCATAAAAGAGCTCGAGGAGAGGGCTACTTCAAGTATGGTTATCCAATCCCTGTTCCCTTCTTTTATTGAATAAGATTTTTGGGGAGTGCACCGTCGAGTGTATCCCCCTGGCTTCTGGATTTCAAAAAAAAAGGTAAGGTTATCCAGGATGAGGATAAAAAGAAGTTAATGGAGTGGAGGCATAGATCACGACATAAGTGGCTAAAAAAGTGGTGCAAGTACCAAGTCCTTCCACATAATTGCTAGTGGTAGGAGATATCGTAATATCCTCCGACTGGTAGTGGTGAATGATGCTCGGTTCGAAGGAATCCTGCAGATGGTCTAAGTTATTGCAGGTTACTACCACGTGTGATCTCGTCGTATGCCTTGCATGGAATGGAGGTGGTTGGGCACAGAGACCACTTCCAATTCAAAGGTGCAGAGCTCCCATTTGGCGTGGAGATTCGAGCGTGGAAGAGATTAAACCAACTGTTTTTGGTTTAATGCAGATGGTGCCCCATGACCTGATAGGTTTCCAGTCTATATTTAGAGAGTTTTGGGAGGTGGTGGTGGATGATGTTGTGGCCTTGACGCTGAAATTTTTCGGAGAAATGCAAGTTTTGACTGACTCTATAGAGTATTGTTGTTTTTGTTGCAAATGAAGGAAGGGCTAGATAGGGTAGAGGACTTCCAACCTCTTGCCCTATCAAACACAATCTATTTAGTTGTGGCAAAGGTGTTTGCTAACAGGAGGGCCTGGCAACATTATTTCATATGTACTTTTATACCAGGGAGACAAATTGTGGATAACTTGGCGATGACCCCAAAGATTCTCACAGATTGGAAGAGGAGGCAAATCAGAGGCATGCTTTGAAAAGTCGATTTTTCTAAAGCATATTATAGTGTGGATTGGAGCTTTCTGTGGTCAGATTTGGCCATACATGGGTTCTCTGACTTGTGGATTACATGGATGAAAAGATGTGTTATAACTGCATCATATGCGGTGCTTGTGAAAGGGTGCGCCAAAAGATGTTTTTTCCAACCGCAAAATGGAGTTGGCAAGGTTGCCCTTGGGCACCTCTGCTCTTCGTGGTGGCTACTGGCGTTATTGCATGTATGGTGAATCAGGCAATGGCCCAGGGTTGACTACATTATAGGGTCATAGTGAAATCTTCATTCCTATTCTCCAATATGTAGATGGTACAATCCTTTTATAGGAGGGAGGGAGGAAGCTAGGGAGATGACTTCTGTATTGGATATCTTTGGTGAACTGTTTAGATTGAAGATCAATTGGAACAAGTTTGCTTTTGTTCCTTTTTGTCTTACTGAGACTGAGGTGGCTGCTTGTAGTTCCACTTTGGGCACTGTGGTTGGCTCTCTGTCGCATCGCTACTTGGGTCTACCTCTTGCCTGTGGTCGCATACCGCACTTGTCAGATTGGCTGTTGGCTGTGGAAAAAATTGAGAAAAAACTCTTAGCTTGGAAGGCGTTGTTCTTATGACAAGTGGACGGCTTGTGCTTATATATGCGATTCTTGCGACAATTCTTGTGTTCTTTATGTCCTCTAGAGTCTAGACCGGTGCTACTTGAGATTAGGCACCACATCGAGAAGTTTATGAGGAGGTTCTTTAGGGCTCGTCGAGCCAAAGCTCTTGTGGTATACAATTGGTGGATTGGGAGACTGTTACACTCCTGAAGGATGAGTGGGGCCTTGGTATCCCTCTCTTGGAAATAAGGCACTCCTGATGAAGTGGATGGTAAGGATTTGGGGGTGATAGTAAAGACATTTGCTGCAGGTTAATTTATGGAATTTATGGTGTGCATGCCTACTCATCTTTAACGTCGCGCCCCCACCATCTAGCTTCGACTTTCTGGAGAGGGTTTTGCTTCGGCTTACCACAACTCCCTACACACTTCCATCATGTTGTGGGAGATGGCTTTTCCTTCATTTTTGGAAAATGCAATTAGACTGATGAGGGATCTCTGGTGGAGAGATTCCCACGTTCGCACTGGCCTCAGACCATGGCATGATTGTTTCTGTGGGTAGATGGCTCTTGGTCCCCAACTTTTTGGTCAGAATTTTTCAGATCAGTGGCTCTTGGTCTCCAATTTTTTGGCTGCAAAATTTTTCAGATCAATGGCTCAAGGAAAGTTGGTGTAGCTCCGATCGAAGATAATATGGCTTGGCCATTTGCAAAGGAGGTCAGCTGCTGCACCTGTTAGGAGATGCGAGTTTTGGGATGTTGAGCCGGCTAAGAGAGTGCGAGGACGACCCAAGAAGTGTTGGAATGAGACTGTACGAAGGGATTTTAGTTTTTTGGAGAAAAGCTCGATATTGACCCAAGGTAGATCTGAATGGAGGCAAAGAATCCATGCAACCGACCCTACTTAATTGTGGGAAAAGGCTCTGTTGTTGTTGTTGAATGGCTGCATGAGTTCATTGAAATGATGGATTCCCGAAGCACCTAGGATGGCCCTACTAAGGGGCGAGACCACTGGTGTTGGAGGAATGGGGAATCCCATGTGAAGCATGCATATCGAGCTTTGGACAGATTGCCGATTCTTGTTTTTTTGGCAAGCCGGTAATTTTGGGGGTCCGGGTGTCCCCTCTCATTAATAAGAAAGATTTTACAATGTAGCACATATGAGGCATATAGCCTCTTAGAAAACACAACTTAACTCAAAATGGCCAACATGGCCTTAGACCTTGAGGTCTATCTAAAGCTATCTCTTCCTTGTTTTCTCTTTAGCCTTCTTGAAGTTTGGAGTGCGCAGCTTGAAATCCTGTTGTACTCTGAAATCAGGGCTGTAAACACTTGCTGCTTCTCTTGTTTCTTCACTTAAATCAGGAGCTTCTTGTTCTGCATCACCATGATTAATTGATTTTCCATCAGAACCTGTAGGAAAATGAATAGATGGAATTTCTTGCACCTCTGTGTTTAGCTTACGCAATTGCTTCGGAGTAGAAAAATCTTTCTTGCTTTCTCAGTTGTTTGCCAGTTAACCCCTTCCTCTTAATCATAGACCAAGAGTCTTCCCCTTCCATTTTCTTCGCCAAATTCTTTTGAATTGCCAAGGAAGCCTGTTGGAATTCATATAACAATGCATCATTTGAAGGTAAAGGAGGAATCACTGGTTGTGCTCTGGGGTCCCTTGAATAACAATGCATCATTTGAATTGCTAACAACGAGAAATCTAAGGTGGTTGCTTTCGGGATGAACGATGAAGAGCGCGGGGCGCTAGCTAACGTCACTGGTTGTGCTCCGGGGTCCCTTCCGCTCAGCTATCTTCGCCTCCCTCTGACGGATGGAAAGTTAAAGAAATGTGACTGGGACACTGTGATCCAGAATATGGAACAGAAGATGGCAGGTTGGAAGACGTCCTGCTTGTCCAGAGGGGGAAAATTGATACTGCTTAAACATGTTCTTTCTGCGATCCCGATTTTCTTCTTCACCACGCGTATTCTACCTACCGACGTGCGTAAAAAATGGAGGCGCTGATGAAATTTATCTCTGGTCGGACGACAAGCAACAGAGGGTGGGAGTCCATCTTGTGGGCTGGGAGGAGGTGACAAAGAGGAAGAAAGATGGTGGGTTGGGGATCCGTGACGTGGAATGTATGAATAAGGCGCTGATCGGTAAATGAGCCGCCTATATCTGGGGCCCATCGCAGTCCATTGTGGACAGGCTTCTCCATAAGGTTTATGGCGTGCAGGGCGAGCTGGTGGCCCCGAGTCTCCGGTGGGAGTCCCCGCTCTGGTCTGGCATTCGCGGCGTATTACCGACGCTGTCGCCCTTCCTTTCGCCGATTGTGGGGAATGAACAGCTTTTCCGCTTTTGGAGTGATGATTGGTCCGGGAGGGAAACCTTTGCGTTAGATTCCCAAGGTTGTTCGCGTTGGCAGCGGATCGGAACTGTACCGTATCCCAGGCAGGGGAAACGGGCACTTGGGCCCCTCTTTTCGTCAACGACTTGACACCGCAGCGGTTGGAGGACTTTCTGCGGCTTCTTTCCGAGTTACCTTCGGTTGTTGACACTCTGCATGATGGGAGGCCCGACTCCCCGGATCACTTTGAGTGGGTTGGGATGAAGCTCTCCACTAAGAACATCTACAATCACCTACGCAATTCCTCGGTGGTACCAAGGACGGATTTAACTCAGGACTTATGCTTGGTGTGGGCCACAAAGATACCTATGAGGGTCAAAGTTTTCCTTGGGTGCTTACGAAGGGATCGGATTTGCGATAAGATGAGAAGGGCACGCATTTTTGGCATTCAAGATACTGTCTGTGATAGATGTCAGGCGCAGCAGGAGGACGCCGACCATATTTTCTTCACTTGCCGCTATTCATCAGAGGTTTGGCAGGCCCTGAACCTGGCATGGTTGCGGCGCGAGGACGCCATAACGTTTTGGGAATCCATCAGGAGGATCGGTTTAGGCTCTACGGACGATATCTCTATAGCGTTCGCGACACTGTGGGCGATATGGCAAGGGAGAAATGAATGTATCTTTAACAACATCAGGTTCTACCCTGAAAATGTTTTGATTCACTGTAAAGCCCTATACAGTTCCTGGGCATCGCGCTAATTGTAAAACCTTTTTTCAATATAACATGCGGTAACTCCCATCTTGGGAGTTCACCCGAACTTATTTTCAAAAAAAAAGGAGGAATCACATCAGTGTGTAACTTTTCATTAGCTTCAACAATCCTCTTCTTCTGTTTAGAGTGCAGGATATCATCTGACGATACAAAATTACCTTCAGCAGCATTTGGCTTTAGTTCCAACTGTAGATGTTTATGCTGTAGCTCCTCGTCAATTTCCGCTTCCATTGGCAAAGAAGGTACACCAGAAATCTACCTAATTCCGCCTCAATCGACTCATCAGTAGTCTCCATTTCATCCTCCTTATCATACATCAAATGGTGAAGAAAAAGAGAAGGTTTCTCTCCATCATTCTGCTGATGTTGCTGCATATTATTCTTGGGATTTTTAGTCTTTACTTCTTGACTTTGCTGAGAAATCGAATTGCTCTTAGTCTCTAAGTCATTTTTTTCCTTTACTTTCTTTTCAGACACCATTGTCTTCCATTCGTCATCATCCTTGGCCTTCGCTTGAGGCTGGAAAAAAGAGGGTTTGGAAGGATATGGGGCAGCAATTTCTTTGTGCAGCTGCTATATTTCCTTCCCATCTTTTATCACTAAAGCTCCACCCCTTCTCACAACCCTAGCAGGAGGATTAATCCCCCCCCTTCAGAATCCCTTTGCCTTTATCCAAAGTCTGAGTTGGTTTAATCTGCTGCTGATGAAAAAGATTTTCCATCTCAGTTTGCTGCTGCTGTCCCAAACGTTGCTTCTGCTGCTGAGTCTGCTCCTCCAAAATGAACTGTAGTTGCTGATGCTTTTGCTGTTGTTGAGAAAAATCAACATCTCCTTGAACTGGAGGAGATTCATATTGCTGATTATGTGCTGAATCAACCCCTTGATCTTCTTTTATCACTAGAGCTCCATCTCTTCTACTAACTATAAACCCCCGAGGATCCGGGTACCCGTTTACGACATTTCGCCTTACAACATTCATTAATATCGCATTAAGTAACTGAAAGTACGGGGAAAATTTTTCGCGAATGAAATAATTTTATCTGACATTCACATAATCATTCATAACAGCAAGTTCATAGAACAATTGTCACCAAAATCTCATTTCATTAACTTTTATATATTTAACATGTACAAAGTCTGACAGTACATACAGTATATCCCAAAAATCTGACTGAAGAGAAAATAAGCATATTACATTAATAACAGGACAAAAACTTGACACAAAAACACATACCTTCTAGTATAAACTCTATCTCCTGGAACCTGTATATCTACTGAACAACAGACTCCTTTCCTGCCATGCGTGCAAGGAAGAAAAGGAGTCACAATTGTGAATACAAATCCGTAGTTAAAAAAAACAATTATTTAATGTACAAAAGAGAGCAAGTAGAAAGGTGGAATAAGCACTATTTACATCTACTTGCGTGAGTAAAAAGGTATTCAGACTTGTAAGCATTTCTCATAAACTCTCATTATCCCAAACACTTTTCATATTTAACATACTTATTTTGTAATTAAATGTTAATAATTATAGGAGTATGCATATATGTATATATCTCTATTATTATATTGACCAGATATCAAATCTGTGGATTTGTCGATGTGAAAGATGGAATATGAAATATTTTTAGATTACTTGATTCCCAAGTTCAATAGGTAGGCATCAAATTCTTAATTTCAATTGTTTCAGATATAACTCCAGGTGATATAGATAAAGATCATGATTCTTGGTCTTGGAGATCATGTCGTGGAACTTGATGGCTACTTTCTTGTTTATTGAGATCATGTCATGGTTTTTGATAATGGACTGATATGATGATGATAAATTTGATCCTTAATTCTATTTACTCCTTCTAAGTTAGTGGATAGTCTGTGGTCTTGGTCTGTGTGTAACCTCACACTATGACTCTAAGGTATTTAAAAGTACCTTAGGGTTGGGGTGCCTCCGTAGGCATGCGGTGTTGTATAATGCATCCTAACTAAGTTCACAACACGTCCACTAACTTATAGGGTTTTTGAACCAGATTAAAGTCACTTCTAATCAACTAAATTTTAATTGTGATTTCCTCTAAACCTTCACTGTAACTCTCTCAGATGTACTCTCAATGATGTAGATATAGATGTAGATACGAATGATCTGGATGTAGAATCGCCGTCTGTTGGCGAAAGAAAACTCAAGCGGTGAAGAAGCCTGCAAATGGCTCTTCCGTCTCGCCCTCTAGTTGGAAGGCCGGTCCAATAGAGGGATAGGTCTACTCCCCAACTACGCCACTGAGACGGGTGAGAGGGACTTCCCGGGAAGTCGCTCTAGAAAAACAGCCCGACCGGTAACGGGCAACCGAGCTCGTACGTAAAACTGAAAAACCAGGATCCCCCGCCTGGGTATCCTAAAACAGGGTCAGCGGAACTGGTCCAAAGTCGGGATCCCAACGAGGCGTAAAAACACTGTGAGCTCACGTAAAAACCGAAAGAGGACTGGGATCCTAGACCCGCGCACTAGGCGGCCGCTTCCCTATCTGGGCTTCCTTTCTTCCGCCCAGTTGAGGGTCACCGCCCCCTCGCACAGTCAGGTGTAGGAGTCACCATGACCGGCACAATAATTTATAAGTCATTACTGATTCATAATTATCATCACTTGCTTGTCAGCTCAACTCTTCCCAACTCTTTATGTGGTTAAACATACAGATGTAGATCTCTTGATCAACTACTTTATTGATAGTGGTCCATTGATAACAGAGTGTATCTAAAAGATGATTTTTACAAATCCATTATTGATCATTACTGATTTTTAATAACCGCGTAGGTTCATTGATTTCATAACCCTATTTCCATATCTTGTAAGATTAGTTTCACAGATCTCAATGATTGGCCCCCTTCTATTATTATTATTAATTTCATTAGAAACATGATCCTTTAGTAAAAGAAATCAGATTTGATCTTATATATGACGATATCTAAAACTTCCATTTATAACATAGATTTTCTTGAGCTATTGAATAAAATATAGGAATCATAAGCTTTCAAAATCTGAAATTTAAATCCATAGTATAACAGTATTACTATGTTACCATTTCATTGGGATTATTGATATCTTAATTCCACTAAAATGATGTAATTATTGAATCAGGGTTTCTGAGTTCGACTCTTCTTACTAACCTTGGCAAAAGTTCACCAATATCCATGCTCTTGCAGTTCCCTATTAATTTCAATCACTGTGGTTATAAAATAAACTCACCTCATGTAGATCCAAATTCTTAAATTTGCTATACTAACTTCGATCATGTGCTTTTCACTTCCAGTATTGAGGGTATATTTGCTCTACCCAATAATTTAAATATACAATTTTTAGGACTCAATACAAGCTTAATATTTAACACATATAACAGAAGGTCAAAAATGCCCTTTTTAATCATTAACCGATCTGACCATATCGAGACTAATGGCATGATTGATCTAAGGTCAAGTACTGGCATAGGTCATGTTAAAAAAAAACTGGAACAACTAAGAGATTATACCCACGAATATCAGATGCATTGTCACGGTGAGAACAACACAACGAAAGTTTTATCAAATCTCAGGATCATCCATAATCATATAGTTCAGAAGTGAATGTCACTTAAGGAATAATTATTTATCAAACATTATACACCATTTTCCTTAATAATCAGGGTACCTCTTAGTGAGCTTAGCATATTTAGCCATCTAGTGTTTATCATCTATTAATTTGCACATCATCCATTGATGACAGATCTCAGCATATCTAGCCTCATATGGTTCCTTTAGTTCTCACACATCCTCAAGAAAATACTTAGAATTCTTATTCTAAATAGAGAAAATCAGCTCATTTATAATTAACACATTCTTCAAAACCAAATGAGGCATAGGTATCCATTAAATTGTAGGGTATAAAAGCTGATCGAATTGGGGTAATAATTCTCCAAATGTTCATTTGAAGTGCAATTGATCTAATTCAACATATGCCAGATGACTAATTTGATGTATCAAATGTTTACATCCAAGTTAAATTATCGAGATGATACACAGGAAACAACATGGAAACAATTTGTTATTAGCCTCATGCTTAGATCACATGCATTTTACTTTAGTTACTGAGGTGTAATGAAATAGAAATTTCTAAAAGATTGCAGTGATTATACCCTTCAAGAAACAGAAAAGGACACAGGAGAAATTCCAATATTGTCTCAAAATTCGACATGCAAGGCAGCAAAAAGGAATTGGTTGACAAGGGTTGTACCTAAGTCTTCCACATGAAGATCAAACCACATGCATGAGTTCTGATTAGGAGAACCAATAGTTTGTTCCACTGGAGACATGCAACAGCTCATAAAGAAAAGAGAAATATCTTGCATGAAGGAAGGGTTGTCATCGGAAGGGGGTTTGATGAGAGCCATACCTCCAACAGGCTTCTTTGGCTGAGAAGAATAAGGAGGAGGGTTGGAGGAATAGCTCCAACAGCAAGAGATCTACAACCGAGCTTTGAAGAGAGAGGTCCCCACCGTTGAGTGTAGCAGGAATTTAGAAGAGGAGGGGTTTGGTGCTATTAATAAGGGAGAAGGGATGGCTTTTGTTGCCACATGGATGGTCCTAAGAGAGTCAAGTGGAAGAAAATTATAGAGCTGTTGTGCAGCCATATGTCTGTTGGATAACAAATAAATTTTATATATTATTTTTTTTTTTACAACCGAGCACTGTCTGCTACCGTATTTTACTTTATTTATTAAACATTCTCTTCATTTGATATACTAAAGTCGACCGTATTTGCGCCTCGAGCATCCGTTTTCGATGCGCAATATCTCATTTTGATCGTCTCTAAATGGCGATCAATATGAGTATAATATTGATATACTTTCGGTCAAGTTTTGCCGAAATTTTCGGTGATTTTGTTTAAGGTTAAATTTTATGATTTAAAAATATCAAACGACCTCCGATTTACGAACGGTCGATTCCGTTGGTATTGTATCGTCGAATCGGATCTCATGATGGTCTCGGTTTATTCCACGGTTTCCGAATTTGCGTCGCGGCTTTTCACGGCACGCATTACGAAGGGATCGATTTTTGGTCGATTTCGTCCGAACGACTTTTGATTCACTACTAATTGGTCGTTTTAGGTTGTTTCGTATTGACCGTCAATGTTATTGGGTTCATTAGACCCAAAATCGGACGAGTTCGGGTTTACGCAAATTCCCGGATGTTACAATTATAAAAACCTCAAAGGGAGTCTCGTCCTCGAGACTCGAGTCAAGGTTAATAGGTATCTTGTCTGGATTTAATATGATCATAAAAACCTCAAAGGGTTTTGAACCCATAAAAACCTCAAAGAGAAAACAAGCCATATATTTGAACAAATATTTTATTACAAAGGCTTGTTTTGGTTATTACCTCAGAAAAGCTGCGGGTATCGTGCCCGCATGTCAGATTCGGTCTCCCACGTCGCCTCTTTGACGCCGTGTCGGTGCCACAAAACCTTGACCAATGAAATCTCTTTGCTGCAAGCTTTTTCACAGTACGATCAAGTATCTGGATTGGCTTCTCTTCATAAGTCAGATCTGGCTCCACATCTAGATTCTCATAACTGATGATGTGCCGTGGGTCATGGACATATTTCCTCAAGTTGGATACGTGGAAGACATCATGGATAGCTGAAAGATGTGGAGGAAGGGCTACTCAGTATGCCATTTTCCCCATTCTAGCAAGGATCTCAAAAGGTCCAACATATCGCGGTGCTAGTTTGCCGCGAACACCAAATCTCCGAATTCCCTTCATGGGAGATACACGGAGAAATACCCAATTTCCATCCTATAATTTATAGGAATGTCGTTAGTATGTGATTAAGTTGATTATATATGAGTTATCATTGAATAAGTGAAGATGAAATAATTAGATTACCTGAAACTCTATGTCTTTCCTCCGACGATCCGCATAGCTCTTCTGGCGGCTTTATGCCGTCAGAAGCCTCTGTCTCACAAGATCAACAGCTCTCGCAGTCTCCTCCAGGAGATCTACGGAATAGAGAGCATGATCACCTACCTCACGCCAATTGAGAGGTGTGAGGCATCTTCACCCATATATGGCTTCGAATGGTGCCATGCCAATACTGGAGTGATAACTGTTGTTGTACGTGAATTCCATCAAAGGCAAATGGTCCTTCCAGGACCCTTTCCACTTCAAAGTGCATGCGTGAAGTAGATCCTCAACCGTCTGAATGGTGCGCTCACTCTGACCGTCAGTCTGTGGATGATATGCAGAACTCATCTTCAGCTCTGTCTGTAGTGCCGACATGAACTGATGCCAATAATGTGAAGTAAATCTCGAATCCCTATCAGACAACACCTCACGTGGTATACCATGCAGTCTGATGATGTTCTGCACATACAGCTTGGCCAATCTGGATGGATTGTAAGTCGTGTTGACAGGTATGAAATGGGCTGACTTGGTCAACCTATCAACAACGACCCATATAGAATCATGACCACCCGGTGTCTTCGGCAATCCCATGACAAAATCCATGAAATGCTCTCACACTTCCACTCGGGAATGGGGAGAGAATGCAGTAATCCTGGTGGTCTTCTGTGCTCGGCCTTAACCATCCGACATGTCATGCATCTGCTAACATGTAGCGCCACATCGCTCTTTATTCCATCCCACTAGAAATGTCGATGCATATCACGGTACATCTTCGTACTGCCTGGATGGATAGATAACCGTGAACTGTGTGCCTCGTCCAAAATGTCTCTGCGAAGCTGCTCGTCATTGGGTACAACGACCCGTCCTGCCTTCCATAAAATAGACTCTGCCACGACAAAATCATCAAATTCATCCTTGACTGCGCGCATGTATCTATCATGAATCCAAGGATCGGACTTCTGGCCCTCTACAATACGATCCCAAAGACTATTGTATCGAGGAGGTACGGCGGTAGAAATGGATGCGCTCTCCTGAGGATGCCAATCGCTCAAAGCTGCATGCGTATCCCACGTGTATAGCCAGTTCGCCGTACCATCAGCATGTGCTCTCCTGCTAAGTGCATCAGCCACTACGTTTCCCTTACCGGGATGGTAAGAGATCGTGCAATCATAATCCTTCAGCAGCTCGAGCCATCTGCGCTGCCTCATGTTCAGCTCCTTCTGATCAAAGATGTACTTTAGGCTCTTGTGATCCGTGAAAATCTCAAAGTTCACCCCATATAGATAGTGGCGCCAGATTTTTAAGGCGAAGACAACTGCTGCCAACTCCAAGTCATGTGTGGGGTAGTTCCGCTCGTGCGGTCTCAACTGCCGTGATACGTAAGCAATCACCTGTCCTCTTTGTATCAACACTGCTCCTAGACCTTCTCCAGATGCATCTGTTTAGACTGCATAGTCTTGAGTACATGAAGGAAGAGCAAGAATAGGCGCTGTAGTCAACCTCTCCTTCAGTGTCTGGAAGGCCTGCTCACATGAATCGTCCCAAATGAATGG
This sequence comes from Ottelia alismoides, assembly GCA_037367405.1. Lineage (NCBI taxonomy): Eukaryota > Viridiplantae > Streptophyta > Magnoliopsida > Alismatales > Hydrocharitaceae > Ottelia > Ottelia alismoides. The sequence continues at coordinate 777,978 of JAZKJV010002049.1, read as the reverse complement.
AACTCCCTTCTGCGTCAATCGTGTCAATGGACGGACGATGCGTGAAAATCCGCTGACAAAGCGTCTGTAATAGCCCGCTAATCCGAGGAAGCTCCGAATCTGAGTGACTGTCTTGGGCTGCTCCCAAGACATAACTGCATCTATTTTCGCAGAATCAACTGCAATGCCTGTTCCAGAAGTGATATGCCCGAGAAATGAGACCTGGGATAACCAGAACTCACATTTGCTCAACTTGGCATATAGCTTGTGCTGTCGCAATGTGTCCAAAACAATCCGTAGATCATTCGCATGATCCCATTCATTCCGCGAATAGATGAGCACATCATCGATGAACACCACTACAAACTTGTCCAAGTATGGACAGAAGATACGGTTCATCATATCCATGAAAGCCGCAGGTGCATTGGTGAGTCCAAACGGCATCACCACAAACTCGTAGTGTCCATAGCGAGTCCTGAAGGCTATCTTCGGAATATCCGACTCGCGAATCCTTAACTGATGGTAGACTGAGCGAAGATCGATCTTCGAGAAAACCGAAGATCCTTGGAGCTGGTCAAACAAATCATCGATACGTGGCAAGGGATAACGGTTCTTCACCGTTCTCTTGTTCAGTTGCTTGTAGTCAATACATAACCTCATGGATCCCTCCTTCTTCTTGACAAATAGAACCGGAGCACCCCAAGGTGAAGTACTCGGCTTCACGAATCCCAAGTCAAGCAACTCCTTCAACTGCACCTTCAGCTCCCTCAACTCGGCTGGTGCCATGCGATATGGTACCATAGAGATCGGCTGTGCATCTGTTAGCAATGTGATCTCGAACTCGATCTCTCTCAGGAGGCAATCCCGGTAGCTCATTAGGAAATACATCTGGAGTCCTGTGCCATCGGCTCCTGGTCAGATACCTCCCGAATAAATGCAAGATATGTATCACAACCCTGATCAACAAGTTGCTGAGCTCGCAACACTGAGATGTACTCCATGGTGGAGTCATGTATAATGCCCTCAAAAGTGAACTCGGGTAGATCTGAAATGCTTAAGACAACCGTCTTCCTAAAGCAATCAACAGATGCATAATGAGTAGATAGCCAATCCAAGCCCAAAATCAAGTCAAACTCATCAAGCTGTAGGAGTAGACAATCTCCGATCATCTCGTGACCACCAATCAGTACGGGCAAGGGCCTGACTATCAGAGAAATGACAAACAACTGGCCACCTGGCCCTTGGATGTGAAATGGAGAAGAGAGAGTCTCTGCAACTTTATCTAAAGAAGCTAATATCCTCGAAGTAAGAAAAGAGTGTGTCGCACTAGAATCAAATAGAACGTGGAAAGGTCGATAAGAGTAGTCAGTATGTGTGCTAGTTGGTTAGTCATCTCCCGGTCTGGTCGGGATGACATGGCTCCGCATGGGAACCATAACTAGTTATAGAAGTACCATTTGAAGATACTTATAATATATGCCTTTTCTCTTCTTGGGATATAATATGAAAATTAATGAAATTGGTGACAACTGTGGTGATTAAATCTGAATGTCATTATTCCCTTCTCGGATTCTCGATAAGTCAGAAGACTGTCGCTATCCGAGAACTTAATGCGATCGGAATAGTAGTACTGCGAATGTGCGTATCGGGGTACCACTGCTCTGATACCAAACTATAAACCCCCGAGGATCCGGGTACCCGTTTACGACATTTCGCGTTACAACATTCATTAATATCGCATTAAGTAACTGAAAGTACGGGGAAAATTTTTCGCGAATGAAATAATTTTATCTGACATTCACATAATCATTCATAACAGCAAGTTCATAGAACAATTGTCACCAAAATCTCATTTCATTAACTTTTATATATTTAACATGTACAAAGTCTGACAGTACATACAGTATATCCCAAAAATCTGACTGAAGAGAAAATAAGCATATTACATTAATAACAGGACAAAAACTTGACACAAAAACACATACCTTCTAGTATAAACTCTATCTCCTGGAACCTGTATATCTACTGAACAACAGACTCCTTTCCTGCCATGCGTGCAAGGAAGAAAAGGAGTCACAATTGTGAATACAAATCCGTAGTTAAAAAAAACAATTATTTAATGTACAAAAGAGAGCAAGTAGAAAGGTGGAATAAGCACTATTTACATCTACTTGCGTGAGTAAAAAGGTATTCAGACTTGTAAGCATTTCTCATAAACTCTCATTATCCCAAACACTTTTCATATTTAACATACTTATTTTGTAATTAAATGTTAATAATTATAGGAGTATGCATATATGTATATATCTCTATTATTATATTGACCAGATATCAAATATGTGGATTTGTCGATGTGAAAGATGGAATATGAAATATTTTTAGATTACTTGATTCCCAAGTTCAATAGGTAGGCATCAAATTCTTAATTTCAATTGTTTCAGATATAACTCCAGATGATATAGATAAAGATCATGATTCTTGGTCTTGGAGATCATGTCGTGGAACTTGATGGCTACTTTCTTGTTTATTGAGATCATGTCATGGTTTTTGATAATGGACTGATATGATGATGATAAATTTGATCCTTAATTCTATTTACTCCTTCTAAGTTAGTGGATAGTCTGTGGTCTTGGTCTGTGTGTAACCTCACACTATGACTCTAAGGTATTTAAAAGTACCTTAGGGTTGGGGTGCCTCCGTAGGCATGCGGTGTTGTATAATGCATCCTAACTAAGTTCACAACACGTCCACTAACTTATAGGGTTTTTGAACCAGATTAAAGTCACTTCTAATCAACTAAATTTTAATTGTGATTTCCTCTAAACCTTCACTGTAACTCTCTCAGATGTACTCTCAATGATGTAGATATAGATGTAGATACGAATGATCTGGATGTAGAATCGCCGTCTGTTGGCGAAAGAAAACTCAAGCGGTGAAGAAGCCTGCAAATGGCTCTTCCGTCTCGCCCTCTAGTTGGAAGGCCGGTCCAATAGAGGGATAGGTCTACTCCCCAACTACGCCACTGAGACGGGTGAGAGGGACTTCCCGGGAAGTCGCTCTAGAAAAACAGCCCGACCGGTAACGGGCAACCGAGCTCGTACGTAAAACTGAAAAACCAGGATCCCCCGCCTGGGTATCCTAAAACAGGGTCAGCGGAACTGGTCCAAAGTCGGGATCCCAACGAGGCGTAAAAACACTGTGAGCTCACGTAAAAACCGAAAGAGGACTGGGATCCTAGACCCGCGCACTAGGCGGCCGCTTCCCTATCTGGGCTTCCTTTCTTCCGCCCAGTTGAGGGTCACCGCCCCCTCGCACAGTCAGGTGTAGGAGTCACCATGACCGGCACAATAATTTATAAGTCATTACTGATTCATAATTATCATCACTTGCTTGTCAGCTCAACTCTTCCCAACTCTTTATGTGGTTAAACATACAGATGTAGATCTCTTGATCAACTACTTTATTGATAGTGGTCCATAGATAACAGAGTGTATCTAAAAGATGATTTTTACAAATCCATTATTGATCATTACTGATTTTTAATAACCGCGTAGGTTCATTGATTTCATAACCCTATTTCCATATCTTGTAAGATTAGTTTCACAGATCTCAATGATTGGCCCCCTTCTATTATTATTATTAATTTCATTAGAAACATGATCCTTTAGTAAAAGAAATCAGATTTGATCTTATATATGACGATATCTAAAACTTCCATTTATAACATAGATTTTCTTGAGCTATTGAATAAAATATAGGAATCATAAGCTTTCAAAATCTGAAATTTAAATCCATAGTATAACAGTATTACTATGTTACCATTTCATTGGGATTATTGATATCTTAATTCCACTAAAATGATGTAATTATTGAATCAGGGTTTCTGAGTTCGACTCTTCTTACTAACCTTGGCAAAAGTTCACCAATATCCATGCTCTTGCAGTTCCCTATTAATTTCAATCACTGTGGTTATAAAATAAACTCACCCCATGTAGATCCAAATTCTTAAATTTGCTATACTAACTTCGATCATGTGCTTTTCACTTCCAGTATTGAGGGTATATTTGCTCTACCCAATAATTTAAATATACAATTTTTAGGACTCAATACAAGCTTAATATTTAACACATATAACAGAAGGTCAAAAATGCCCTTTTTAATCATTAACCGATCTGACCATATCGAGACTAATGGCATGATTGATCTAAGGTCAAGTACTGGCATAGGTCATGTTAAAAAAAAACTGGAACAACTAAGAGATTATACCCACGAATATCAGATGCATTGTCACGGTGAGAACAACACAACGAAAGTTTTATCAAATCTCAGGATCATCCATAATCATATAGTTCAGAAGTGAATGTCACTTAAGGAATAATTATTTATCAAACATTATACACCATTTTCCTTAATAATCAGGGTACCTCTTAGTGAGCTTAGCATATTTAGCCATCTAGTGTTTATCATCTATTAATTTGCACATCATCCATTGATGACAGATCTCAGCATATCTAGCCTCATATGGTTCCTTTAGTTCTCACACATCCTCAAGAAAATACTTAGAATTCTTATTCTAAATAGAGAAAATCAGCTCATTTATAATTAACACATTCTTCAAAACCAAATGAGGCATAGGTATCCATTAAATTGTAGGGTATAAAAGCTGATCGAATTGGGGTAATAATTCTCCAAATGTTCATTTGAAGTGCAATTGATCTAATTCAACATATGCCAGATGACTAATTTGATGTATCAAATGTTTACATCCAAGTTAAATTATCGAGATGATACACAGGAAACAACATGGAAACAATTTGTTATTAGCCTCATGCTTAGATCACATGCATTTTACTTTAGTTACTGAGGTGTAATGAAATAGAAATTTCTAAAAGATTGCAGTGATTATACCCTTCAAGAAACAGAAAAGGACACAGGAGAAATTCCAATATTGTCTCAAAATTCGACATGCAAGGCAGCAAAAAGGAATTGGTTGACAAGGGTTGTACCTAAGTCTTCCACATGAAGATCAAACCACATGCATGAGTTCTGATTAGGAGAACCAATAGTTTGTTCCACTGGAGACATGCAACAGCTCATAAAGAAAAGAGAAATATCTTGCATGAAGGAAGGGTTGTCATCGGAAGGGGGTTTGATGAGAGCCATACCTCCAACAGGCTTCTTTGGCTGAGAAGAATAAGGAGGAGGGTTGGAGGAATAGCTCCAACAGCAAGAGATCTACAACCGAGCTTTGAAGAGAGAGGTCCCCACCGTTGAGTGTAGCAGGAATTTAGAAGAGGAGGGGTTTGGTGCTATTAATAAGGGAGAAGGGATGGCTTTTGTTGCCACATGGATGGTCCTAAGAGAGTCAAGTGGAAGAAAATTATAGAGCTGTTGTGCAGCCATATGTCTGTTGGATAACAAATAAATTTTATATATTATTTTTTTTTTTTACAACCGAGCACTGTCTGCTACCGTATTTTACTTTATTTATTAAACATTCTCTTCATTTGATATACTAAAGTCGACCGTATTTGCGCCTCGAGCATCCGTTTTCGATGCGCAATATCTCATTTTGATCGTCTCTAAATGGCGATCAATATGAGTATAATATTGATATACTTTCGGTCAAGTTTTGCCGAAATTTTCGGTGATTTTGTTTAAGGTTAAATTTTATGATTTAAAAATATCAAACGACCTCCGATTTACGAACGGTCGATTCCGTTGGTATTGTATCGTCGAATCGGATCTCATGATGGTCTCGGTTTATTCCGCGGTTTCCGAATTTGCGTCGCGGCTTTTCACGGCACGCATTACGAAGGGATCGATTTTTGGTCGATTTCGTCCGAACGACTTTTGATTCACTACTAATTGGTCGTTTTAGGTTGTTTCGTATTGACCGTCAATGTTATTGGGTTCATTAGACCCAAAATCGGACGAGTTCGGGTTTACGCAAATTCCCGGATGTTACACTAACCCTTACAGGAGGATCAATCCCCCCCTGCATATTTTTTTTGCCCTTATCCAAACCTGATTTGACTTCAACTGCTGCTGTTCCGGAGAAAATTGCTGCTGTTGCAGTCCCATGCCTTGCTTCTGCTTCTGCCGTGTCTTTCGCTGTTGATCAGAAATCAAAGGACCAGGAGGTGTTTGTATTTGCTGCTGCTGAAACTGCAATTCCCCATCTTGCTGCCGTGTATGTGAGTGTTCATTTGGCATCACATTGTGCTGCTGCAGCTGATCAAATCTTTCTTGAGTGTTTAGAAGCTGAGCTTGCTTTTGAAGAGCATCCTCTCCTAGATGTGAGGGGATTGGTCTCCAAGCTTTTTGAGGGCCCCCCATCTGCACCATCCACTTCCCTTCCCTTCATGTCTCCTCCATCTTTCTTCTTGATACAGTTTTCTTGAGTGTGACCAATCATACAGCAAATGGAACACAATTTGGGTAGTCGTTCATAGATTATCCTTTGTTTAAAGGTTTGATCTCCATTTTTGATCACCAGTTCACCACATATTCAATTTGTGGTTCCAGGAGATCAATCTCTACATATACCCTCACATAGCTGGGCCTTGTGAATTCAACCACATTCTTGTCCACATATGTATTTCCCTAGAACTTGTGCGATGGATTTTATAATCCCAGGATTGTGTAAATGCACATTTAGTCCAGGTAGGCCACTCCAGATAGGGCATTGAGTACTCCTCAAATTTGGTCTGAAATAAGGAGATCATCTTATAATAGAGACCCACTCATTTTTAACATCATATCCCCCAAAGCATAAGAGGATATAAAGTCTTTTTCTTCCTCGTATCTGATCAAGATATGTCTTGAATCAATGGCTCACAAGGAGATTCCTCCCTCCCAAGTGCTGAAATCCGCCTTCCAAAAATTCCTGAAATCCCATTAGTTCTGCCCTTGATTTTGCAAATCTCGCAATCAAAGATTTGGAAAAAGGTTTTTGGAGATCACTTCATCTTCTGTGATTTCTATTACATAATTCCCTTCCACAATTTTGGCCTCTCTAACCGGTAGAGCATCACCAATTGCAGGAAGGAAATGAGAACTTCTCGTAGAAGAAGCGTATGAAATTTTGACCTGCTATTTGGGATTCCAATAGCAGTTCCAGAATGTTTTTTTAGATCAGATTTTTTCCCAAACATTATAGAAGAATGCAAATTCAACAAAGGGGCAAGGTTTTTCTGTGACTGTTGAGGCGCAAAGGGCTATTGACAAAGGAGCATGAGATGAAGTTTTGCTCTAGAAATGACAATTTGTGTTCCTTCTGTGGGTTGGAGCCTGGAGGTAGAGACATCAGATCACATTTTCTTTGCTTACGAGGAGGATAAAAAAATTTAGACGGAGGTGAATTTAATGTGGTTTGATTTCCTTATCATTGAAGGTTTTTTAGTACTAGAAAGGGTGTGTGTGTAGGGGGGGTGTTGGAGGGGGGATTCAAACTCTGGTCTTTTTTAATGAGAGCCACTGCTTCTACCACTAGACCATTAGGGGGGTTCCATCATTGAAGGTTGTTAGGGCACCTTATACTTGGCACAGTTCCAACCTACTACAACTTTCATTAAGCTAGCTAGTGCTTTTCTTTGTGCAATTTGGCTCTCGTTCGCAGTGGCAGTAATCTTTAGAAGTGAGCAGTTTTATGTGGAAAGTGCACCTTGTCATGTCAGGACTTTCCTCGAGTCTTGGCTTTAGTATCATCTTTTGTATAATATAATTCTGAGCTGACAGCTTTACATGTTCTCCCTTTTTTACGTCAAAAAGAATGTTGACAAACACTCCAGCCAATGATTTCAAGAAGACAAGTCTATGTTTTGAGTCTTATAATCCTGTAATCTTTGTTTATATTCTAGAAATATGTAAAAACTTCAAGAGTTCATGCACTATGCATTTGCACACTCATTAAGTTTTAGTTGAAAAAAAGCAATGAAGCATATGGCCCTTTGAGGCCTTCTCCCATGGTTTCATCCCGCTCCTTAGGGAGTAGGGTTCCATGTAAAATCTATGTGTTCCATGTTTATCTTTCTGTTCTTCATGCTTTGTTTATCATTCCGCTTCCGAATTCCTATTTTCTAACATGGTATCAGAGTGGGTCGATTCTCGAGGATTTCCGTGTTCTTTATTTGTTCGAGTTTCGATGAGTTGTTCTTGAAGATCTATTCTTGAGGATTATTGTTATATATGATTCATTCAAGATCATGAAATTTTCAGGGTTCTTGATGGAACCCTAATCTTGCAGAACGGTAGCGATTCAGGAGCAACCGTCGATATCCCTATCATCAGATCTCTCAGACGAAGCCGGTGTACCCCGCCAACGATCTGCCTTCCTCCCGCTACTGCACGATCCTCCAGGCGAGCCCTCACAACTCCTAACGTGACATCAGGCGGAAATATCCATTCTGCACGATTGAAAAAAAATTCGCGTGCCTCCTCTCTCAGACGCGACTTCAGAGCTTGCACGCAACCCCCATTGGTGCTCTACGTGGCAAGTGCCGCCCTGAGGCCGCCCTAAGTCTCCTCGTTGAAGCGGAGGAGGCGGCAGTTCTCCAGTCTTCCAATCGAAGCGGAGGAGGCAGTGGAGCCTCAGTCCTCCAGTCAAAGTGGCGGCGGCATCTGAAGGCGACGAGGGATCTAGGCGGCACCCATCGAGCACCAGGCAGCAACAACATGCGAGAAGCAGTGAGCCCTAGCCACCCTTAAACCCCGGCCGCGATAGGATCCTAGCCGCATGCCCCTTGGTATCGTGAACTCCCAGTCGAGGCGTGCCATCGCGCGCATCCGATCATCTCCCAGGTGCCGCCCCTCCTCCCGGTCGATCTCGGCGTCCCTCATGCGAGCCACAAGCTCCAGGTGATGCGAGCCGTAAGCTCCAGGCCCCTCTTCCCTCGCGATTCTCGAACGCATGCTGTGGCGGTCCAACTCTCGTGAGGCGATGAAGATGCCCCATCGGGGGCGGCGAGGTTTTTGAAGGAAAAGGTTCCTGTAAGGGGAACCCTAAAATAAGCGTGGGTCGTCCTTTGTTTTTTTAAAAAAGGGCGTTGTTATTGGAGGCCCAATGTAAAAAAAAAGGGGGGGGGGTCTGTTAAAAAAAGGGGGAGGGATTGTTAAAAAAAGGAGTGATGGGCAGAGTGAGAAAAAGATAGCTGAAAGTATTTTTTTTAAAATAGGCTCCTTCGTATATGCCTATTGAGCCGTGTGGTTAAAAGAAATATGAAAAAGGCGCGTACAAAGAAAAGCCACACGCAAAATACAACAACAACAACAACAAAGCCTTTTCCCACAATTAAGTAGGGTCGGCTACATGGATTCTTCGCCTCCATTCAGATCTATCTTGGGTCAATCTCGGACTTAAATCCAAAAAACTAAGATCCCTTCGTATAGTCTCTTTCCAACACTTCTTGGGCCGTCCTCGCCCTCTCTTAGCCGGCTCAACATCCCAACACTGCATCTCCTAACCGGTGCATCAGTTGACCTTCTTTGCAAATGACCAAACCATCTTAAGCGGTTTTCTCGCATCTTATCCTCGATCGGAGCTACACCAACTTTCTTTCAGATTGCATCATTCCGAATCCGATCTTTACGTGTATGTCCACACATCCATCTTAGCATTTTCATTTCTGCTACAACCATTCTCTGCACATGTCTATGGTTCACAGGCCAACATTCAGAACCATAAAGCATAGCAGGTCTCACGGCTGCTTTGTAAAACTTTCCTTTAATTTTTAAAGGAATTTTCTTATCACAGAGAACAACGAAGGCTCCTCTCCACTTTAGCCAGCCTGCATAAAAAAAGCCACATGCAAAATATTTGCAAAAAAAGAAAAGTCGCAAAAAAGAAAAATGTGAATGACTTATGTTAAAAAAATGACGACTAAAAAATGAAATAGCTGAGAAGAAAATTTTCATCGAGAAGAAAAGCCAAAAATGTGATGACTTATTTGGTTTTGTTTACCCCCATTTTATTGTCTTCTCCCAACTTGGTCGACGATTGTCATTCCGACCAGTATGAGAGAAAGGGGGAGTATTGTGTAGAGTCACAGGTCGGATCCAGATTCCTCAGATTCCAGGTCTTATTCAGACATTCTAAGACCAGTCAGATTTCCATACTCTACAATTGATCATACTCGACGTTCAGTTGGTTCCGAGTCTTCAGTTTTAGACACACACATGTATGCGGTCTTCTTTCAGATGAGCACATGTTTGCCATCTTTTTGTGCGGTCCTCATCATTCTTGTTTTTCGACCAGGGTTTTCATGTGATCCATAGGGACTCCAGAGTAGAGTACCATTCCCTATGCCATGTTTGCTAGGGTTTTCGTGTGGTTTCATAGGGACTCCAGAGTAGAGCACCATTCTCTGATCTAGATGGGAGAGACCCATTTCTCCGATGAGGAGACTTTCAGACTCCATTCTCCAGCGACCGCGGACTCCGACGAGGATTGCACTCAACGACCTTTCAGTTCGGCCCTTTTTCAAAGATGGAGCAGTTGTCCACATGTTGTGGCGGACTAGAGTTCTCCAAGTGGAGGCTCATCTAGTTGTAGTGACTCTGACAAGTATAGTACAGAGCACATGCTCTCCGACGAGGAGATTCAATTGACTCACACTCCAGCCCGTTCGTCCTCCTCACTTACACGACATGAGAAGCAACGTCCTCGACAGCAGCCAATAGTTGTGCGCGTTGAGTTGATATTGTCTGTAGTGTCTTGTAGTGTGAATAAATTTTTCTTTCTGTTTGTCCAAGTTGAGCATTGCATGCTCCAGCTTGAGGGGGAGTGTTGGAGTATGTGGTTATGCGTCATTTATATGGGAGATGGGTAAATGGATCACTCCAGGATCCATTTACCGCATCCATGTCTTTAGTCCCACATCTACTAGTTGGGAGATGTGGAGACTCATTAGGGGCTATGTATAGACCCCCACACCCCTTGTATTCAGTTGAGAAAAATAAATGAAGCATATGACCCTTTGAGGCCTTCTCCCGTGGTTTCATCCCGCTCCTTAGGGAGTAGGGTTCCACGTAAAATCTTTGTCTTACATGTTTATCTTTCTGTTTTAATGCTCTGTTTATCATTCCGCTTCTGAATTCCTATTTTCTAACATGCTTAATCCGCGATATGCCTCCTCCATTGGAGGTATGATGGCATCAATAAGGATCTGTGCTCGAGCAACATCATACTTAGGATCGAGAGCTGCTAGAAAAATCCTGGTCATCACCGAGTCTCTGTATGCTTTGAGTTGCTCTGGTGTGACAGTTAAGGGAATGAACCATGGAGCTTCTCAAATATACCCCTTACAGAAGTGTAAAGGGTATGGATAGGATGACCATTCTGCTTCGACGTGAAGATATCGTGCTGAAGTTGCAATATCTTCGGCTCATTTTTCGTCGGAGAGTACGTAGCGGCGAGAATGTCCCACATAATCTTTGCAGTAGACTAACTTAATATGTCGTTGGTTATCTCCATAGACACAGTCCCAGATAGCTACACACACATATGCATCAGTCTCTTCCATAGCAGCTACCTTCCCCCGGATCCCAATTTCTCGTCTTCCTCGGTCATTCCCCCCCATATATAATCTAGGCCAAATGTGGAAGTGAATCCCATGCCCCCTGTCTGCGTAGCTGCTCTTTTAGTCACTGCATGGCCCAAAGTTCATAGTTCGTTCCATCCATCTTGACGATGGGTGTTGGTCCTTTGAAGGCACCCATGGATGAAACCTCTATTTTCAACAATATCTAAGACAAGATCTGTAAACTGTACTACCTGCATCTGCACTGACATATGGGGGGATGGTTGTGGGTGTAGACTCATACCACAACCTTTCCCATCCTTTCGAGCTTCCTTTGGGTACCTAGGGTGATTTTAGATGACTAGATTCTCATACGCAGAACTAACAGGCGACGGAGCCCGCAGGAGGCGACACGGGCTGCGGCAACGGAGGTGGCTTGGACATTGACCTGATTGCCGACTGAGAGCTCGTCAGTGATGTCGTGGACGATGGCTCCCAACCCGAGACGGAGACAGTTGCTGGACTGCCGGTTTAGGCGGCCGATTGTGCGGAAAGGGACCGACGACAGTGCGGGGAGAGATTGGCGTCATGAGCAGGGGTTGGCGGCGCGAGAAGGGACCGACGACGCGAGAAGGGGCCGACTACGCGATAAGGGTTTACATGCGGTGGGGTTTCTAGGGTACAGGCTCCGGTCTAGGACCGTCGCTTTGATACCATTTGGAAAGACGTGTAATGAAAAGTTATATTCCACCATAGCCCTAGAGCTCTCTTATATATGAGAAAAGCTTAGAGGGAAAATTACAAAAAGTAGACATAAGAAATAAGAAACTACAAAATAAGATAAGGGGATATAAATATCTCAACAACCTCCTCGCTGCAGTGCATATTGATGAGGGTTGTGGGGGCTCCTTTCTCATAGTGCGAGAGAGGATGTCGACCGTGAGAGCGAGGGGAGGCTCGCCGCAAGGACAATGGGAGGCGTGGAGTGGTAAGTGCATGGCATGTTAGGGCTAACTGGGAAGCATCTTTTTCCTGGGGAAAGGGGAATGAAGAGGACCGTTGATGTTCATTTCAATCCAAGGTCTCTAGACACATATAACTAGAATACACTATGGTGCAATCTCTCTCTCTATTTGAACTTTTAACGAACCAAACCTGCGCGAACTTGCGATTTTGAGGTTCGGTTCAGTTCGGCTTGTTTATTTAATCCACTAATCTTGTGTTCATGTTCGGTTCATTTTTCAAACCAAATCTAAATCGAACTTTTAGCGAGCCAAATCTGAGCGAATATCGAATCCGAGAATTTTCTGACATCCCTAGTGCTCCCCACTCTTTCTGGGTGATGCTATTCTCACCGTGCTTGCTACATAGTCAATCGTATGCCATCATCCGTATTTGGAGAAAAGGTTCCTTTCTTGAATGTGTTTCCTAATAAAGATCTTTTCTCTCTAACACACTGCGTCTTTGGCTCTGTGGTTTTTGTTCATCATCTGAATCATAGTCTTGACATGCTCTCCCCCATAGTTCTCTAAGTGCGTTTTCATGGGCTACTTTTGGACCCAAAAAGGGTACATGTGCTTTCATTCTCTTAAACAAAAGCATTATGTTAACGTTGATGTCATATTCTTTGAGTATGTCAAGTACTTTTCTCTTATAGGTGACAACATGATCTGTCTGAATTTGGTGAGGAGGTTTATTCCACCTTCTTTGCCATGACCAATACTACCTTCTACAGTGGTTCCTCCTCCACGTCCTCTCGTGGTTCCTCCACCACCTACCGTGGTTCCTCATGTGGCTCAGACTTTGCCTCATTTTTACATTCCTAGGTCATCAATTGTACTCTTGCTCATGTTCCTTCTCAATTATCTAGCACGTCCCATGCAAATTATGAGAACTTGGTTTCTACTGATGGCACTAATGATCTGTCTGTACCTACAGGCTGCGCAAGTGGCTCCTCAAGAGTACTTTACAACATACATATCGTACGGAGGATCTTGATCATCCCATTGTTATTCGAAAGCGGATGCGAACATGTGCTACGTATCCTCTTGTTGCCCATGTTACTTTGGGACGTTTTCCAGAGGATTTCATGAGGTATGTGGCGGGACTGCCAACCGTAGAGATCCCACACACATATCAAGAGACTGCGTGAGACAATCAATGGTGTCTTGCTGTGGAGGAGGAGATGGAAACGCTCTAGTCCTGTGGCACACAAAGTGTGGTTACTGCCCATGCGGGGGCGTCTGTGGTTGGCTGCAAATCGGTCGTTACAATGGGATCATCATGCAAATGGTGGTGTCGACCACTACATGGCTAAGCTTGTGGCTTGTGGGTCGACCCGCACATATGAGGTGGACTATCATGATAGGTTCTCTCCAGTGGCTCATCATTCTACCCTTCGAATCCTCTCCGCTACTGTGATAAGGGACAGGTCTTTGACCCAACTGGATATGAATAATACTTTTCTATATGGTGACCCGCAGGTTGAAGTCTATATGCAACAACCACCTAGGTTCGCTGCTGAGGAGTGTCATAAGATTTGCAGACTTCATAAGGTTATTTATGGCTTAAGCAGAGTCCCAGAGTATGGTTCCATAAGTTATCAGACTTGATTGAGAAATATGGATTTAAGAGATCGACAACATGTCACTTACTTTTTTGTACAGAGGACATAGAGAGGTGTCATTGTCATTTTGATTTATGTTGATGACATCATTATTACATGAGAATAAGGAGTTTTTTGGTCTCATAGAAGAGCAAGAAGCAAATCGTGGTTGCTAGATCTGGTGTTGAGTCGGAGTACGGAGCTATGGCACATGGGAGCACTGAAATGATGTGGGTCAGGTCCATTTTGACAGATTTGTTGTTCACCCGCCTCTTCCCATGCTGTTGCAATGCGATAACTAGGTTGCTCTCTTCATTGCCAACAGTCCAACTTTCCATGAGAGGACCAAATATATTGAGATTGATTGCCATTACACGAGTCATGATGCGGAAGTGCTTCATCTCTACTTCCCACGTCAGTTGAGGGGAACATGTTACATATGTTTTCACCAAGGCCCTAGCCAGAGGGCCATTCTAAAGGTGTTGTTTCAAGCTAAGCATGATTGACATCTATCCTCCTTCTTGAGGGGCAGTGTTGAGAGTCATCTATATATTTTCCTATTTCTTATGTATTTTTATGTTTCTTTTATCCTTATTATATAATTCGTCCTCTAGAGTTTCTCCTCTCTATATAAGAGGGTCCTATGACCCTTTTTCATAATGAAGTCATTATTTTATCTATATAAAGATGAATAAACGTGCATGGGACTCTTCAGGATAATTGCTGAATCAAGCTCTTTTGGCTTAGATGATGAGGTTAGTAACCAACTTATGACAAACTTTATAATGCTTCTCAAAAGTTATTTAAAAAGGTTTAAAAATATGAAAAAGAAGTAGAGCCATTAAGGAAGATTAGCAATAAGTTATAGAAGATATCTCTCTCTTGTTAAATGGCTTAGAAATCGTGTTTAAGGCAATAAAATACTTAAAAATGACTTAACTATATCCACAAAGATGAAGAAGCATGCATGGGACCCATCGGGATAATTGCCGAATCCAACTCGTTTGATTCGGATGACGAGGTTAGTAATCCAAATTATGAGTTATGACAAACTTTATAATGTTTCTCAAAAGTTATTTAAACATGTTTAAAAATATGAAAAAGAAGTAGATACATCAAGGAAGATTAACAATAAATTGTAGAAGATAAGTCTCTCTTGTTAAATGACTTAGAAATTGTGTTTAAGGACAATGAAATGCTTAAAAATGACTTAACTAGCTCCAGGATAAAATTACTTGTATAGAAAAAGGAATTAGTGA
The DNA here is from genome assembly GCA_037367405.1 of Ottelia alismoides. Classification (NCBI taxonomy): domain Eukaryota; kingdom Viridiplantae; phylum Streptophyta; class Magnoliopsida; order Alismatales; family Hydrocharitaceae; genus Ottelia; species Ottelia alismoides. The sequence goes on along the minus strand of JAZKJV010002049.1, from coordinate 762,616 downwards.
GCTTAAAAGATTTTTTTTACCAAGTAATGAAATGGAAAAGTAGAAGTATATAGTTCTGACTCGAGTTCTATCTTTAACTTAAAAAGTAGATATGTTTGGGTTCCAAATAATGAAGAAAAACTAACCATGAAGGATGCACAAGAATAAAGTCTTGGAATATTTGAATGAGGGAAAACTTACTTGTATTCCTTGAGTGGAGTATCCCTTCTACGGGTGCGCACAAATAGGATAAAATCCGTAATCCAATCCAATTCGATGGTGTTGGATTGGTTTGGTTTTATCATTCTAATGGATCATGTTGGATTGGAATTTTGAATTTTCAAATCTGTTTTCAGATTGAATCATTACCGAAATCCGATACAATTCAATCCGTCAATCTGGTAACATACATACTCACATATCTAGACACACACATATACCTACACAAACACATACAAACATATAATACCTATTTGCATCATTTCAAATTTCACGTAAGACAATAATCAATGTCATTCATCTCATTTTTTTATCAATATCGGATACAAGTCCTCTTGCCACCACCCTCTCTTTTCTCTTGAAAGTTAAATGTTAACTCCCAAAAAGAATTGTGGAGAGGAGAAACGAATGAGATATTTATTCCATAGGATTAGGTTCTCTTATACAGAGAGAAAACCTTACAGAGTACAAGAGGAAAAATATATAATATCCATGAAGGGTTATAGAATCCGAAGGTTACAAACATAAATGTTAATATAATAACTCAAACACTCCCCCCTCAAGTTGGAGTATATGCCCAACTTGGATACTAAGTACATGAGACACTTCCTTGGAAGAGCCTTTATGAGGATGTCTGCAAGTTGAAGTTCAATGGAGATGTGTGGAGTGCTGATTCATCCTCCTCGTACTACATCAAGAATGAAATGGCAATCAACTTCAATATGTTTTGTCCGCTCACAGAAAACTTAATTGGTGGCGATGTGTGTGGAAGACTTGTTGTCGCAGTATAATGGTACAAGATTGGCGACTGACATGCCAAGTTCTATTAGGAAAGAGATAAGCCATGTGATCTCACAGGTGACTTGAGCCATTGCCTTGTATTCTGCTTCCGTATTGGATCTGGAGACCACTATCTACTTCTTGCTCCGCCAAGTGACAAGGTTATCCCTAACAAACATGGCGTATCCTGTAGTGGATCGGCGATCCTCAGGAGAGCTAGCATAGCCAGAATCTGTATAGGCGGGGATATTAGTGTGCCCATTCACCCCATAGATGAGTTCATGTCCGGGATTCAAATATCGATGGATGAAAAGAGCATCCTGCCGGCGACTGTAAAGAGGCTTCTCCATATGCTGGCTGGCTCTGCTCATAACATATGATATATTTGACCTAGTAACAATGCGATAGAGTAATTTCTCCACTAAGATTCTGTACCGTGTTGCATCCATAAAAGCTGGATCAGTAAATGTTAAATGTTTTCTTACTTCTGCAGGGATGCCGGATAGCTTGCATCCAAGTAGTCCTGCCTCAGTCATAATATCGAGGCAATACTCCCTTTCTGAAAGATGGAGCGCCTATGTAGTGCGTATTACCTCAATGTTAAGAAAATAACGAAGTTGGCTGAGATCTTTCGTGATAAAGATCTTCTGGAGGAAGGTCTTGGTCTTCAGAACACCATCTACATCATCTCCTGAACAACCATATCATCAACAAAGATAACAGGAAGGATCGTGCCAGTAGACTGTCGTCTAACAAAGACAGAGTAGTCAGAATTGTATTTTGAAAGTCAAGTATGTCGATCTCCTTAGAGAGTCTTTCAAACCAAACCCTGGGACTATGCTTCAGGCCATAAATGGCTCTGCGTAATCGACATACATGCTACCCCTCGACTACATACCTCGACGGTTACATCATGTAGACCACGTCCTCAAGGTCACCATAAAGAAAGGCATTCTTCACATCAAATGGGTCAAACCTTATTGGCAACAATAAAGAGAATGGTAAGTATCGATCAAGGTTCAGAAAGTCGCTATGCGGTATTCGTTCGGTTAGGCGGTCTGGAGCGAGTAAGCGGGTAGGCGGAAGTATATGCGGAAGTATATGCGGATTATGCGGTTTCTATTATTTTAATTAAAAATAATTAAAAATATAATAATAATTTCAAACATTAGATATTTATGTTTAAAAAATATAACATGGAAGAAATATGAAGTGAAGACTTTATTGTATAATGTGATATCAACCAAAGCATTTTCAAAGGTCATCCATTTCCAAGAGACAAAAATGTTAAGTTAACGGTGGAGAGAGTAAAAAATGTTGTAAAATGATTGAAGAAAGAAAAAAATGATGGATATCCTTGTCCAAATTGGAAGGAAACCTTTTTTTGAAGTGTAACATTGTTAGTAAACACAACCATGAACCTTCATATTTTAGTAAATGGTGTATTTGTCTATTCAAAGTTAAATATTAAAAAATTCAACCATTTAAATTTAATATATGTAATTTATTCCTTGCAGTTAAAAAGTCCATGCAAATTTGGCATCTATATTCATTTTATCCTAAAAAGATCTAAGATACACATGCAATTTATTCGATATTCATGCAGTTATGAGATAATGTAGAAGTTAGAGCTGTCGTTGGAGAATCTAAAAAATAGAGATTTGTTGATGCTAAATTTAAAAAATAGAGAGATTTAGAGCGAAATAGATCAATCAACAAACCTTGGCATAGGAGAAAAAGATGGTGGAGGAGCAACCCATGTGGAAGTCGAGAAGATGTTGGAGAAGCAAATAGTTACCTCTATTACATATGTGGCCGCATATGCGGTTTACTCGACCGAGTATACCCCCAGACCCGCATATTGACCGAGTATAGCATACTCGGTGCGGTAGGGGGGCTGCCTACGCATATGCGGCCGCATAGGCCGACTTTCTGAACACTGGTATCGATCCTATTCTGGCAACGGGTGTCTCAAAATAATCAACCCAAAGGTTTGTGTAAAATCTTTGGCAACTAATATGAATTTCAACATGTTAATAGAACCATCAGGCGACTGTTTGATCACAAAGAACCATCAGCAAGCCACAAGGCGAACTCCCTGGGGCATGACACAAGATCCCATGTGCCTCGGGAGGTAAGTGCATCCATCTCCTCATCCATGGCCTATCGCTAACCATGATCCCGCATTGCACTGAAATGATCTCTTAGAACATAAATATCATTCAGAATATCTGCAAATCTCTTGTCACAGATAGGTAAACCATCAGTAGAAGTAAAATGTCACTTGGGGTGATATGTACATTGCCTTTTTTTACTTGCGTAGAGCTACAGGAAGCTCCTCAGGTACATTCGGGGCATCGGTGGTTGGAGCACTTGAAGTAGTCATATCATCCTGCATAAAAGGGACAATCAAAGGTACAAACACTGGTGTATAAGGTATAGAGGTATGCTGGTGAGTATAGACGATTGGTGGATGATGGAGGTCCAGAGGAATGTCACTCACAGTCTGTGTGAAGTAACCTGTCTGCTTAAAGAAGGTGACATCGGTAGACACAACGTCGACATCCAACATGATCGTAACAATGATAGCCTTTCTTGGTACGAGAGTACCCAAGAAAGACGCATTTGATGGCACGAGAGGATAATTTGTCAACTGCATGAACGTTATGAACAGAGACAATGCAACCAAAAATTCGCAGGGGTATGGGAAAAGAATGCTCAATAGGGTAAAGGAAAATGGAGTTCCCCCTCCGAGAACAAACGAAAGGAACACGATTGATGAGATAAACTGCTAAGAATAGCATCCCCCCAATAGTGTTTAGGAACACTCATTTGACTAAGAAGAGATTTGGCAATATTTAGCAAGTGTTAGAGATTCCTCTCAACTATACCATTATGTTGTGAGGTATATGGATAGGATGTTTGTTGAGCAGTTTCCTGGGATGCAAAGAAAGAGGTCACGCCCTGTTGGGTTAACTCAAGAGCATTGTCAGTACGAATGATCTTAACAATGCTAGAAACGAAAGTTTTAACATGTTGAAAGAAATTTCTGACATTTGATTAATACCCAAACGCTTCTTTATTAGATATACCCAAGATCGACTATAATCATAAACGAAAACTATAAAATGGCGTTGACCACTTCACAATGTCCCTAAACATCGGATCGAACAAGGTCCCTAAATATCACAATGAACAAGATGAAAAATGATAGTACTACGAGACTCGATACGAATAGGAAACGAAGCTCGTTGGTGTTTCCCAAACTCACATGCCTCGCACTGAAAGGACTTCAAAGTAGAGAGTTCAGGAAACATCATGGAGATGACCTTGCTAGAGGGATGCCCAAGACGCATATGCCATATGAGCGGGTCTTCGGATATGGATGCAACACCAACAAACTTGGAGTCCGAGGGTATGTCAAGATAATATAGGCCGTTCTTCTCATGACCCCCACCAAAAATCCACCTCGTCCGGATTCCCTGAAAATAGCAACAAGACTCATCAAATATCACATGACAATGAAGCTCAACACAAAGCTTATGAAATGACAGGAAGCTAAGAGGAAAATCAGGAGCATAGTGAACTCCAGAAAGTCAGATTTCAGAAGAGAATTCCATAGTTTTGACAGTAGTAATCGGTGATTGAGTTCCATTAGCGACTTGAACTGACTTCACGGAGGTAGATGGTATAGAGGAGTTGAGCAAACTACCTTCTCCAATCAGATGAGTAGAGGCACCCGAACAATAATCCAAGCCGGAGTAGGAGTGCCAGCAGAGTTGGCTACTGTACCTAAAGGAGTAGCCAGAGTATCAGTGTTAGTGTTACCAGTGGTAGTAGGCCCTGGAGTTTGAAGGATCTGCATCAGGCGGGAGTAATATGCATCATTAAGATGAACAGTGTTGCCACTGGAGTTTGCTGAAGGCGACACCTCTTTCACGTTATAGGCATCCTCATAAACATTATTGGCATGATAAAAAAGTATGCCAAACTTCTGCCAACATCTTTTAGACGCAATGAGTGCATGGGGCAGTAGAGTTTTGCCCACAACCACAATCGAAGTCGCGGCCTCGTCCATATTCTATTCATAACCACGACTGCATCCTCCTCGAAAGCTGTATCTGCCTCCTCGCCCAAATGAGGTGATGCATGCAAAGTTCTCTGCTGAAGGTAAGAAGGGAGCCCAGACAACAGATGTCTCGAGTTCCTCAAGTCTAGAAAAGATGTCCTTTATCGTTGACAATGTGTTTGATATAAGAAATTGCTCCTTCACTGACTGGTATTTAGAATATATGCCACCAAGAAAGCGGTATACCTGCCAGTCAGTATGCTCTTGTATCTGTTTGGTGCAACACGAGGGTTGGAATATTACAAGCTCCTCATACAAGCTAGAGAGATGCCTGTAGTACTCGGTGAGGGTGGAATCACACTGAGATGCTGACCAGGTTCGCATGTAAATGTCTGCAAGGCGTGACTTTGTCTTCATCTGGGAGTATGTTTGTTGGAGATCCTCCCACATTTCTTTGGCCGTATTTTTGTAAGGGAGATTTGAGGAAATGTGAGCCTCAACATTGTTGGTCATCCAGTTGATAATCAAGTAGTTATCTGCCCGTTAGTTGTCGTATTCTTTGTCCTTTTCATTTAAAGGATCTTCAGTCAGAATGTAGAGTTTTCTTTGACCACCAATGAATACCATAAAAGATCGAGACCATAGCACGCAATTTTATGTGCCCTTGAGTTTAATAGTAGTGCCTTGTGCCATAACATTCGACGTCAAGGGTTTTGTCTCGGTAGAAAAAGAAGCCATGGTGGTCTTAGAAAAGAAAGGAGATCTTGTGCTTGACTTAAGGATGCATACAAGGGCTGAGAAGTGCCCTAAAACTCACTTTTGGACGTGATGGTGGTCTGAAAAATTGCTTTCACTACATATCATGGGGTTTTCAGGGCTCTTCCGACACCATAGATGGTATCCAGGGGGTTGTTGTGCAACATGTCACGAGTCTAGGACGACTGATGGGCGGTATCGACGGTGCTGTAGGTACAATAGGGGCTGCGGAGGGGGCTCCAGGCGGTGTCGGACGGTGCCAGCAGCACATGAGGCTCGACTGGAGCCTCGGGTGGTGCTTTAGGTGCCGCTAGGGGCTCGGACTACCTTGCGCAAGACCCCTTGATATGAAAGAAGGGTCGCACAAGGAGAGAGAGCTGGTGGTAGCAACGGGTTATTTGTATTAGGCTCCGATTTAGGATCGTCGCTCTGATACCATGTGAAGAAGAGAATTGAATGAGATGTTTATTCCATAAGACTAGGGTATCTAATATATAGAGAAAACCCTACAGAGTACAAGAGGAAAAATACATAAATACACCCGAAGAGTTATGAAACCTAAAGGGTTACGAACATAAATGTAAATATAATAACTAAATATGATTGTAATCCCCTCCTAAATCTCTCTCCCTCTGATTTCACTTTTGACTACCAATATTCCTCTAAGTTTCCTCTCCCTCAATCCATTTTGACGTCACTCCCTTATGTACAAAATTACCCCCGCTACTACAACGCACAAATTCTCCCTTTCGGTGCCATTTGTCCTCAATATGCTGCCACTTATCCAATCTCCATTAAAAGAAAATAATTTTGGAATAGTTATATGGTAAGTTCGTTTATTATTCTTGGCTATTTTGCTTCTTACCTTTTGCTTATTCCGGCTTGTAACCTTATCCCAAGGATGAAAGTAGATTAACTACATGCTCGTTGCATCATACCCATCTAATATTAAATAAGCATTAGTTGGATTCCTTTCCTTTTTATATTGATATATAATTTTGATTCATATTTTTCTCAAAAAGTTGTATATTTTGACTATATGTATAATCTTGTAAATAAATTCTATTTCTAGTTCATTTTGAGTGAGGGGAATGTTGCTAAAGTGATTGGCTACATGTGTTAGACTTATTAAATTATTTGATTATTTTTCTCTTTATCTGTTATTGAGTCATGCAACCCCTTCGTTGGCTTTATGTTATTTTCTCTTTTGAGTTCTCAGACTTTACGAAATCCTAAACCCCTTATGACATCTCATTCATTCTCGATTATTTATTACTTATATTTGAGCCCCGATCCTATATCGGGCTCGTACCCAACGTCCGCCCCTCACCAGCCAGCCAGCCCCGGCACAAGTCTGGAGGAAGCTATCGCTGGAGGAGGTGCCCTGACCCATCGCTGGAGTAGTCTGGAACCCATCTTCGATAGAACCTATCGCTGGAGAAACCTTCGTGAACCCATAGCTGGAGAAGTCTGGATCCCATTTTCAATCAAACCTGTTGGAGAAACCTACTGCTGTGATCGAACCTATCGCTGGAGGAGCTGCATCGCTGGAGAAACCTTCGTGAGTCCATCACTACTGGACAGGGCATCATTCCCTGATTTCAGCTTCGACTGGAACCATCGTCTAGAGATTTCTTCATCTTCCTGGAAATTGAAGCCATCACCTGAAGCCATCTTCCGGGAGATTAAAGAGGTAATTGAGATCTGTTCTTGCAAATAATTATTCGCAATAATTATTTTCATTTACGCCCAGAATACTTTTACTTCCTGGCAGAGAACCTAATTATATTTCCAGAAATTGAAACAAGCCCAAAATTCCAAATCTCAACTATTTGTTCCAAGGCTTATTTAGAATTTCTGGAGATTTATTTGTTTCAAGAATAATTGGGATTTAAGGAAGTATTCCTGGAGATTGAAGTATCTTCCTGACGATTTGTGCCTGGGAATTTCATCTTCCTGAAGATTTGTTCATTGATTGAAGTCATCGCCTGGACATGGCAGAGAACAACCTAATTTCATCTTCGATTACAGAGATATCTGATTGATTAAAGCCATCACATGGAGATTTGACCGTTATAATTTTATGTGGGCTTGAGTTCCTACAACTACGTTTTGACCCCTCTATTTGACCGTGATGGCATCAAACCCTAACGAGACCAATCCCCTATACATTACGTCTTCCATGATGGTACAATGGACTACTATTAAACTCAAAGGCGCTTACAACTACGTTCTTTTGTCTCGAGCCTTCAAGGCGTTTGTTGGCGGTCAGGGGACTTTTATCACAAGCCTGATAAAGGTTCTGCAGAATTCTACTCCCAAGAAGACTACCTCTACTTAGGGTGCTAATTAAACTGAACCATTCGAATTCGGTTACGATTTCATTCGATAAAAAATCGAAAAAAATTCGATTTGAAATAAATTGAAATGAATTTGAACTTAACTTGTGGATTCAATTCCTTTGGAGAGAATAGAATTGCATAACTTCATAGAGCCCTAGGACTCTCTTATATAGGAGAAAAGCCCTGGGTGAATTACATAAGAGGTACAAAGAAGAATTAAAAATAAGAAATAAACCACAATAGATACAAATATCTCAACACCCCCTCAAGCTGGATTATATATGATGCAAACACGATTCGGCGTCAACGTTGATAATAATTTTTTATGGTGGAAATTTTGGTAGAAGAAAGAGAGGGGTTGAGATGAAGAAACTGGAAGGGTTGAGAAGAGAAGACACGCCGGATGCGCGGGGTTAGAGAAGAAGAAACACGTAGACCGCGAGGGGAAGAGAAAAGAGACTCGTCGGGAATACGAGGGGTTTGGGAGAAGAACACGTGTAGATCACGCGGGGAGAAGGAGAGAGAGGGGAGAGGAGAGAGAGATAAATCTCTATTTTATCACATCTTGAACTGACTAAAACATTGGACCCTCATCCCTTTATATAGGAGGGATGACATTACAAGAATAGAAAATAATTTAAACCAATAACCAATTATCCTAAACTGACTCTAACTAATTAACCGACTAACTACCAAATTTGAAATTCAAATTAAGACTAATTGAGATCACACACGATCTCTTTATTTAAAATTGCGACAACTTAAAAAACGTAAATAAAATTAACGGCCACAATTTAAATAATTAGACGGCCCTACATGTCGAGTCCACGCTGCATCAACTCTCCTCCGCTTTTAAAAAATTCGTCTCCCTACGAATTGCTTGAACCTTGAGGCTTGACATAAGGCGCTTCATGAACTTGTGTCGACGTGCGCGTGAACGCGAATCATGAGATATGCAACTCAAATCATATTGCATCTTCCAATGCGCGACAGGATCGTCGAATCGTAGGGACGATTCGGTTGCCATGCTCTGATACCAATTGATGCAAACACGATTCGGCGTCAACGTTGATAATAATTTTTTATGGTGGAAATTTTGGTAGAAGAAAGAGAGAGGGGTTGAGATGAAGAAACTGGAAGGGTTGAGAAGAGAAGACACGCCGGATGCGCGGGGTTAGAGAAGAAGAAACATGTAGACCGCGAGGGGAAGAGAAAAGAGACTCGTCGGGAATACGAGGGGTTTGGGAGAAGAACACGTGTAGATCACGCGGGGAGAAGGAGAGAGAGGGGAGAGGAGAGAGAGATAAATCTCTATTTTATCACATCTTGAACTGACTAAAACATTGGACCCTCATCCCTTTATATAGGAGGGATGACATTACAAGAATAGAAAATAATTTAAACCAATAACCAATTATCCTAAACTTACTCTAACTAATTAACCGACTAACTACCAAATTTGAAATTCAAATTAAGACTAATTGAGATCACACGCGATCTCTTTATTTAAAATTGCGACAACTTAAAAAACGTAAATAAAATTAACGGCCACAATTTAAATAATTAGACGGCCCTACATGTCGAGTCCACGCTGCATCAATATATGTCTATAATTCTCAGCTTGGAACAACATTTCTGAAATGGACCTCTAGCACGTGCTTTGATGAATATATCTACAGTCTGATCTCCAGTTGATGCAAATACGAATTTGGCGCGACGATCGACTCTAAAAATAGTTGGTAGAAATTTCGGTGGAAGAATAATGGAAGGGTTGAGAGAAGAAATCACGCATGTAGCGCGGGGTTGAAGGAGGAGAACGCGGAGATCGCGAGGGGAGAGAGGGAGATAGAGGGAGATAAATCTCAATTTTTATTAATACTTGACTGAATAAAACCTTGGACCCTCATCCCTTTATATAGGAGGGATGGCATTACAAAAATAGTAAACTAATTTAATTTGACAACTAATTATCCTAATTGGACTCTAACTAATTAACCGACCAAATTTAAAATCAAATTGACCACTAATTGAGATCACATGCGATCCCAATTATTTAATTAAAATTTGTTGATGTAAATAAACGTAAATAAAATTGGCCACTAAAATTAGATAAATATTTGGCCCCATATTTTAACTTCACGCTGCATCAACTCTCCTCCACTTTTAAAAATTCGTCTCCCGACGAATTGCTGGATCTGCAGGCTTGCAGGACAAGTCGGCGTGTTCAGTCATCTTCTGGAAGAACTGATGTGGAGCGAACGACGAAGTCCATACGCGGGCGTGGGTGACGCGGACTTCATGGTTGAAGAACATATGTGGCGCAAATGGCGGCAGCTTCTTGATTGTTGTCTCTTCCTTGGGGTGACCGAAGAATTGATGAGGCATGAACAACATGGCCTTCGGAGAATCCATAGCGAAACAATGACACAAGGAGAGGAGGGGAGGAGATGTGTCCAAGGAATGAAGCCATGGGGTCCTTATATAGGGGAAACCCAAGGCTCTAGTCCTATTTGGATAAGGAGGGTCCCCAGTTTTCTGATTTGCAGCCTTTTTCTTTAATTATTTTCGCAGCCAGGGGCTTGGGCGCAATTTTCGCACCCCTTCATTCCTATTCCTTTTGGCCTTTCTGCAAATAGGAGGCTTAGGGGTTATTTTATTGCATTTTTTTCCACTTGATTTCTCAACCCCAAATCTCGGAAGTTTGGCTCTTCCCGTATGGAATGCCCGTGCTAGGGTTCCTGTCTTCCCCAACAAGAGGCGGTGCGGCGCGGGATGGAAGGGGCGGCGGGGAAGGCGCGCTGAGGGTGCGGGGGAGGCGTGGCGATGGCGAGTGCGCGGGGAGGGGAGGAGCAGCTGGCGAAGGCGGCGGTTCGACGAGGCGAGGGGGAGGCGATGCGGGGAAGGGTGGCGATGGGGAGGGGTCGGGTCGCAGGGGGCCTGCGCGTGGGAGAGGCGCGGGCTGTGCGGGGCATCATCGGGGTGATCGTGGGGAGGGAGGGGAGGCCAGGGCGAGCGGGAGGAGGGGGGTCCTGGGGGAGGTGGCATCAGGCGGCGCGGGAATGGGACCGCGGGGTGGGTGGCTGCGGCGCGAGGGCGGGGCGACGTGGGCTGGCTGGATGGCAGGATGAGGAGGGGGTGTCGCGGGAAGGGGTGGGTTGGTGCCGGGAGGTGGAGGCGCAGGCGAGAGGGGGAGGGTGCTGGCGGGTGTTGGGTTCTGGGCCGCCGGCTTTGCGGGGAAGGTGCCGGCGAGGTTGGGGGCTGGGTTGGGGTTGCCGTGGGTACGGTTAGGGTGGTGGCTGGGGTCGGGTTGAGTGCCGCCGTGGGTGCGGGAAGGGGTCCCGAGGATGCGGGACTGCCAAGGCCAGGTGGCACGGGTGCTGGAGTCGTCGGGGGCATTTTCGGTAGTGGGGGCTGGCCCGAAACCTTCTGGACAGCCATTATTTCACCGTTTTTTTCTTCCGCCACGATCTGAACAGCGGTCGGATCGGTGTTCCCAGCGGGGTGCTCGTTGTTGACGGCGAGATCTTCGTCGATTAGCGCATCTAACCATGCGTGCACCTTGTTGCATGATATAAATCGCTGATGGAACTTCTTTGAACGTGAATACGAGCGCGAACCATGAGACGGACGGTCGAGACCAAACTTCAAACACCAATATCCAACAGGATCGTCGAATCGTAGGGACGATTCGGTTGCCATGCTCTGATACCAAATGATGCAAATACGAATTTGGCGCGACGATCGACTCTAAAAATAGTTGGTAGAAATTTCGGTGGAAGAATAATGGAAGGGTTGTGTTGACGCATATAGAATAACTGTACCTCTTTGTTATTTTATTTTTCCTGTTATTCTCTTTATGTAATTTACCCATAGGCTACTCTCCTATATAAGAGAGCCTAGGGCTTATGGAATAGATCATCTCATTCATTTTTCCCAACATGGTATCAGAGCGACGGTCCTAGACCGGAGTTCTCGAAACCCTAACCCTACCCACCCCACCCGCCGACCCTATCTCTCTCTCCCTCGATCGGCGCGCCTCCAACACCGCCGCCTCTCCTCCCTCGCGCGTCGATCTTCTCCAGCACATCTTCTCCGGCGCGCCTGCGATCTTCGCACATCTTCTCCAGCACATCGATCGGCGTGTCAATCGCCTGCGCATCTGCGCAACTGCGCACAGGCGCACCCGCGCATCTGCGCACAGGCGCACCTGCACCTACGCCGCCTGCGCACAGGCGCACCTGCGGACAGGCGCACCTGCGCACGAGGTAGCGCATCTGCGCCTACGCCACGAGCGCGCATCATCTCCAAGCGCACCATCTCCAGTGCGCCTGCGCGTGAGGGGCTCCATCTCCAGTGCACCTGCGCGTAAAGGCTACATACCGCGTGCGCATACTGTGTGCATCATTGTCATTCCTGTGCGTGTGCGGATTGTAGCACGCGCAAATTCATGGGGATAGTTGCTTGAGGTCTACACATGCAACTAATCCCGTCTATGTCATTGTAGACAAAGATTATCTCTTGTCATTCGCTCCAGTCTTCCGTCTCCAGTATGTCAGAAAGCAAGGCAGATATCCCGTCTATTGGCGCGTTTCGTGGTCCAGCGCCCATTGTCAAGATGGATGGTACGAACTATGAACTGTGGGCAATGCAGTTCATGAGTATGATGAAGTCTACAGGTAAGAAGCACATTCTTACCGAGCCCGAGCCTGCAGAGAAGACTGGAGTCCATGCCTCATGGGAGGCCGATGATGCATATGCCAAGGTGTGGCTATCTGGCACATTGGCTATTGAAATTGCCAATGACATTCTACATCAACCCACAACCAAAGACATGTGGGATATCCTGGCAGCGACATATTCTCAGGCGAAGAACGAGACGAAGATCCTGCAACTACAACATGATATATTCACAATAAAGCAGAACGGCCGTCCTTTACATTCTCTCTATACATCACTGAGAGGGATGTTCGAGAAGCTCTATAGCTTCATGCCTCTTACCGCCACGCCAGAACAGCAGAAGACATACAGGAATGCGACGATGGTGGGTGTGTTTCTCGCTGCACTTGATCCAGAGTATGAGGCAGCACGTTCTCAGATTTTGTCGGACTCGACTATTCCTCCCATGGAGGAAGCTTTTCACAGATTGAGTAGGATCACAGTGCCTTCAGCAGCTGCGAGTCAGAATTCCTCAGCTATGGCGGCCAACAGAGGCCGCGGTTTTCATCACCAGGGCCGTGGTCGTACTCCTCGTGGAAGGGGTGGCCGCACTAGGCCAACATGCTCATATTGTCACCGAGTCGGACATAATGAAGACACATGCTACTCGAAGCATGGATTCCCTGCATCTGCACGAGCCGCTGAGCAGATAGAGCCCCCATCTGCTGCTACACTGGATCAACGATTTGATGATCTAGTTGCCCGCCTTAGGGGCATTATCCCACCATCAGGTCCAGCACCGACTACAGAGAGTCATACTGATGCTGCTGCCTCTGCCTCTACTAGTACTTCAGGTAGTACACTTGCACTCCACAGTAGTAGATCTGATACATTGCCATGGATCATGGACTCGGGCGCTACACATCATCTATGTGGCGACCAGAGTCTACTTACAGGATACACTCAGATTCCTCCAGGACGGACAGTAGTGATTGCCAATGGCACGCACTCCCCTATCACGGGTCAGGGGGAGATTAGATTGACATCTTCTATGCAGCTCAAGAATGTCCTACATGCACCGCATTTTTCTATGAATCTGTTGTCAATTAGTCAGATTACGAAGGATCTTCATTGTCGAGCTATTTTTGATCCATCTTCTTTGATTTTTCAGGACATCCGTACGGGCAACGTGATTGGTCATGGCTATGAGCAAGGAGGCCTTTACCGTCTGAACCAGACCCCATTTGCCGGAACCACATCTTCTCCTGCTGGACAAGTATCTCCTCTCCTGTGGCATCTGCGTTTTGGTCATTTATCGCTTCAGAAGTTGCGTCTAGTTCTACCCTATGGTCTCTCTCACACACCTATCCAGTGTGAGGCATGTCAGTTGGGAAAGCATCACAGGTCGTCTTTTCCCAGTAGTCAAGGTCGGAGTAGTAGCTCCAAGTTTGAGTTGTTTCATGTCGATGTCTGGGGTCCGAGTCGTGTTCCCGATCATCAGGGACACGGGTTTTATATTGTTTTTGTGGATGATTTCTCTAGAGCGTCATGGGTCTTTCTAATGAAAAATAAATCTGAAGCAGGAAATATTATTATCCACTTTCTTAATGAAATTCAAAATGTTTTTTCCACATCTGTCAAGATTGTGAGAAGTGATAATGCCTTAGAGTTGTGGACCAACATTCTAGCCAATTACTACTCCTCAAAAGGAATTATTCACCAAACATCTTGTGCTCATACGTCTCAACAGAATGGGGTTGCTGAAAGAAAACACCGTCACCTTCTTGATGTCACAAGGTCACTTCTTATTCAGAGTCATGTTCCGTACTCCTACTGGGGTGATGCAGTCCTTACTGCATGTTACCTAATCAACCGTATGCCTTCGTCTGTCTTGAATGAACAGATTCCTTTTTCACTCATTTACCCTGACAAGGATTTGTTCATTCTTACCCCTCGTGTGTTTGGGTCAGTCGCATTTGTCCATCAGTTGTCGCCTGGTACTGACAAGCTCTCTCTTAGGGCTGTCAAGTGCGTCTTTGTGGGGTACTCCAGAACTCAAAAGGGGTACAAGTGTTTTGATCCTATGCGTCGGCGGTATATGATCAGTGCAGATGTTACATTTTTTGAATCTATTATGTACTTTTCAGAATCTGGAAACATGCAGCTACCACCTATATCTCCTGATGCCGTATTCATGGCACCACCACCACCATTGCCACAAACAACACCACCGCCACCACCACCGCCATCGCTAGTATCCCCGCTACCATTCCATTACACCCGCAGGCCTCCTCCAGCTCATGGTCCTGACCCGTCAACTAGCTCGCCTATGGTATGTAATGAAAATATTAATGTTGATGGATCTGACGACATTTCTCAGCAGGATGCATTACAGGAGCATGGTGATAACACAGATGATCTGGATGTTCCAATTGCTCTACGCAAGCCGAAGAGAAGCTGTGCCAAATATCCATTATCAGCAGCTGTGTCTTTTGAGAGGCTATCTGGAGACTTCAGGACGTTTGCATTGGCACTTTCAGCTACAGACATTCCACGGAATCATCATGATGCTTTGCAGGATGCTAGATGGCGGCTAGCAATGGAAGAAGAGATGGCGGCACTTCAGTCTAGAGGAACATGGAGTTTGGTTCCTATACCTCCAGATGTCAGCCCGGTGAGTTGCAAATGGGTGTTTACAGTTAAGCACAATGCAGATGGTTCCATTGACAGGTACAAGGCACGCCTGGTTGCACGGGGCTTCACACAGACATATGGGGTAGATTACCTTGACACATTCTCCCCTGTGGCGCGTCATTCCACTCTACAGATCCTGTTATCAGTTGCAGTTGCTAGAGACTGGCCACTTTATCAACTGGATGTGAAGAATGCATTTCTGTATGGCGACTTGCAGGAGGAAGTCTATATGCAACAGCCACCTGGTTTTGCTGTTGAGGGGGAGTGTTCCAAGGTTTGCAGATTACATAAGGCCATCTATGGCCTTAAGCAGAGCCCCAGAGCATGGTTTCAGAAGCTTTCAGACCTCTTTGAGAAACAAGGATATAAGCGCTCCAATGCTGATCATTCCTTGTTTGTACAGAAGACGGCTAGAGGTATCATTGTAATCATGGTTTATGTTGATGATATCTTGATTACAGGTGATGATGACCAGGGCATTAAGCAGGCAAAGGAAAGGCTGGGGACCGAGTTTGTCACCAAGGACTTGGGAGTCCTTAGATATTTTCTGGGGCTGGAGTTTGCTAGAAATCCATATGGATTAGTCATGTCACAGAGGAAGTATGTTACAGATCTACTGAGTGAGACAAGTATGCTAGGGTGTCGACCTGCTACGACACCAGTGGATCCTAGCATGAAGCTGTATGATGATGACACAGAAGAGGTGGATAAGAAAAGGTACAGAGAACTGGTAGGCAAACTACTATATGTCACGATCACTAGACCTGATATATCATTTGCAGTGAGTCGTGTGAGCCAGTTCATGGAGCAACCACGTCAGGCCCATATGGATGCAATACACATGATTCTGAGATATTTAAAATCATCTCCAGGTGCAGGCTTGCTATTTAAGAAAGGAAAGGAGATCTCTATCACGGCATGTGCGGATGCAGACTATGCAGGATGCCCCAAGGACAGGAAGTCCACATCAGGATTTGCAGTCTATGTTGGAGATGCTCTAGTTTCGTGGAAGAGCAAGAAACAGACAGTGGTAGCTAGATCCAGTGCTGAATCCGAATACAGGGCTATGGCCCAGGCTAGCACAGAAATGATGTGGGTGAAATCCTTACTTGCAGATCTATGTCTTGATATACCTCTTCCTATGATGTTGGAATGTGACAATCAGGCCGCCTTGTTCATTGCAAATAACCCAGCCTTTCATGAGAGGACCAAGCACATTGAGGTCGACTGTCACTACATACGTGACATGATTCAGAAGGGGTTCATTGCTACATCTCACGTCACATCAGAAAATCAGACTGCTGATATTTTCACCAAGGCATTACTTAGAGGCCCATTCCAGAAGTGTGCGTCCAAGCTGAGCATGATTGATATCTATGCTCCATCTTGAGGGGGAGTGTTGACGCATATAGAATAACTGTACCTCTTTGTTATTTTATTTTTCCTGTTATTCTCTTTATGTAATTTACCCATAGGCTACTCTCCTATATAAGAGAGCCTAGGGCTTATGGAATAGATCATCTCATTCATTTTTCCCAACAGGTTGAGAGAAGAAATCACACCTGTAGCGCGGGGTTGAAGGAGGAGAACGCGGAGATCGCGAGGGGAGAGAGGGAGAAGGAGGGAGATAGAGGGAGATAAATCTCAATTTTTATTAATACTTGACTGAATAAAACATTGGACCCTCATCCCTTTATATAGGAGGGATGGCATTACAAAAATAGTAAACTAATTTAATTTGACCATTAATTATCCTAATTGGACTCTAACTAATTAACCGACCAAATTTAAAATCAAATTGACCACTAATTGAGATCACAGGCGATCCCAATTATTTAATTAAAATTCGTTGACGTAAATAAACGTAAATAAAATTGGCCACGAAAATTAGATAAATATTTGGCCCCATATTTTAACTTCACGCTGCATCACCAATAGTGACATGGGAGGTGGATATGAGTCCCTTCTGTATCATGCCTCTGGTATAGTGGCAATCCACCTCTATATGCTTGGTTCATTCATGAAACACATGATTATTGGCAATAAATAGAGCTGCTTGATAGTGCATAAAAGATGCATGGGAAGAGGTACCTCTACTGCAAGATCAGTCAAGACTGATCTAACCCACACCATTTCTGTGCTCCCCTGAGCCATGGCCCTGTACCCAGAATCTGCACTCGATCTAGCAACCGCTGACTGATTCTTGCCTTCCATGACACGAGTGAACTCCCAACAAAAAATGCAAAGCAAGATGTACACTTCCTGTCTCTAGGGTATCGTGCATAATCTGCATCTGCACAAGCTGTCACCTCAAGAGCTGCACCCCTGCTGAATATAAGTCTGGTCCTTGGGGAAGTCTTCAAATATCTTTGAATCATATGGACAACATCCATATGTGCCTGCCTAAGCTGCTCCATGAACTGACTCACCTTGTTCATAGTAAAGGATATGTCTGGCCTGGTGATAGTAGCATAAAGTAGCTTCCCAACAAGCTCCTTGCATCTCCTCTTATCTACCTCTTCAGTGTCATCATCATATAATCTCATGCTCGGATCCATGGGGGTAGTAGCAGGCTTGCACCATATCATGCCTTTCTCTAGTAGAAGATCAATCACAAGCTTCCTTTGGGTCATCACAGGACCACGCTTGTTCCTGGCGAACTCTAATCCCGGGAAGTAACGTAGACTGCCAAGGTCCTTAGTCACAAATTACTGACCTAGGAACTCCCTAGCAGCTTGAATACCGTGCTCTTCATCACCCGTGACAATTATGTTATCAACATAAATCAGGATGACAAATGTAACTCTCTGTCCTCTGGACAAAAAGTGAATGATCTGCATAACTCTGAGAGCTTCTGGTACCAAGCTCTCGGACTCTGCTTCAGGCCATAAATCATCTTGTGGAGCCTACACACATTATGAGACTCCTCCTCAGCAGCAAATCCTGGTGGCTGCTGCATGTATACCTCATCTTGTAGATCTCCATATAGAAAAGCATTTTTCACATCAAGTTGGTAAAGCTTCCAGCCCTGAGTCACAACAACTGATAGAAGAATGCACAAGGTCGAATGTCTAGCTACCGATGAGAAGGTATCCTGCAATCCACCCATACATCTGGCTGAGCCCTCATGCTATGAGCCTCGCCTTGTAGCGATCTACACTACCATCTGTTCATTGCTTCATCGTAAAAATCCACTTGCACCTCCGAACAAACACACCTGGAGGAGCATAAACAATGCTCCAAGTACCACGAAGACTGTAAAGCTGCTATCTCCTCCTCCATAGCAAGTCGCCAGCTACTGTCCTGTACAACCTCCTGGTATGTTCGTGGGATAATGGCAATAGAGAAACCACTACAAACTTCTTGTACTCTATGAAAGATGATCCAAGGAAACATGAGTAGCTAGAGGATAAATGACACATGTATGACGTGGCTTCCGCAAGGCAATGTGCACATCAAGATCATCGATCTCTCTGTTCTCTGAAGAAGGTATCGACTCCTCGTGGATAGTGTCCTGTGGTACAAGCATGGCAACAGTGCCATCAGTAGAAACAATGTGTTCAGTACATACCTGATGTTGAACTTGTGAGCCCACGACGAGCCATTATGCAATAAATGTTATTGCAATTCACTCATTAACTGAAATGAAGAATAACTAATTTGCTTTAATAGGTCCCTTAATACAATTATGGTTATGTACCGTGACCATCTTAATAATCATACAACTGTTGATTCAATGGTTGAATCATAAAGACGGGTGCTTGGATGATATCTAAAGAGTTAGATTGAGGACTCGTCGAGCATCGTCAAATGATTGTTAAGAGTTGATCTTCAGCATGAGAAGGAGATGGCAATCCTTCTCTAAAGGCTGATATCTGACCAACTTCTTGATGCATGTCCTTTGCATAGGAATAGAGATTCAGAGGTGTTAGATAAGTTAAATCAAAGAGTTGACTTAAAGAGATCGAGATAACAAAGACCTATGCCATATACTGTGAAGATATAAGCATGCATCCTCTGACCAGAGACAAATGTATTACTATATGTCTGAATATGTACATTTTGCAGATCGTTAGGTTGATGATCTAATCAAGGTCTATACACCAGTGAGCTGGTGTGCATACGAAGGCATATGAGTAATACGATCTCTCAAAGGAATCATGCTGGTTCACTACTGAACCGGAAGACATGAGCTCACTCATGAGGTATTGGGACCAATCAAATTCCATGTATGGTCATCTTGCTTCGGAAGCATGACAAGAATTTGTAGGTATGATATATGCTTTTGGAAAGCATATGATCGATACCAACTCCTAATGACTGAATGAGAATCTTAATGATTAAACCTTGAAGAAGACAGTCTAAAAGTGATCTAAAACTTCAGGTTTATTTTAGGTCTTCCGGTATGCATGATGTACGGGTATTAGGAATACTCAAGGGTGATGCAATCATAAAACGATTGTATAACCATGACACTTCCATTCCGAGGGAGTGATGAAACATGTTTGGATTTTAGTGACTCCCCTTAGTAGAGAAGTAATCTAATCTTCGTCCAAATGTTGGGCATTGATCTGAATATGATTCAGATGCAATGGGAAAATTAGATTTACGGCTTTGATTTAATGTAGCATCTTTGAGAGGTCCCCGAGATCTGGATTTGAGATATGATCTCAACATTCAAGTCACTAACACGGAACGTACAATCATCCTGTCCTTATCTCAAAGTATTTGCGGAGAAAGCGCATTATTCTTGGAAGAGTTCAAGAATAATTCCATTGTTGAATATATATATATATCCGAGCATTAAGAAATTGACAATTAAATTTGATTTAATTATCATGAATAATATGAATATGATTCATATTATTTGAACACATGAGGATGGAGATCCAAGATAATTAAATGTGATTTAATTATCAAGGATATGAATAATGTGGATATCACTATCCATATTAATCGTATATTATTATAAATATGATTTATAATATATTAAAGAGAGCTTATTGTAAATAGTATTTACGAATTAAATGCTGGTGTGAATTGGATTCACATTGGACAATTAATTGAAAATACAATTTACATTTTATTTTGGACATGTGAATATGATTCACATTATTCACTGTCATTATTGCAATTTTCACAAAATTAATTTGGAATTATTTTTGTGAATTAATTTGCAACAAAAGTTATTGCAAATAAATTAAGGATTATGTGAGATATAAAATCTCACATAATTGGAAGTGGGGGAGGACACCTTCCTAAAATGGAGGATGGATGGCCACACTTGACTTTGGGCTTGGTCAGATCATGGTGATGAAAGCTACTATCCAGGTGGTGCAAGATGGATCTCTAGAATGGACCGGAGTGGAGCTGCCACCTGTAGCGTGGCTCGCCCGACTAATGAGTAGGTTGATGAAGGGCTGAAGATGGAGTCTGTGCTGGATGATAGTTACATATAAGATAATGACTGAGTGACCACAAGACTCGGTAAAACTATACTAACATGGAGCTGTTAGTGGAAGAAGCGTGATCCGACGGTTAGGGTTAGGGTGTACGAGCGCATACATGGACCTACAAAAGAGAATGGTGCGCTTACGGAAGCCCTCATCCTAGCATACTCACCTCTCCTCTCCTTTATTTTCTGTTACGGGTATCAGAGCCACTCATTCTTGAGATGCTTGATCAACCCATCGATGGCGACAACCTCTCTGATCATAACGATCAACTGCGCTCGTCCGACGGTGGAAATTGATTTGCGGCCCTGCGTTCACTCAAGTAACATCATCGAGATTGCCCCTCTCCAAGATTGGCCCGCTTGAACCATCCGTTTTTATTCTCACATTCGCATCGAGTTGACAAGTCACATTCAGGATGAGTTACCTTGGTGTATGTTATTTGCTGATGATATTGTGTTGATTGACGAGACTAGAGATGGAGTAAATGAGAAGCTTGAGGTTTGGAGACATGCATTGGAGACTAAAGGTTTTCGTATAAGTAGGGCTAAGACGGAATATATGGAATGCACCTTTGTTGGAAGCAATGGTGAAGGAATCGAGGTGAAGATTGGTGACGATAACATTCAGAAGAGAGATTCTTTTAGATATCTGGGATCTATTTTGCAACATAATGGGGAAATTGATGGAGATGTTACTAATAGAATAAATGCAGGCTGGCTAAAGTGGAGAGGAGCCTCCACTATTCTCTGTGATAAGAAAATTCCTTTAAAAATTAAAGGAAAGTTTTACAAAGCAGCCGTGAGACCTGCTATGCTTTATGGTTCTGAATGTTGGCCTGTGAACCATAGACATGTGCAGAGAATGGCTGTAGCAGAAATGAAAATGCTAAGATGGATGTTTGGACATACACGTAAAGATCGGATTCGGAATGATGCAATCAGAAAGAAAGTTGGTGTAGCTCCGATCGAGGATAAGATGCGAGAAAATCGCTTAAGATGGTTTGGTCATTTGCAAAGAAGGTCAACTGATGCACCGGTTAGGAGATGCGAGCGTTGGGATATTGAGCCGGCTAAGAGAGGGCGAGGACGGTCCAAGAAGTGTTGGAAAGAGACTATACGAAGGGATCTTAGTTTTTTGGATATAAGTCCGAGATTGACCCAAGATAGATCTGAATGGAGGCGAAGAATCTATGTAGCCGACCCTACTTAATTGTGGGAAAAGGCTTTGTTGTTGTTGTATTTGCATCGGGCGATGGAGAGGTACACTTTTTATAAAGTTTTTTTTAGACCGTACCTCTTACACCGCCTTTAGCTGTATAGTTTATTATTATTTGGTAGCTGTCGACTGTTGGTTTATAGCTACGGAGTTTTTTTTACCCGTGCTTGTTAATCTTCAGTCATGCTTGTTTTGTTTTTAATATACATTTAAGTTCCGCTTACAACTAGATTATAGGGCTTCCTTTCTTTCCTGCCGAGTGATGCAGGAGGAGGTTTCTATGAGGAGTGCTTCCCTACTGTAATAGGCCTAGGTTTCGAAGCAAGATTCTCTGTGGATGAGATCAGGGCCTCTCTCTTCTGTTTAAGCACGAAAGCCCCCGTTCAAAAACAAGATCCTGAGCTCCGCTCCTATGCTTTTTGCCCGTCAGTATTTCTCTACTAGCATGAGAAGTTGTCTTTGTCTTGTATCATTAATTCACTTTAGCCTTTTCTGACTAATTCGAACCCTTTGAAGGGGTGTGAGTTTTTTGTGTGTCTAGTTTTTATTTTGTTTTTGTCGTGTAGTATAACATATTATTCGGTACTGTTTTTGACAGTTGCTTCAGCCTTCATCCATCCGTTTTTTTATTGATTCCTTTATTGCTAGAATAACACATTATTTTTTTTAATTTTTTAAAGGGGAATTCCATTCCTGTTCGTTTGTTTGCAACCTTTAATGATAGCCCGTTTTTTTAATCGTTTGTTTGCTACCATTCCTGTTCGTTTTTTTTGAGAAACCGGGCCATTCCTGTTCTTTGGTTTGCAACAATTCCTGTTCGTTTGTTTTCTATGATAGCCCGGTTTTTTAATAAAAATTTCCCTTCTTTTATTTTTATCTTGTTATAGATAATTACCGTTTTTATCTTTATACAAAAGTTCTACGCCTGATTTTCGTTGATTGCATAATGCGCTTTCTATTCACTCATGTTTTTGTTAACAAGTACTGAAATCCCTTTTTCTGGTTTAGTTGCTATTCTTGTTTCATCCTATTGGTTTCTTTGTTTAATAATAGGTACTTCTTAGTTCTTACATAAGCTCTTGGTTGGTGATGCAACCTAATTAAATAGCGAACAAAAAAAACAATTCTAAAAATTGAATCTAAGGGACTAAATGACGAAATCAAATAAGATGACGTGTGATATGCAAAAATCAGCAACACTTGACTACGATTACTCGATTTCTAGCACAGATTTCTCCACAAATTCAGGGCAACTCAAATAGTTAAAGACTATTGGAAATAAAGAGCGATGTTTGCGGCACGGAGCCTCAATAGTTCACCAAACCGAACAACAATATAACATGCCACGACGCTAAGTTCATATGGTGGAATAATATGCAGAGAAAAAAACGCTCATACCACAACCGGCAAGGGGGAGAGTGCGAACTTCAAATCTGGTCGTAGGTGGGGATAGTTGCGGGATTCCTTCGGTCCCACGTGAGGGCTGGCATCCAGAACACGGGCGGCGAGATGGCAGCGACTGAACTGGGCGAGGGACGGCTGTAGCCGTGGCAGGGGCCGATGCGAGGCCACAGGGGAGGGAGGGTCGGTTTGGAGGCAAGTAGGGGGGGCGAGGCAGCTCTGAGGAGTGCAAGCGGCGATGGGGTGACGAGGGGAGGTGTGAGAGGCGGTGGCGGCGTCGCGGGGAGGTGGGGTCGCGAGGGTTTACGCGCGGGAGGGGCGCGGGGTGCTGAGGTGGGCGAGATCGGGGTTCGGGCGGGGTCGCGTTGGGTGCACGGTCGAAGAGGGGAACGTCGTTGGCTGAGGGGAAGGGGATGGTGAGGGCGTGGCTGGTGAGTAGCGGGAAGAGGAGGGCCCGGGGGGAAGGCGACGAGAGGGAGAGGGGAGGGAGGCGGCGGTCGGGGGAGAAATTAGGGCACGGGAGAAAAAGAATGGAGGCGGGGTGTCGAGAATGAACGGGGGGGGGGGGGGAGAGAATTAAAGGTGGAAAATAATTATTCGTTCAAACTTATTTTTCAACCGTAATCCATGGGGTGCCTTTATAGAGGCCAATTCCCCCCAAACAAGCAACAACCTCCTAAAAATAGAAAAAAAAACAAAAGACCTTGTATAATGAGCCTTTTACATAAATAAGAATAAATAAAACAAATGTTACGACTAAAGTAAATAAAACAAATGTTCACTAAAATTGATATCATGCTGCATCAACTCCCCCCTGCTGTGAAGAATCTCGCTCCGTCGAGATGGCATCATGGTAGTTCTGAAGTATATCGGGGCGGAGTTGTTGGAGTTCATCCTCGTCAATCCAGGTGCAATCTGTAAGAGGTCGTCCCTTCCATTTGACTAGATAGCGACGGAAGAGACCACGTCTAGTCGTCATATCTCGGATGTCGGCAATATCTTCAATCTGATCGGCATCAATCGCGACCGGTGGTTGGCGCGTGTCATCAGCGGGAACTGCTGTCGTGGCGGCATCTGTCTGTTCATCTCCATGATATAAGAAGAGATCTGATACATTAAAGACTGGCGATGTCTGGACGTCTGGCGGCAGATCAAGTAAGCATTGGGCCCAATCTTCTTGAGGATTCGGAATGGACCAATCTTTCGTACACTCAATTTTTGGTGGACTCTCAAAGGAAACCTCTCTTTTTTTAGGTGGACCATCACTAATTCTCCAACTCTGAACTCGCTCTCTTTACGATGGAGGTTGGCTTGGGCTTCATATTTCTGGGTCATGGTTTGGAGTTTGGCTCGGATTTCGGTATGGATATGGGTTAGGTGTTCGACCAGATCCTCAGCAGCTGCACTACTTCTCCCTTGGATGGTTGTGGGTGTTAGGTCTAGAAATCGGGTAAGTGGAAAGCCGCACACACTCTCAAATGGCGATTTTCCGGTGGACCTATTAGTGGAACTGTTATACGCGAATTCAGCCTGGGGAAGAATTAGATCCCATTTGGACGGAGAGTCCCCTGCAAGACATCACAATAAATTTCCTAATGATCTGTTAACCACTTCGGTTTACCCATCCATTTGTGGATGATAAGCAGTGCTGTATTGCAAATGAGTACCAAGACGAGACCAAAGCGTGCGCCAAAAATGACTCAAAAACCAGGTATCACGATCCGAAGTAAAAGAACGAGGAACACCATGCAATCGAACGACATCACGAAAAAACAAATCAGCGACATGAGATGCATCTGAGGTTTTTTTACACGCAATGAAATGTGCCATTTTAGAAAATCTATCCACAACCACAAAAATAGAGTCAACTTTCCGTACCGTGAGGGGTAAGCCTAGCACAAAATCCATAGTGATGTCTTCCCAGGGTCGCAGAGGAATCGACAGGTGTATACAATCCAGTGTTCTGCCTATGGCCTTTGAATCTTTGACATGTTTGGCATTTTTGTACGAACTTTGTAACATTGCATTTGCGGCCAATAAAATCGCTCTTGGAGAAGGGTCAAGGTCTTATCCCTTCCAAAGTGTCCAGCTAAACCACCGTTATGCAGTTCTGAAATCAGGTTCTCTCGAAGGGAAGTGGCAGGAATGCACATTCGGTGGGCCTTGAACAGGAATCCCTCATGAAGGACATATGTGGCTGTTGGATCCTGTCCAGTTTCGACACATTCTGCATAGACTCGTCCGAAGTCAGGATCAGCGGGGTAGAGATCCTTGAGTGTGTCAAATCCTGTTGTGCTGACGGTCATTGTGGTCAGGGCATGTGCTCGTCTGCTTAACGCGTCGGCCACGCGATTCAGGGTTCCAGCCTTGTGCTTGAGATGGAACGTGTATTCTTGGAGGAAACTAACCCATTTGGCATGACACTTGTTAAGGGTCTTCTGAGAGTTCAGATATCGTAAAGCTTCATGATCGGAGTTAAGGACAAATTCACGCTGGATTAGATAGTGCCTCCAATGCTTGAGAGCTTGTACCATAGCATAGAATTCGACATCATATGTAGAGTAGCGTGATCGAGCTTTGTTCAACTTTTCACTGTAGAAGGTTACAGGTCGTCCTTCTTGACTCAGGACGGCACCAATCCCGACATGTGAGGCGTCGCAATCGACTACAAAAATCTTGTGAAGTCAGGAAGTGCCAAAACAGGGGCATGTGTCAATTGATGTTTTAGATTTTGAAAGCTGGTTTCTGCTTCAAGAGTCTAGGCGGGTGCGCCTTTACGCGTGCAATCTACCAACGGAGCTGCATAAGTGCTAAAGTTCCGGATGAAGCGCCGGTAGAAAGAAGCCAATCCCAGAAAGCTGCGAATCTCAGTGAGGGTTTTGGGCATGGGCCAGCTCTGAATGGCCTGAATCTTGGAGGGATCAACTTTAAGTCCATCGGCAGTGACAATGTATCCCAAAAAGAGGACCGTATCAGACATGAAGGAACATTTCTTAAGGTGGACATACAATTGTTGGGCTCTCAATGTTTCCAGGACTTGTCGTAAGTGGGATAAGTGGTCGTCTTTGGTCAAGCTGTAGATCAGTATGTCATGGAAGTACACAACCACAAACTTACCGATGAAGGGTCGTAAAACATGATTCATGGTTCGCATGAAAGTGCTGAGAGCATTAGACATGCTGAAGGGCATTACTGTCCATTCATAAAGGCCCTCTTTGGTCTTAAAAGCAGTCTTCCACTCGTCTCCAGGTCGGAGGCGAATCTGATGGTACCCACTGCGAAGATCCATTTTGGATAATAATTTGGCATCCGATAACATGTCAAGCATGTCATCAAGGCGTGGAATCGGAAAACGATACTTGATCGTGATCTTGTTGATAGCACGACTGTCCACGCGCATTCTCCATGTGCCATCTTTTTTGGGGTAAGCAGGGCATGAACCGCCACGTGGCTCATACTCTCTTGAACATACCCACGACGGAGAAGTTCAGTGACCTGATTCTTCATTTCTTCGTGCTCACTGGGGCTCATCCGATAATGTGGTAAGTGGGGTAGGCTGGCTCCAGGGACTACGTCAATGTGATGTTGAATGTCTCGCAACGGGGGTAGTCCCTCAGGCAACTCTTCAGGCATAATGTCAACAAACTCTTGGACGATGGGCCTTATCTCAGACGGGACTTCGGGTGTAGTTGTCTCTTGATTGTTCACTTCACGTCCCATTAATGCGTAAATGGTGGAGCTCTCCTGAATTTCACGTTGGAATGTCTGGGCTTCCATCAACAATACCGGACCCGTGGATGAAGGCTTTGTCGGTGGAGTACCTTTACCAGTTTGTGCAGTCGTAGATCGAAGGGTAGCCACCTGGCGAGGGCTAAGGACTTCACGCTGTGGTCTGAGGGTCACATACACCTTGTCTATGAGAAAGGTGTAAGTGTTCATTTTTCCTCTGTGCTCCGTGTCTCGATCGAACTGCCACGGTCTCCCAAGTAGTACGTGATAGACATCCATAGGGGCTACATGGCACCACACCTCGTCTTTGTATGAAGGCCCAATTGAGAAGCTAACGAGGCTCTGACGGTGGATCGGAAGTTGAGTACCACCTCGAAACTATGCCACACTGTAAGGTTTCTCGAGTGGTTGAGTGGGTAGACCCAACTTGTCAACCATTTCTTGAGAAACGAAGTTCTCAACGCTTCCTCCATCAATGATCAACGAACAGCGACGCCCTCCTGAGGTGCAGGTGGTTCGGAAGATGCTGCGTCGTAGCCAACTACCATCGTCGTTAACAGCAGGTGTGAGCAAGATGTTTGTGGGTGCGCTGTCAGGGGCGATAAAATTCTCATGTTCAATTACCAAGAAAGGTCCGGATTCATCTCCATCCACTCCCAGAAGCTCATAGTCATCAGCTCTCATGGTGTCAGCAGTCAAAGCGGTCGGTTCCTCTTCAGGTG
The DNA here is from genome assembly GCA_037367405.1 of Ottelia alismoides. NCBI lineage: Eukaryota > Viridiplantae > Streptophyta > Magnoliopsida > Alismatales > Hydrocharitaceae > Ottelia > Ottelia alismoides. The sequence continues at coordinate 734,598 of JAZKJV010002049.1, read as the reverse complement.
ATTCCTGTTGTTCAGGGTCAGGGTCTTCAGGGTCTTCGATGGTTCATAAATGGGCGGGCCTAGCTTTAGGGTTCGGGCACTCTGCTGCTCGATGTCCCTTTTGATAACATCGGAAACAAGTATCATGTCCTACAATAGGTCGACTTCCTAAGATGCCTGGTCCGGGGTTTCCAGTAGGTGGTCGGGCGACGGCATGAGTTGATGGTTTGGCTTGGGGTTTACCCGTAATCGATGGGGAATCTATCCGTTTGGAGGTCGTCATCGAGGTACTGGTGCGAGGGACGGAGTTCACAGAAAAAGACATCTTCCTTGTCTGGGCCTTAGCAAGCTTGGTCTCAGCCCGTTCAGCCTGCTTGTAGGCTTCGTCAATGTTTCGGCAGTTGTGGAGGTAGAGTTCATCCTGGATAACTTGGCGGAGCCCTTGCAGGTAGCGGGTGACTTCCTGGATAAGAGTCTCCTGCAATCGGTTGCGATGCACGAGGGATTGGAACCCTTCGGTGTATTCCTTCACGCTCATGGTGTCTTGTTTCCAAGATTGCAGTCGTGCGTAAAGATCTCGTTTGTAATCTTCCAGCACGAATTTGGTTTTCAGTTTAGCCTTCATCTTGCTCCAACTGCGGATCTTACCTTTTCCTTTTCGTTTGCGTTTAGATTGCAGACGGTCCCACCATAGCATAGCATGTCCCTTTAATTTGATTGTGACGAATTGAACTTTTCGTTTGCTAGGCATAGACTTCCACACAAAGAAGTGTTCGACGGTTTGGAGCCAATCCAAAAAGACATCAGGGTCTTGTCCTCTGTCAAATTCCGGAACATCGAGACGGATGCCTCGATCCCATCCGTCATCGGACCTAGGTCCACGTCGTGGCGGGAATTGATATCCACCAGTAGGTTGTGAAGTATATCCAGAGATGTGTGGATCTTGAATCTTGGGAGTGAAAGGGGTGTCATCTCTTGGTCCTTCTTTACTTTCTTGTGATTGCCAATCGCTAACATGCCCGTCGGAAGTAGAAGAGCTAGAGTCACGGGAAGTGTTACTTCGTGAGTGCGGTCTCCGGTGAGTACGCCGACTTTTATTTGGCGTCTCATTACTATGATTTTTCTCTAGCATTTGACAATTTAGGATGGCAATTTATCCGCTCAGGTGTTCGAACATCCGTTGCATTTTAGCATCCAAGGTTTCTAGTTAGCTCAGTGTGTGGGGTGTAGCCGGTTTTAGAGGTAGACGGTTTTTCGGCCATGGGAAGCATAAGTTTTCTGCTCTCTTTTGTTTTGGGATTTTGTTATTTGTTTTTGTTTTGCTGTTTTGTTTTGTTTTGTTTTTTTAATGCAATGAACAAATGGAATGCAGACGAGATGTAGGATCGCTAGGCTCTGATACCAAATTGATGCAACCTAATTAAATAGTGAACAAAAAAAAACAATTCTAAAAATTGAAACTAAGGGACTAAATGATGAAATCAAATAAGAAGACGTGCGATATGCAAAAATCAGCAACACTTGACTACGATTACTCGATTTCTAGCACAGATTTCTCCACAAATTCGGGGCAACTCAAATAGTTAAAGACTATTGGAAATAAAGAGCGATGTTTGCGGCACGGAGCCTCAGTAGTTCACCAAACCGAACAACAATATAACAGGCCACAACGCTAAGTTCATATGGTGGAATAATATGCAGAGAAAAAAATGCTCATACCACAACCGGCAAGGGGGAGAGTGCGAACTTCAGATCTGGTCGTAGGTGGGGATAGTTGCGGGGTTCCTTCGGTCCCACGTGAGGGCTGGCGTCCAAAACACGGGCGGCGAGATGGCAACGACTGCACTGGGCGAGGGACGGCTGTAGCCGTGGCAGGGGCCGATGCGAGGCCACAGGGGAGGTAGGGTCGGTTCGGAGGCAAGTAGTGGGGGAGAGGCGGCTCTGAGGAGTGCAGGCGGCGATGGGGTGACGAGGGGAGGTGTGAGAGGCAGTGGCGGCGTCGCGGGGAGGCGGGGTTGCGAGGGTTTACGCGCGGGAGGGGCGCGGGGTGCTGAGGTGGGCGAGATCGGGGTTCGGGCGGGGCCGCGTTGGGTGCACGGTCGAAGAGGGGAACGACGTCGGCTGGGGGGGAAGGGGATGGTGCGGGCGGGGCTGGTGAGTAGCGGGAAGAGGAGGAGGGCCCGGGGGGAAGGCGGCGAGAGGGAGAGGGAGGAGAGGGGAGGGAGGCGGCGGTCGAGAGAGAAGTTAGGGCACGAGAGAAAAAGAAGGGAGGCGGGGTGTCGAGAACGAACGGGGGGGGGGGGGGGAGAGGGAGAGAGAGAGAGAATTAGAGGTGGAAAATAATTATTCATTCAAACTTATTTTTCAACCCTAATCCATGGGGTGCCTTTATAGAGGCCAATTCCCCCCAAACAAGCAACAATCTCCTAAAAATAGAAAAAAACAATAGATCTTGTATAATGAGCCTTTTATATAAATAAGAATAAATAAAACAAATGTTACGACTAAAGTAAATAAAACAAATGTTCACTAAAATTGATATCATGCTGCATCAGTTTGTTTTATACATTATTAAAAATTGGCAGTTGTTTCTAGTTTTAAGTTTTTTTGTTTGATGCATATCTGTTCAATCCGTTGGAGGAACACGTTTTAGTTTATTGTGACCACACTTTGATTAATATCTCCCTTAGAATCTGTTGAAATACTTGATCCACTAAATTATTTTTTATATCTATTAGTTCATTAATTTTTCGAGGCATGTCATCTATTGATCATCTTGTTTTAAACATCAAAACATCAACAATAATGTTGAATTTTTGTGTTCTATTTATTGAATAGAAATATCGATGGTATCCAAACTGCATATGAGTTGGATAAATAGAAAAGTTGAATGGTGTCAACTATGACATGTGGAGTTCGAAAATTATATATGGTTTAATGCTTGAGAATATAGATAGTATTATAGACACTCCTGCTCCTGAACTCTCTACGGAAGCAACTGAACCTGAGAAAACTGCCCACAAGAAAATGTGTGAACAGTGGGAGAAAACTACCCACAAGAAATTGTGTGAACAGTGGGAGAAAATGGAGGACGATTTAATAAGAACTTTTGAGACTCATAAATCAACTTATGAGTTGTGGAAATTAATCAATGGGAAATTTGACACCAAGACGGAGGTCAATGTGTAGCTTCTTTTGCACATTGCAACCTCTGCAGCAACCAAGCATGGCCCCAAATTTTGGCCACTTCACGTCCCATTAATGCGTAAATTTGACATTGCAACCTCTGCTTCTACTAGTAGTTCAGGTATTACTCATGCATTTACCGGTCGTTCTAGACCAGATCCTTTAGAATGGATAATGGATTCTGGAGCATCACATCATTTCTGTGGATATCGCTTGCAGTTTGGTACGTATAGTCTAGCAAAACCTGGTAAATAAGTGATACTTGCGAATGTGACTAATTTCCCGATCACTGGACATGGGGAGGTTCATTTGACACCCTTCATACATTTGCGGAATGTTCTTCATGCACCTGCATTCTCCATGAACTTATTAACTTTAGTCAAATAATAAAATATTTACATTGTCGTGATATATTTGACCATAATTCCCTTGTTTTTTAGGATATACTCACGGGCAGGGTGATTGGATGTGGTCGTGAACATGGAGGGCTATACAGGTTGAGTCAGTCTTCGTATGCTGGTGCCACTTCTCTTTCCACTGAGTCAATTTCCCCTTACATGTGGCATCTCTGATTCGACCACCTACCGCTGCAGAAAATTTATTGTCTCATACATGGTGTCTCTATCAAGTCCAGTTTCCAATGTGAGTCATGTGAATTTGGAAAGCATCACCAGTCCAGCTTTCTAAGTCGTCAAGGTCGGAGTAGTCAGGGTCTGTTTGATTTATTTCACCAGGACATGTGGGGTTCGAGTCGTGTACCTGATCATCAGAGACACATGTACTATCTTGTTTATGTTGATGATTTTTTCAGATTGTCCTGTGTCTTTCTTTTAAAGCATAAGTCTTAAATTTTATGGTCGAAATAAAGAATATTTTCTCTACCTCAATAAAATATATTCGTTATGATAATGCACTTGAGTTCCGTACTGCACAACTGTCTCATTTTTCAGCTCACGTGGCATTATTCATCAGACTTCTTGTCCTTATACATCTCTACAAAATGATGTGGCTGAACGCAAACACCAATATTTTCTAAATATCACCAAGACTCTCCTCATACAGAGTCAGGCTCAACATTCTTTCTGAGGTGATGCTGTGATAACAGCTTGTTACCTTATAAATCGGATGCCCTCTACAATCTTGGGTGAAAAGGCACCCTTTGCTCTTGCATTTTCTGATAAGGACCTCTTCTTTCTCACCCACGAGTATTTGGTGCGTGGCATTTGTCCATATCCTACATCCTGGTCATGACAAGCTCGCTCCTCGAGCTGTCAAATGTATGTTTGTAGGTTACTCTCGCACCCAAAAGGGTGATCCTGTTAATGGACAATACTATGTCAGTGCTGATGTCACCTTTCAGTTCGTCATGTACTACTCTCCTACATGTGACATGTTGAATCCCTCGAGTCTGAGGATGCTGTCATTCTTCCACCCCCACCTACACATATACCTCAGCATGCTCTTCATGTTCAAATGCATTCCCGAGCATCCAACACACCTCGGGTAAATTCTAAAAACTTGGTTTTGACTGATGGAACTAGTGGCATGTATGATGTACATGATGAGCATGCAGATATACATGTTGAGCTGGAACCACGAGCAAAGACTGATTTAGGTGGTCTATTGCCTTGCGAAAAGGCAAACATTACTGTGCACGATATCCCCCATGCAGGTCATGTGTCCTGGAGCGGCTTTCACTAGATTTCAAGAAATTTATTATGGGACTATCCGTTGTTGAAATCCTGCGTACATATTAGGAGACACTCAAGGTGTGCGAATGGCGTCTGGCCATAGAAGCAGAAATGGTTGCTTTATAGTCTCGTGGCATGTGGAGTATTGTTATAGCTACTGCAGATGTGTCTGTTGTAGGATGCAATTGGGTGTTCACTGTGAAGCATTGAACAAATGGCCGTATTAATCACTACAAGCCACAACTCGTAGCTCGTGAGTTCACCCGGATCTATGGGGTGGACTATCTGGACACTTTCTCTCTAGTAGCTCGACACTCGAAGTTTCGGATTCTCTCTGTTGCTGTCACACGAGACTGGCCTCTGTATCAACTTAATGTGACGAATGCTTTCCTCTATGGTGATCTTCAGGAGGAAGTCTACATGCAGCAACCGCCTAGTTTCGCTATTGAGGGGGGGTGTCAGAAGGTATGCAGACTTCATAAGGCAATCTATGGCTTTAAGTAGAATCTGAGAGCATGGTTTCAAAAGCTCTCGGATGTGATAGAACAGAAGAGGATCATGAGATCCGATGTAGATTACTCCTTGTTTGTTCAGAGGTTCTAGAAGGGCACCATTGCTATACTGATATACGCCGATGACATCATTATTATAGGGGATATACGCCGATGCACATGGGATTCAAGCAGCTAATGCTTTCCATAGGTCAACAGTTTGCGACCAAGGACCTTGATAATCTACGCTACTTCCTTGGACTGGAGTTTGCAAGGAACCGACGAGGTTTTGTGATGACCTAGAGGAAGTATGTTACAGATATCCTATCAGAGATAGGTATGGCAGATTGCAAGTCAACCACTACTTATATGGACCCGAGCATGAAGTTCTATGATGACTACACTGATGAGGTCGACAAGAGGAGATTCGGGGAGCTAGTTGGGAAGCTGCTATATGTGACCATCACCAGGACAAATATATCCTTTACAGTAATCAAATTTAGTCAGTTCATGGAGCAACTAAGACAATCCCATTTGGATGCAGTCCATATGATTTTAAGGTATTTGAAGACTTTACCCGGCACTGATCTTTTGTTTAGCAGATGCACATTCCTTGCTGTTACAACTTGTGCAGGTGCGGACTATGTGGGATGTCCCAAGGACAGGGAGTCAACTTCTGAGTTCACAGTGTTTGTAGGGAATTCATTAGTATCATGGATGAGGAAGAAACAAACAGTTGTCGTCCGATCAAGTGCTGAATCAGAGTATAGAGCTATGGCACAAGGCATCACACAGTTGATGTGGGTCAGACTAGTTTTGGCTGACCTAGCCATTAAGGTGCCTCTTCCTATGCACCTCCAATGCGACAATCATGTCGCACTGTTTATTGCCAACAATCTAGCCTTCAATGAACGAACCAAGCATATCGAGGTAGTTTGTCACTGCACTTGAGATATGATCCAGACGGGGCCTTATTTCTATATCTCATATCAGTTCTAGTGAGCAGAAAACGAACAAGCTCACCAAGGCTCTATCTTGAGGACCCTTTCAGAGATGTGGTTCCAAGCCGAGCTTGATAGGCATCTATGCTCCAGCTTGAGGGGGAGTGTTGAAGAGTTTTATATTATGTTACCGTTTCACAATTATTTATTTTATCCATAGTAGGTGATTTACCCAATAGGACTTCTCTCTTCTATATAAGAGAACCGTTGTGCTTTATGAATAAACAACAAAGTATTCTCTTCCACATCTCTTGGAAAGAAATGCCGAAGCTTTTGAATGCTTTAAAAGTTATAAGTCTGATGGGGGTATCGCTCGATGGGGTTCGAAGGGGAGCGAGGGGAGCGAGGGGTTCGAGGGAAGCGACGACGAGGGGTCCGTTAGCGTGCGAAGGGAGAAAGAGGAGCGGAGCGTTGGCGCGAAATTGTTCGGAGGGAGTCCTTGCGATGGGAGGCCTGCCGGGGCAATCGCAGGGAAGCACTACGGAATGAGGTTCATGCGCAGACCGGCAGGGACGTGATCGATGATGCGACTTGGACGGTGGTCTCCCATCGAAAGCTGGGTCGAAGATTGTTTCAGATGCGGTGGTCGGGGTCACCTTACGTCGGCGTGTGCTCTCCCTCCAAGTTGCTTCTCCTGCGACCGCATCGGTCACCGTCGCAACTATTGTCCGCTGATGGTTGAGCATCCTTTCCCCGATCGGTCGGGCGCGTTTGCTGTTGCTCCTCCGGGGGAGGGGCTACTCGACTCTTTCCCGGAGGTGAGCAGGGAGGGATTCGTCTTGCCGGCCTCGCCCTCTTCGAAGGGAGGTTTGACTTTTAGTGGGTTCCTGGCTGGAGTGTTCCGAAGCTGCGCGCTCGAAGATTTCGGTGGAGGCGGAGATCTCGAACCGGCTCGGTAGCGTGTTCGAAGGTGACATCGCCATGTTGGGCGCCGGGCGCTGTTGCGTCCGGGGTTTATCGAGGGTTCAGAAGGACACCCTGCTAGTTCCGCAGGATGGGGATACTATCGCCTGGAGGCATCCTAGGTTCGTCGATGGTGCGGACGGTCGCTCTGTTACGCAAGCGGCGATTGTTCGCGGGGCCCCCTTCCTTTCCCGTAGTGTCCGGGCTTTGCGACAGCCGCTTGCACATGTGGGTACTCTTATTTGGTTTCTGGAGGATGGCTCTTCACTGGGTTCTGACCCGGAGGTTGCTATAGTATTGATGGAATGCCCTCTCAGTGTGGTTTCGGAATCGGTGGGGTGCCTGGCCGTTGGTCGGTTCTTGTTCCAGCTCCACATCCGGCTTCTTTCTCCTCCGCCTCTGCCGGACTGGGCGGGGGTCGACTGCGACGCTTCCTCTCCCATTCCGGGAGTGGAAGAGTTGCCGGCCCACGTGTCAGATCGTGGGGCTGCTAGGTCTGCGGAGCCGAAGCGTCAGGAGGTTTATGAAGCATCTGTTCTGGATGTTTGCGCCTCTCCTGCGCCTTCTGTCACTCCCATTGATTCCTCGGGAGCTGTTTGGGCGAGCCACCTCCTTTCCTCTTCCGCAACTCGGGAGCAGGCTGTCGGATCCTTTACGCGGATCTCGCTATCCTCTCGCGGGCCTGTGCTGGTTCGTTTGTCTCTCGTGTCTCCTTAGCGGGCGCCTTTGGTTCGGACGCGGGCATGTCTCCTGCATCTTCTAAGCTGGACTCTGTTCTGCCTTTCCAGAAGGATCTGCCGCTTCACCCACTGGGTTCAACCGAGGCCTGGAGGGCTTCGAGCACGCTGGGCCTGCCTAGCCCCCTTGGGATGGAGCCTCCTTTCGTTGGTGAGTCTGAATGCCTTGTTCTGGGTTGTTCTACTGCTGGGTTGGGAGAGACGTACTCTCTTGCGGTTCCTGTCGGGCTTTGTGAGGAGAGGTCTGCGGAGGGGCCCTGGTTGCGGGAGTTTCCTTGGTCTCCGAATTGGGGGTTGATAAAAGGTCCGGAAAGAGATACCACAGAAGACAGCGCGCTCGGGCGCAACAAGTGGCGCCTTCGCCTATCTCCGAACAGAAAGCAAAAATTGCAGAGGTGGCGGGAGTGGTGCAGATCGGGGGATTCTCAGCTGATTCCAAATGAAGGTGCTTTCTTGGAACGTCAAGGTCTGGGTGACCCGGAGAAGAGGCATACTCTGGGGTTGAGATTTGTAGAGTGGGGATGTGATGTTGTCTTTCGTCAGGAAACTAAGTTGGATTCTGTTTCGATTGTGACCCGACGCTCCTTTGGTGCGGGGTCGCTCTCCGAGTATAGTTCGATTGGGGCTTCTGATTCTGCGGGTGGCCTTCTGGTGGCTTGGAAGAATTCGGTGTTTTCGCTCCGGGCGGAGCTGAGAGGCACTCATGTTCTCACGGTGCTTTTAGAGTGTCTTGCTTCGGGATCCTTACTTGCTCTTTCTTGCATATATGGGCGTGCCAAACCTCGTCGCAGGGTCAGTTTTGGACGGATTTGCGCGATTCTCATGCTGCTTTCCATGGCTGCCCTTGGTTGATTGGCGGAGACTTTAATGTTACGTTGCTCTCTTCGGATAGGCCGAGGATGCGGGGCGGTCAAGACCCTGGTTCTTCGAATTTTGTGGAGGTGGTGGACTCTTTGGAGCTGGAAGTTCTGGATGCAGCTGGGACCAAGTTCACTTGGAGAACCATAGGATCTGAGTTTGCGTAAATCGTATTTCGTATGCTCTAGATATGGTAGTTTTAATGAACATGTATTCACTAAACTCTGGCTTTTGCTCCCGTCTTGATCGGTTCCTGTCTTCGGCGGAGTTCTTGGAGCTCTTCCCACTTTCCTTTGTTACCTTCAGACTACGGACGAGATCGGACCACACTCCGATCCTTTGGGACTCTGGCGACATTTCGCCCCCGCGGGGGTTCTTCCGTTACGAAAAGGCTTGGCTGTTGGAGGACTCCTTCAGGGACTTGGTGAAGTCCCACTGGTCCTCGATTCCTGCTGCTGGTTCCGCGGCTGTGCGGTTTGTGCAGAAGTTGTCCTCTTTACGGGTGCGGCTGTGCGCCTTTAAGAGGGAGTCGAGGGAGGCTCGCCGTGCGACCAGAGTGGCGGCTGAGGAGGAGGTTCGCGATCTGGACGCTACGGAGGACATCAGGCCTCTCACTGAGGCTGAGCTGATTCGGAGAGCGGAGACTCAAAAGAAGATTTCCAATGAGGACAAAAAAAGAGTGACTGAGTGGAAGCAGAGATCCAGGCACATTTGGCTCAGGGAGGGTGATGCGAATACGACCTTCTTTCACAGGGTGGCTAGTGGGAGATGTTGTGGCAACACCATCAGGTCGTTGGTTGTTGGTGGTGTTAGGGTGGATGGTAACAGGGAGCTTGGGAGGGCAATTGCAGACCGTTTTCTTGAATTCTTCTCGCGTGGCTCAGGAAGGCGATGTAGATGGACGGGGTTGGGGGCAGAGCGGCTTTCGGCTGCCCACGCCGCTAGCTTGACTCAATCAGTTACCATGGAGGAGCTGCGATCGGCTGTTTGGAGCCTGAACGACGATGATGCACCCAAGCCGGATGGTTTTCCAGTTTCATTCTACAGGGACTTTTGGGATCTGATTGGTTCAGAGGTGTTCGACGTCGTGCAGGAGTGCTTCCGCTGTAATGCGGTGTTTGATCGCATCAATAAGGCTATGATTGTCCTCCCAAAGAGGGAGGGAGCGGAAAGGATTGAAGATTTTAGGCCTATTGCGCCGTCCAACGCTTTGTATTTGATCGTGGCGAAGGTCTTTGCTATCAGACTGAGTAGGGTGCTTGAGCATATTATCTCCCCTTCCCAATCTGTCTTCGTTCCTGGGAGACAGATCGCGGAGAGCTTGGTTTTGGCCTCCGAGATTATCGCTGATTGGAAGAGGCAAGAGAGGAAGGCTCTTCTCTGGAAGGTGGATTTCGCAAAGGCTTATGATACTGTAGACTGGCACTTTCTCTGGGCGGCGTTGCATAGAAGGGGGTTCCCTGAGCTCTGGATTTCTTGGATGAAGCATTGCGTGACTACTGCGTCGATGTTGGTCCTCGTGAATGGGCGTCATGAGGGCGGTTTTTTTAGCCGCAACGGAGCATCAGACAGGGTTGCCCGCTTGCTCCTTTACTCTTCATCATTGCTTCGGACGTGCTTGCTTGTATGGTAGCTCGGGTGTAGGACAATGGGCTCACTTGTGGTTACATGAGGGAGGGTCTGCGGATCCCTCTGCTGCAGACTGTAGTATGCTGATGACACCATTTTCTTCATTGAGGGGGGCAGCGATGAGACCAGTGGCATGACGATCACTCTCAAGCTCTTTCGGGAGATGTCGGGACTGACTCAGAACACCAACAAGTTCAAGGTGGTTACTTTTGGCCTATCGGACGAGGAGGCACGCCTGTGCTGAGAACAACCTGTACCTAACTTCCCCTGCACTATTTGGGCATTCCTCTGACCGTTGGCAGGACGAAGCTGGCAGACTGGTTACCGCTTGTTGAGAAGCTGGAGAGGAAGCTCGCTGGGTGGAAGTCCTCGATCCTTTCCAAGGGTGGTCGTTTGGTTCTTCTGAAGGCGATTCTCTCGGCCATCCCGATTTACTTCGCTTCTACGAGGCTCATGCCAGCGGGAATTAGAAGGAGATTGGAGGGCCTGATGCGTCGTTTTCTTTGGGCTAAGAGCGGTCAGGGGCTCCCGGCATTCACCTGGTTGGCTAGGAGACTATCACCCTCCCGAAGTGCGAGGGCAGACTTGGAATTAGACGTCTCGATGCGTTAAATGAAGCCCTTTTGCTGAAGTGGGTGAGCAGGATCTAGGGGAGCATTAAGGACCTCTGCACTGCGCTTATTCGTCAGATATACATCGTCTCGGCCTCTGCACCGGAGAGCAGCGGTCTTGGGTCGCGTCTTTCGCCTTTTTGGAAGGGGATCTTATCGGTCATCCCTTGTTTTCGGACTCTATTCAGGCCGGTTCTGGGGAACGAGGAGTCTTTCGCCTTCTGGAAGGATGATTGGATGGATGGTGGTGCGCTTTATGATCGTTTCCCCCGTTTATTTGCCTTAGCTACGGATCAGGAGGTTAGTGTTGCTTCCTGCTGGACGGATGGCAACTGGATGCCATTGTTTCGCTCTAATTTTTCGGATCACTGTTTGGAGGAGTTTTTACTTCTGCTCGATTCCCTGAGGATCTTCGGCGGCCCCTCTGGAGATCAGGATCACTGGGTGTGGCGTGGGAATGGTTTCTCGGTCGGAAAGGCTTATAGGACTATTTGCCGACCTCCTCCGTCGCGGTCGGTTGAGATTGCGATAGTTTACAGGTTCTTTTGGGAACTTGGCATCCCCGAGGGAACATGATTTTTCTTGTGACTATTTCAAAGGAAGAGATTGATGACTCGTGACCGCTGTGCTAGGCTGCTTGGGTTGGTTTCGGACAATTGCCCCTTGTGTGGGACCAACATTGAGTCTGTTGATCACCTTTTCTTCCTTTGTCAGGTATCGACACCAATTTGGGTGGACCCGGCTTTGGATTGGGTTGATACGAGGTCCCTTTCTTCTTTTTGCGAGTCCTTGGTGGCGGCCATGCATCGTCTGTGAAGGATCCTGCTTCGTCCGGTGGCCATTGTCTGGGCAATCTGGTTGTCCAGGAATGCCCTGCTTTTATTTGGTCATCAGTTTTATAGGGAGAATATTTGTATCCAGGTGTCGGGTTTGTTAGATTCCTGGCTTTCCTTATGACTGTCTTGTATTAGTTTTCTGTATCATTTAATGCATTTCTGGGGCAGACACCTCTGAGTGTTTTCCCCTTGTTTAGCTTCAAAAAAAAGTTACAAGTCTGGTGTAAAAATCAAATTGGGTAGATCGATCAATATTTAAAGGACATATAAAGGTGATGATTTTAACTCAAGAGAGTTCAATGACTTTCGTATTCATGCATGCATTGTTAGACATATAACAATGCCATATGCGCCACAACAGAATGGAGTTGCTGAAAGGAAAAAATGAACATTTATAAATGCAGTTAGATGTATGCTCTCTCATTCTGGATATCCAAAGAACTTGTGGGGTAAAGCAGTATTGATTGCAAATTATATACAAAATAGAATTCCCACCAAATATGTCGAGTCTACACCTTATGAAATATGGAATGGAAGAAAGCCTCGATTAGATCACTTCGTAGATGGGGATGTGAAGTACATGTCTTGATTCCTTATTATCTTAGAGATAAGCTTGATTTTAAGACAATGAAGCACATATTGATTGGCTATTCAGACAAAAATAAAGGATATAGGTTCTTGCATAAAGGGGTCTAATTGAGAGGCGTGATGTTACTTTTCTTGAGAATAAAGAAGAAAAGCAACCATAATCAGAGGATTTAGAACCTCTAGTTGATTTGTTTGATAATGATATCGATTTAGAAGTACACCAAATCGAAAGGGAATTTTCTTCCGAATGCGGAGATGAATCTGTGAGCAATGATATCCATTTGGAGGTTGTGAGTGAATCTAAACAACCCACTTGTATAACTGGCAACAAGAGACCCAGAACACAACCTGCCTGAATGGGTAGATATCATTTGTACTCTTGTGAGATTTTGTGTTTTGTTGTTAATGAAGACGTTATGGATTGTACGGATCCAATATCTTTTAGATGAAGCAATGGCTTCATCGGAGTCAGAATCATGGACGGTCGCCATAAAGGATGAACTTGACTCGATAGAGACATATGGCGTTTGGGAACTATGTGACTTATCTGTAATCAGGATGTCCGTAGGATGTAAATGTATCTTCAAGAAAAAGTACTGAGTTGATGCTACGATTGATAAATACAAAGCAAGATTAGTTGCCAAGGGTTATACACAAAAGCTGGAATTGATTCCATGAAACATATTCTTCTGTAGCCAAATTTGCATCGATAATGATGATTTTGTCCTTGGTCGCTTGTTTGGATTTGGAATTATTCCAAATGGATGTTAAAACTGCATTTCTCAATGGAGAATTGAGGGAAGATATATACATACGACAAGCTGATGGTTTTCAGTTAGATGGAAAGGAGAATATGGTTTACAAATTGAAACAGTCTATAAATGGATTGGAATAATCCTTGCGACAGTGGTATCTCAAATTCCACGATACAATTATTCAATTGGATTTTGTGGCTAATAAATTAGATATTTGTGTATATGTCAAGCATAATGGGAGTAAGTCCATGATTTTGTCATAATATGTAGATGGCATATTGCTCCCTGAAAATGACATAGAGATGTTGAATGATATAAAGTATAGACTAAGTACCGAATTTGAGATGAAAGACATGGGAGAGGCATCCTATGTTCTTGGAATACAGATCACTAGAGATAAAAGCTCAAGAACATTGAATTTAGATCAAGAAAAATATTTGCATATAGTATTGAAGATGTTTGAAATGCAGAATTGTACTCCAGCCCCTACACCGCTTATGATGGGAAAAAGATTTTCTAAAAGTCAATGTCCAGGAAAGGGATAGAAACTCCTTGATGTTCCATATGCACAAGCAATGGCTAGCTTAATGTATGCAATGTTCTGTATATGACATGATTTGGCTTATACTATAAGCCTTGCAAGTAGATATCAATGTAATCCCGAGCAGACACATCGGGCATCAAGAGGATTCTCTGATATCTGAATGGTATTGTACAACTGAAGCTACTTTATCAAGCTGAATCAATTGATATAGTGGGATATTTCGATTCATATTTGGAGATGATATTGATGATAGGAAATCCACATCAGGTTACCTTTTCATGTTTGATGGTGCGACGATTTCTTGGGGAAGCAAGAAGCAAAGATGTGTATCTAGACATACGCAAAAAACTGAATATATTGCATGCAGTATGGCTACAATCCATGCTGTTTGGATTAAACATTTTCTTGAGAATTTAAGCCTTGAATTGGTTGATGGATCAGTTGAAATATATTGTGACAATCAAGCCGCAATAAGCCTGATTGATATTGGCGCAAATAGTTCCAAGGGAAAGCACATTTAAATCCAATACCATTATATTCAAGATATATCGACCAAACAAGAAATTAAGGTAACATACATTCTCACGAGTGATATGTTAGCTGATTCCTTTACAAAACGAATTGCACCAAGTACATATATTAAACATGTTGATTTAATAGGACTTGGGAATATATGAGTCAATTAGAAGGTATTCAAGAAAATTGAAGCCTTATATTATCATCTCTGGAATAAAAACACCCCGCAAATAGTGGCAGTGTAGTATGACCACATAGGTCTAGTGAGAGATGTTAGTTATCGATAAGATAATGACCAAATGGTCATAAGACTCGGTAAACCAGCATTAACAGTGAGCTGTCAGTGGAAGAAGCGGGATTAAGCAGTTAGGGTTGGTGTACTGGCGCACACATGTGCCTATAAAAGAGAATGGTGTGCTTACGGAAGCCCTTGTCCCGGTATACTCACCTCTCCTCTCCTTCGTTTTCTTTCACCGGAACACAGTACTTGATCCGGAATGGATCAAATATGGGAGTTGATGCTCGATTGGAGGACCTCCTATCCTGTCTTAGCATTGCTGCAGATCGATGTCAGTGGTTCTTCTGCCTTTTTGGTGGTATGGCCTAATTAATTGCACATTATGATCCCGCTCTTTTCAATATTCTATTTTTACCAAGTGATTGACATGACATCTAACAATAGTATGTGGTTTTTTTAGTTTTGAATGACTTTGTTGAATGCACTAAATGAAAATTGAGCAATGTAATGATGATCTACCGAAGACTTGATCGGTAAAAATCTATTATCAACATTCCTTTTTGCTCATTGTGTTCTCTTTCTAGCGGTTTTGCAATGGCAAAACTGATGTTTTGCTTTGTTGTACGGTACAGCTTATGGAAACTGAGATATTGACAGGGAGAAGGAGAACATTGCTGAGACGAACACACTCCATGCAGTGGTAGCATTGCCGGTGGATTTTTACAAATGCTATCTGATGCCTCAAAACATTTAGAATCTACTTTTATTCTTTTAGAAAGTAAAAGAGAAATGTAGGAATGTGAGCAACATGATGGTAATTAGAGCTGATCTAGGATTTGTGTTATTATCAGTATTCTTATTCTATTGTAAATAACTGATCCCTAGTTATTTTAGACCGGTCATTAGAGGAAATGTGTTGTATTATTTCCGCAAATTTTCTTTCATGGAATTTTTGGTAAAAGTTTTGTTGTCAGAGTATTTCTTGGATTCTATGGGATAAGATCATGATATAATTTACTGAAGTAGCAGATACGTCATGAAACAATAGACACCTTTCTCCATGAATGCACCCCCCAAGTCTGAAATGAAACAATTAGTGTTTGTAGTCTACAGTATTCGTTCGAAAGTGTAGGTGATAATACATAAAAATTTGTTCTAAAGTTAATACATAAAAATTTGTTCTAAAGTTAGGTCACGATGATCTTTGACTTTTGAGCCTTGCTAAATTCGAACCTTAGGAATGTCTTGGTCCTGATGATCATAACTACTACAGTGAAGTATAGGAACTTGGAAATGCTGGCAAAGATTGTTTCAGTGTTGTGATTGAAAGCATTTTAGATTCATCAGATTTTTAGTTCTCTTGTACCCGGATATATTCTTACCATCTCCTGTGTTGTGATTCGAGTGTTAAAAACTTTCATTTTCACTATATGGCTCTAGATTTTAGTGCCAATGTTGTCATTCGCGTATAATTTTTTTAGTATATAGTGAGTGATAGACGCCACTTACTTTTTCCGTTAATAAATGCTGACTTTGCTCTGTTCTTGCACTTGATATGTCGGGTGTGATTCCCCTCTTTGCTCTCCTGATAATTAGTTAGGCGACTCCCCTCCTACTCTCTTCACCATCCACAAAACTGCCAGGGTCTTCGTGTTGCGGATCCAACATGTAACGGAACGGATCGTGACAATCGGCGGAAGCAGGCGATAGTTGATCGCACGGCCGAACTGTTACCCAAAATAACAACAAATGGCACATAATGAGCAGAGATAAATATCAATTCCATAAAATATCTCCAACTAGAGTTCCATTATTACAACTTTAAATTGGGAAAAAAAATTAACTAATCTAGAATTTTAAAAAAAATAACAACTCGATAGTTCCTGTGGGCATATAGATATGGGATAATTACACCCATAACCTTGAGTAATTCCTCAATCTCAATCATAACCCTACGTAATCGCGAATTACATGAGGAACCCTGAGTAATGCTTAACCTTTACACGACATGACCCTGTGTCAACTTCCGTTTCGAATTTCCGTTAACTCGGAAAAGGTTAGATATGGACAATTCTGCCCCTCAAGACTTTTTATATTTATAAATTAATGCCCCTGGAAGCCTGGAAGGCCCACACCCATCGGAGCTCCAACCCCCGCCCGCCGGAGCCCCGACCCTCCTCTCGCCCGCCCGAGCCCCAACCTTCTTCACCCTTTCCTCCTCCCTGTCGACCACTTCCTCCTCCCCCTCCCTCTCCGTCCACCACCACCCTGGCGCACGGCCTGAAATCCTCTCGCTCCTGCAGCCTCCCGACGCGCGGCCTAGAACTCTCCCGCTCCTGCAAGCCCAGGCGGCTCACGGCCTGGAACTCTCCCGCCCTCCTCCCCCCCCCCTGCAAGCCCAGGCGGTGGGGCGGCGTAGTTTTAGGCGCGCATGAGCGGCACGGATCGAATCTGGTTGCTCCGGTTCTGATCGGACGTCGTTGACTGTTTCTTTAAGAACACAGATGAAGGTGGGGAATCGGAAGTATTCGGATGCTGCGGGCTTGAATGGATTCTCTAGGCGGTGGTGGAGCGTTGTGACCAATCGTGAAGGGATAAATTCCAGATGATCTTCTGGCTTTAATAACTTTTCACAGATTTTCAGTTAAGATGCAGCGGCACTTGTATGAAGGTTCCTCGATCAGACTTCGTGCGTGAAGGAGCAATGATCAGATTTGGAAGATGTTGCCGTTTCTCTTTATCTGTAGGTGCTCTTCTTCGCACTTGACGATTAAGATCAGCTGATGAAGAGGAAAGTTCCAGGCTGTAGATTCGTCTTCGTCTCGAGTCCTCTGGTTTTAATCACGCATGCAGATGACTTTGAAGATGTTCGAGCGCGACGGAAGTCTAGAATGTTGATGCGGTTGCTTCAGATTTTATGCATTTTATTCAGTGATTCCAACCGCATATGATGGAGATTCAGTCGATTCTCAGACGAATCGATTCCAGTTGATCTCAATTCCTCTCCACTACCCCGTATTCATGATATGTGATACTCGATTGCAGAACATGAGCTCCAGTTTGAGGCTTCGTTGCTTCTTCATGGCTTCATTTCGTATATTAGTCTTCAGATGTGGTCGTAGGAGCCACAAAAACTCGTGTTGCTCTGATTCTATCAGAATAAACCTCCGAATAATCTACGATCCTGCTTCATGGCCTGCAAAAAATATATATCTGAACCCCTCCCCCCCGCGCGCCGCCTGGGAACCCCTCCCCCCCGCGCGCCTCCTGGGAACCCCTCCCATCCCCCGCGCACACCAGCTGGGAACCTCCCCTCCCCCCACGCCGAATCGCCGCCAGGGAACCCCTCCTCCCGCGCGCCGCCTGGGAACCCCTCCTCCCCCCGCGCCGACTCGCCGCCAGGGAACCCCTCCACCCGCGCGCCGCCTGGGAACCCCTCCCACCCCCCGCGCACACCAGCTGGGAACCTCCCTTCCCCCCGCGCCGACTCACCGCCTGGGAACCCCTCCCCCCGCGCGCCGCCTGGGAACACCTCCCACCCCCGCGCACGCCACCTGGGAACCTCCCCTTCCCCTGCGCCGACTCGCCGATGGTCAGGCTCAGAGCCCCCAACCTCCAGTGTCTGTGAGCTCCGATGAAGTTCTCGCCAGAGAGCTCCAACGAAGCATCCAGCACCGGCTCGACGAATCTTCCGTCGTTTATTTATTTATCTTTTTCTTTTTTTTTTCATTTTAGCTAATCCTAACCGTTAGATCATAGATTAGTTAGATTAACTCACTCATATGCTTGAGTTAACTTATCAAACTAACGGAGGGTTATAGGTGTGAGACGGAGTAACTATTCAGGGTTTCCCATGTAATTCGCGATTATGCAGGGTTATGATTGAGATTGAGGAATTACTCAGGGTTATGGGTGTAATTATCCCTATAGATATCCACTAGATCTTCACAGATAAATCGTACCACGCCAGCAATCTCAATGAGCCTGTAGCACGATCCAGAGAATGCAATCAACCCTGTTCTTCACTTGAAATTAACAAACATAATTTGTATGAGCCTAATGCCCAGTATGCATCGGGGTCCATGCATGGGTATTCTAACGGTCCTTGATCCGTTAAAAATTATATACTTGGATTTTCATGCATACACAACATTTTGTGCCTAGATCATTCCCATGCATGTCTAAGTTCGATCCCTATCATGTTTAGTTTGGCTTCTTTCATAAACATGGGTATACATGTAAAGTAGGTAAATTTCATAGGTAGGCATGACAAACATTTATTTCTACTTGTGGACGTATTTCAAAAAAATACCAAGTAATTTACATACCTACAAAATATATAAATCACTTTTACATATTAGCCCCCATGACTTTGATGGTTTAACCTTTTTAAACCAATTCTAGCATAACATGTGATGGTTCATTCTCTTGTTAACCCATTCTTTGCATTTTCATGATGGTTTTCCTTTATAAACCATTTTCTTGTATAACATTCATTTACGTATCTTTTTATACGTTTTTAACCGCTGGCACTTGCGGTCCATGGCATTACATGACAGTGTAGCTACAACTGTAGAGGACTTAGCTTTTGCCTCTATGGTTCCTTGCAACCATACGCCCCTTGCGGCGTTGCCCCTTGCGGCTAATACGATCCCTTGCGGTCGACCATGTGACTCTTTATGAGTCGGTGCCAATAATCCATATTTCCTAATAATTACAAGATTTTCATAAAACGTTTGCATGTCGACATTATGTCACTTGTTTCTTAATTAAATGCAGATCTAGGTCGTTTAATAGTCTGTATGATTCATTACAATATGTTTTTGCTATATTTCTTATCACCGTGGATGATATTAATCGTGCATTATTAATCTATAAGGAAAGCATGTGTATAAAAAAATAAATCCATCGAGTTATCCCTGATTAGGTAACTGATTTGGATGCATAACTAATAGAGCGTATATATATGTATTTGGTTAACCTTTTTATACAGAAGAGTTTGTGTGGTAAAAAGACTCTAAATAGATTTGCTATGAGAGTAGAATAACCTCTTCACTCTCGGTTAGAGTTTTATAATACTTGTTTGATTTTAATCTTTTGTTTTTTTTGACACAGTAGTTTGCGGGTCTCTAGATTGTAATCCTTTGTTCTACAAATTCCATTCTTGTAATAGAATAAAAAAAGATATGGTATATGAATGATCGATGATTTCTCACACTAAAATTATTTATGAATTACATGACTGCACATGAATATAGACTGCTTTTATGCAGTTGGTAATCCAGTAGAATATGGTTATGTTTATCTCTTTTTTTGTTAAAACATATGACCAAGATTGCATAATCCGTACAGGATATCAAGAATATCAAGTTAGAAGTAATCACAAAACGACAATCTGTTTATTACTTGCTTTCACAAACAAGTTGGATTTTTGAAAGACCGTATCAGGAGCACAATAATCGTATAAATCACTGAGCAACATGATTCATCCATTTTCATACGTTTAGAATCATCATCATATGCCAATACATACATCATCCCAAACATGATCTTGTTTTATACGAAATCCTAAATCCGATACATACCTCGATCCAACGCTTATCTCTACCCGTTGTGGTCGTTGCGCCTTCTTTTTAGGTCACGGATCCGGGTTCTCCTCGCCGGATTCGACGCCGCCTTCTCCTATGATGAAGAGGGACGCCGGTGAGATATCCCCTTCCTCTCTCCAACTCTCTCTCTTTTTCTTTCAAAAAAGTGACGTGGGGGGGGGGGGTAGAGTCTTTGGGTTTTTAAAGTTGTTAATGAGAGAATTTATGGTATTTAATAAATCCACTTAATCTAGGATAATGTCATTTTGAATTTTTTTTGAAACAACCAGGCCGTTACAATCTACCACCCTTAAAAAAAAATTTCGTCCTCGAAATTTCTTAGTAGAGGGACATACCGAAAAGTTGCGGGTACTTCTCCTACATTTCACTTTCGAGTTCCCAAGTAGCCTCCTCCTTTTGGTGGTGTTGCCAAAGGACCTTGACCATCGAGACTATGCGCCGAGGAGTTGATGATCTCTGCGATCGACGATTCGTATAGGTTTCTCTTCAAAGGTCAAGTTTGGCTGAATATCAATGACCTCATGCTCGATCACATGTGAAGGATCAGGGGTGTACCTTCTCAGCATAGACACATGGAATACATTGTGAAGTTTCGAGTATTGAGGTGGTAATGCAATACGATATGCCACTTCTCCAACCCGCTGCAGAATCTCAAAAGGTCCTATATATTTGGGAGTGAGCTTCCCTCTTTTTCCAAATCGTAAGATGCCCTTTGTTGGAGAGATCTTTAAGAACACATGTTCCCCAACCGCGAAACTCAGCTCTCTTCTATGACGATCGGCATAAGATTTTTGCCTACTTTGTGCTGCCAATAATCTTTTTCTGATTAGATCAACACCCTGCTTACTTGTCTGAACAAGCTCCGGTCCTAAGATGTGCTTCTCGCCAACATCACTCCAACATGAGGGTGATCTGCAAGGTCTCCCATATAATGCTTCATAGGGTGCCATCTTGATGCTCGAATGATAGCTATTATTGTAAGCAAATTCCACTAACGGAAGGTGTCTATCCCAGCTGCCCACAAAATCTAAAGCACATGCTCTCAACATATCCTCTAGCGTCTGGATGGTCCTTTCGGACTGACCATCAGTCTGCGGATGAAATGAAATGCTAAACTTCAATTGAGTGCCCATAGCATCCTGAAAACTCTTCCATAAACGAGAGGTAAATCGCGTGTCCCGATCAGATACAATTGATGCAGGAACACCATGCAAGCTGACAATTTCATTCACATATAATTCGGCTAAACTGTCTGTCGACTGATCCAAGCGGATAGGTAGAAAATGTGCCGATTTGGTCAATCGATCAACAATCACCCATATGGTGTCATAACGATATTTTGTGGTCTTGGGTAGACCGGTGACAAAGTCCATCGTTATGTGCTCCCACTTCCGTTCAGGTATCTCCAAGGGTTGACTAGGTCCTGCAGGTTGCTGATGTTCAATCTTGATCTGCTGACATACCAAGCATCTAGCAACAAATTCGGCGATGTCATTCTTCATCTTTGGCCACCAAAAGTTCCGTTGCAGATCCTTGTACATTTTTGTTGTACCTTGGTGAATAGTGTACATCGACCTGCGTGCTTCATCTAGAATCTCCTGCCTCAACTCAATATCACTTGGAATCCATAATCTGCTGCGGTACCTTATAGCTCCATCCGTTCTCATGGTGAAATCAGAACCTTCCTTTTTAGATGCTTCTATAAATTTAAGAAAATCAGCATCTACTTTTTGTGCAGTCAAGATCTTCTCAATTATCTCTGGTTGAATCTTGAGTGCTGCAAAAGATATCTTTTCTCGACTCGCTCAAGAAAGGCTTCCAATCTTCAAATTCCTTCATCATTTCCCATTGAAGTTTTAAACTAGCCAATCTACCTTCCCATTTTCTACTTAATGCATCTGCTACGACATTTGTTTTTCCTGGATGATAATTGATGGCAAAGTCATAATCTTTTAAGAATTCCAACCAGCGTCGTTGTCTCAGATTAAGTTCCTTCTGAGAGAAAATATATTTGAGGCTCTTATGATCACTGAGCACCTCAAACTGCTCACCGTAGAGGTAATGACGCCATATTTTTAGAGCAAAGACTACCGCTGCTAACTCTAAGTCATGAGTTGGGTAGTTCCTTTCTTGTGGTTTTAATTGCCGTGAGGCATAGGCAATGACTTTCTCATTTTGCATAAGAACACATCCGAGTCCCGTGCCTGATGCATCTGTATATACCACAAAACCTCCACTACCTGACGGTAAAGCCAAGATTGGAGCTGTAGTCAACCTCTGCTTCAATTCTTGAAAACTCTGCTCGCACTTCTTGGACCATATAAACTTCACATCCTTTCGAGTGAGCTTCGTTAATGGTAGTGAGATCCTTGAGAAATTCTGAATAAATCGCCGATAGTATCCAGCCAGTCCAAGAAAACTACGGATCTTAGAAACATTCTTGGGTTGCCTCCAATTCATCACAGCTTCTACCTTGGTTGGATCCACCTCAATGCCGTCCTTAGATACCACATGACCAAGGAATGCGACTCTATTCAACCAAAAATCGCATTTGGAGAATTTTGTATAAAGCTGGTGTTGCCTCAGAGTTTCGAATACAATCTGTAAATGTACTCGATGCAGCTCCGGATCATATGAATATATCAGTATATCATCCACAAACACGATGACAAACTTATCAAGGTATTCTCGAAATACCCTATTCATTAGCTCCATAAAAGCTGCAGGAGCATTAGTAAGACCAAATGGCATGACCAAAAATTCATAATGACCATACCTTGTCCTGAAAGCTTTCTTTGGTATATCCTCCTCTTTTATTCGGAGTTGTGATAACCCGTACGCAGATCAATTTTTGATAAGACCGTTGCTCCTTGCAACTGGTCGAATAAGTCATCAATGCGAGGTAACGGGTATCTATTCTTCACGGTCACTTTGTTTAGACCTCGATAATCAATACAGAGTCTAAGAGACCCATCTTTCTTTTTCACAAAAAGAACGGGTGCTCCCCACGGAGAAACACTGGGACGTAAAAATTCCTTATCCAGTTGTTCTTGCAACTGCTTCTTTAGCTCCTCAAGTTCTGCAGGTGCCATTCTGTACGGAGCTTTGAAAATCGGAGCTGTTCCTGGGATCACATCAATTGAGAAATCAACCTCTCTATGAGGAGGTAGTCCAGGAAGATCGTCTGGGAAGACATCAGCAAACTCTCTGACCACATCTAAATCTTCAAGACGTGCATGTGATGATTCAGTATTAATTATACTAGCGAGGAATGCGATGCATCCTTCTGCTAGTAGTTGGCTTGCTTGCAATGATGAGATAACCAACCTCCCACTCTTACATGTGCCCCGAATAACTATCTCCTCCTGGTTTGGTCTACTCAGGACCACCTTCTTTTCTCGACAATAGACTGCTGCGTAATGCTCCCATAACCAATCCATTCCCAAGATGACATCATAGGTTACGATGGGTAATAATATCAAATTAGCAGTGATGGTGTCTTCTTTTATCAAAATAGGTACGTCCTTTAAGTACATACCCGAGGCAATGATATCACCCATTGGTGAAGAAACTGTAAGTGTACAAGGAAGCTCAACGGCTTCTAAACTTAACTTTCTCGCAAAAGCATTCGAGATAAAGGAATGCGTGGCACCAGAATAAAAAAGAACATGACATAAATGGTTTTCGATTAGTAGAGTACCTTCCACCGTCGTGTTGGCACCTTCTGCATCCTCAGGAGTGATAGCAAATACTCTTCCTGCTACTTTCTTTTTCTGCTCGAATGGTTTTTTCTGATCCTTGACATCTTTCTTGCAATCTTTCATGAAGTGACCCTTTTCTCCGCACTTATAGCAAGTAGTGGTTAGCTTGTAGCATTCTCCTGGATGCCTCCTACTACAATGCGGGCACACCTCAAATGTGTACTTTCTGTTTGCTGGTGCATCATCAGTCTTTGTCTTCTTGGCATTCATTGCAGTGTGAGGTATCTTGTCATTGAAGTTCGGCTTGTGAGGGCGCTTCCGAGGATTCGCTTGCTGTATCCTCGGTATGCTGCATCGATCTCCACTGTCGCTGCAACCGCCTCAGATAAGGTCGTGGGACCTCTAGTCAGCACTTTCATACTTAGTCCCGCATTCAGGCCTTCAATAAACTTTCTAGCTCGTTGCTTTTCATTGGCGCAGATACCCTTGTCATACTTCTCCAATTCTTGAAATTTTGCTGCATACTCTTCGACTGTCATATTTCCCTGCCGGAGATTTATAAACTCTTGACGCTTAGCATCCTTAGCATGCTCAGGGATGTAGCGCTCAGTGAAGCGCTCAACAAAGTCATCACACTTAATGACTGGAGTCTCCGAAAAATGGATTCCCTTGCATGAAGTCCACCACTCCTTTGCATTGTCCCGCAGGCGAAATGTCCCAAAGATCACCTTTTTTCCCTCAGGACAATCCGTTGCCTCAAAAGTTAGCTCCATCTCTCTTAGCCAATGTTCAGCTTTTTCCGGCTCATGCTCACCCTTGAAAGTGGGCGGATCGTGCTGGATGAAGGTCTTTAGAGTCAGTCCACCCGAGTTGGACGTCTGACTCTTCTGTTGCTGGGTCATTAATGTCATTAACTCCAGCATCTGCCTCTGCATGCCCATAACGGCCTCTTGGCTCGTCGATGAGTCACGGTCTGCAATAGCTTCAATTGCACGTCGAGGAGCCATCTGATTCAAAATTGACAAGGTCAATGATTTGTGATACTAAATCTCTCTATCTATAAATCTTAGATCGCTAAGAATCGTGGATATCCTATGCCCAGAGGAACTCTAGCTCTGATACCATTTGTAACGGAACGGATCGTGACAATCGGCGGAAGCAGGCGATAGTTGATCGCACGGCCGAACCGTTACCCAAAATAACAACAAATGGCATATAATGAGCAGAGATAAATATCAATTCCATAAAATATCTCCAACTAGAGTTCCATTATTACAACTTTAAACTGGGAAAAAATTAACTAATCTAGAATTTAAAAAAAATAACAACTCGATAGTTCCTGTGGGCATATAGATATCCACTAGATCTTCACAGATAAATCGTACCACGCCAGCAATCTCAATGAGCCCGTAGCACGATCCAGAGAATGCAATCAACCCTGTTCTTCACCTGAAATTAACAAACATAATTTGTATGAGCCTAATGCCCAGTATGCATCGGGGTCCATGCATGGGTATTCTAACGGTCCTTGATCCGTTAAAAATTATATACTTGGATTTTCATGCATACACAACATTTTGTGCCTAGATCATTCCCATGCATGTCTAAGTTCGATCCCTATCATGTTTAGTTTGGCTTCTTTCATAAACATGGGTATACATGTAAAGTAGGTAAATTTCATAGGTAGGCATGACAAACATTTATTTCTACTTGTGGACGTATTTCAAAATATACCAAGTAATTTACATACCTACAAAATATATAAATCACTTTTACATATTAGCCCCCATGACTTTGATGGTTTAACCTTTTTAAACCAATTCTAGCACAACATGTGATGGTTCATTCTCTTGTTAACCCATTCTTTGCATTTTCATGATGGTTTTCCTTTATAAACCATTTTCTTGTATAACATTCATTTACGTATCTTTTTATATGTTTTTAACCGCTGGTACTTGCGGTCCATGGCATTACATGACAGTGTAGCTACAACTGTAGAGGACTTAGCTTTTGCCTCTATGGTTCCTTGCAACCATACGCCCCTTGCGGCGTTGCCCCCTTGCGGCTAATACGATCCCTTGCGGTCGACCATGTGACTCTTTATGAGTCGGTGCCAATAATCCATATTTCCTAATAATTACAAGATTTTCATAAAACGTTTGCATGTCAACATCATGTCACTTGTTTCTTAATTAAATGCAGATCTAGGTCGTTTAATAGTCTGTATGATTCATTACAATATGTTTTTGCTATATTTCTTATCACCGTGGATGATATTAATCGTGCATTATTAATCTATAAGGAAAGCATGTGTATAAAAAAATAAATCCATCGAGTTATCCCTGATTAGGTAACTGATTTGGATGCATAACTAATAGAGCGTATATATATGTATTTGGTTAACCTTTTTATACAGAAGAGTTTGTGTGGTAAAAAGACTCTATATAGATTTGCTATGAGAGTAGAATAACCTCTTCACTCTCGGTTAGAGTTTTATAATACTTGTTTGATTTTAATCTTTTGTTTTTTTTGACACAGTAGTTTGCGGGTCTCTAGATTGTAATCCTTTGTTCTACAAATTCCATTCTTGTAATAGAATAAAAAAAGATATGGTATATGAATGATCGATGATTTCTCACACTAAAATTATATATGAATTACATGACTGCACATGAATATAGACTGCTTTTATGCAGTTGGTAATCCAGTAGAATATGGTTATGTTTATCTCTTTTTTTGTTAAAACATATGACCAGGATTGCATAATCTGTACAGGATATCAAGAATATCAAGTTAGAAGTAATCACAAAACGACAATCTGTTTATTACTTGCTTTCACAAACAAGTTGGATATTTGAAAGACCGTATCAGGAGCACAATAATCGTATAAATCACTGAGCAACATGATTCATCCATTTTCATACGTTTAGAATCATCATCATATGCCAATACATACATCATCCCAAACATGATCTTGTTTTATACGAAATCCTAAATCCGATACATACCTCGATCCAACGCTTATCTCTACCCGTTGTGGTCGTTGCGCCTCCTTTTTAGGTCACGGATCCGGGTTCTCCTCGCCGGATTCGACGCTGCCTTCTCCTATGATGAAGAGGGACGCCGGTGAGATATCCCCTTCCTCTCTCCAACTCTCTCTCTTTTTCTTTCAAAAAAGTGACGTGGGGGGGTGGGGGGGGGGGGGGTAGAGTCTTTGGGTTTTTAAAGTTGTTAATGACAGAATTTATGGTATTTAATAAATCCACTTAATCTAGGATAATGTCATTTTGAATTTTTTTTTGAAACAACCAGGCCGTTACATTTGTAACGTCCCGGGCTTAGGTCCCCGGTCTGTTAACGGAGCATTACTGGCCCTGACAACCTCTTGGGATCGGATCCATACGGACCCGATTAACCACCCCTAAAATGCTTAAGCCGGGTTATCAAGTAGTAATCTCCTCACTATTTATCCCACCCGGAAAGTTTTGTTTTCCACGGTATGGGACTTTGTTTGGGGTTTTTACAGCCTCCCCCACTTATATTCGCAACGTCCTCGTTGCGGCATGGCACATTACTTCTTCCCAGTGACAGTGGCGGCTGCATGCTCCGGGTAGCCATTTCCTCCAATCATCCATCCCTCTGCTCCGATGACACCAATGGGCCATCCTGCACCTCCTTGCAGTTGAGATCCTTCTCCCTCGTCTCTTCTAGAAATCCCTCCACCGAAACACACGAAAATTGAACCGTGCTTTACTTAGCCACCTTCCGAGGAGTTGCTAAGTGTTGACATTCTCGCACACGTTGACGAGGCGACAACTATCTCTTCGCCATTGTTTCCAACCCCTTCCACCATATTCATGCACTTGCACCAGTATGCCTTATATATTGTTCTTATTAGCGCCCTGCTTGCTCTAAAATCACGAACTAAAATCCTGATGTTCTGGTTATCCGTAGGACTAGGATATCCAAGTTAACCTCATATGTGATGCAATAACAATGATGATCATGAGAGATATTGTCTACCTGCGTCAAACATATGTAAAGATCTTTTGTGCTTAACTTCATTCAGATATATTGTTTTGCTCTAGGGAATTTTAACATTGTTATCAGGTCTTAATTCAATTGCATGGTAGTGTTCTTGTAGCAATAAACATTTTACGATTTTCTCTTTCTCAATGCAAGTATTTTTTATTCAGCACGAGTCCAAGACTTTTTCTTTGGTTTCTTAATACATTTTTGGTCTGGGCTGTACCAAATCAGTCTATTTAAGTCGACAAACCTATGTAGTTGATCACACTTAAAACGAAAAGGCTTGGTGGTTATTTAAGGGTTTTTTGTCATATAACTCTGCATAACGGATTGAAACAAAAGGATTAGAAAGAAAAAAATAAAAAACAAGCATGACGGTAGCGCGGCGGCTGCCATAGACTCCAAAACCCTAGGCCTAAGGGATGACCGTGGAGTACGGAGGGAGGGAGGGGTGGGGGGTGAGGGGGAATTGTTGCAACAATTGCATGAGCTTAAGAGATCTAGAATTAGCTTCATTTTTATAATTAATTGGATGGTTAGGATGCACTCATAATGCACTCCTCATAGAAATCAATGGTTGGGACTAAATTGTAATCTTCAAGATTACATGTAATCTCCATTATTTCAAGTCGAAAGACAATCTCCAACCATTTAGCAAAACACATAATAGGATTAGGAGTATCTCCCATTATGGTGTGGACAGACACTTTGGTCGTCCATCCATATTAGGACAAGAAGTCTTATACTTTTTCTAATATGTGGTGCAATCATATACTACATCAATTTAATTTGTGCGCTTATTTTCTAACTAATTTAGCACCAAAATAATTCCAAATTATTTGTGACAATTACAATTAGACCATTGATTTTTATGAATCATATTCCTCCATCCAAAAATAATGTAAATTGCATTTACATTTAATTGTACAATGTGAATCCAATCCACATTAATTTCTAATTTGTGAATACTATTCACAATTAATTCTCTTTATGAGAAAATTATCATATATATTGTTATCCATATTAGTTTCACCTACGATAATTAAATCTAATTTAATTATGTAAAATGTCTCTATACATATGTATAAATAATGAGAATTACATCCACATTATTTATGATAATCAAATCCAATTTAATTATCATCATTTATCTTTAATTTACAATGACCATATATTGTCTAATGGAACTATTCTCGAACTCTTTCAAGGATAGTGTGCCTTCTCCTCGGATACTTGGAGATAAGGATATGGCCATTGTATAAGCCATGCATAATGACTTGGATAGTGAGATATACTCTCATATCCGAACTTAGAAGATTTCTCAAAGATGTCTGACCATATTAGACAATATATCTAATATTCTCATACATCTTAATCCTATTCAGATCAATGCCCAACATTTGGACTAAGATTGGATAACTACTGAACAAGTGGAGTTACAAAATTGAAATGAGAATGATAATCTAAAAGGAAAGCGGGAAGAGTACAGGAAAGTATTGGAAACTTAGTTAGGGTGCATCTACTTCATGTATACCTACAGAGACCCCCAACCCTAGGATACTGTGTATCTTGGAGTCATAGTGTGAAACCCTTGTGGTCAAGACCACATACTATTTCCATTACTAAAATTTGTGTTAGAAAGCATTTGAAAGAAAATATCAACCTTAAAAACTAATAGTAATCTGAGAGTAAGATTCCACTTGTAACCTTTACTTATGAAAGTGGCACTCACATCACGTGTACTTGTTTCAGTTCAATAGTTACACTGCTTGCTATTTTTACTGAGTTATTTGTTGTTTTACCTGTCATTTAAGTATATCCCTTATGGATAACTTTTCTCACAAAGCACCCTTTTTTGTGTGATCCAACATGTTAGTAGGACTCGTTGCAGCAATAAGGTGCGTTATAGTTGTCATGGAGCATTACATGTTCAGCTTCGCATTCAGGTTGCGTTCTTGGTGGTTGGTTTTGTGGTAGATTTTGACTCATGCTTTGTACATTTAGGAGACAACTTTTCCGATGGATAGTTACTTGTTTAGTACTGTTGTGGACATGGTGCTATTAATATCTTACCGGTATATCATGTTGTAATGAAAATGAATTATTCTCCGCAATTCCTTTCTTACTAGCTTATTTTTTGAAACGTGCATGTTCTGAATGTGAATGTGTGTTTACGGGACGATTATTGAGTTTCATAATCCTTAGGGATGATACAATTTAGTATTTGAGGATTGATACTCAATCCTTCTCATAAACATCAGATTTTCAAAACACATGATAGTGGCTATGGTCTTCTGACCTTGACACAAATCCAAGAAAAATACCATAAGCAACATGATATAACCATGCCCACGTCTCTCTAAGTACCAAGACCACTACTAATGTCATGGTTTGTTTGCGTCTCGAGTGGATTGGATGTGGCCCGACGACCGACACAAGTTGTTGATGCTCTACATGACATGCAACTCATTAGGAGGAGATGGCGCAAAGACTTCAGCGTTAAGAGGACTCCACTTATCATCCATCCTTACACCTTTCTCTATCTCTTGAGCCAATGGGAGAGGACGATGTTGATGCTTTACAGAGGCAATATACTACATATATTGCTTACCAGAGGTGTCAAGTGCCGCGCCTCTTCGGCTCTACTATGCTAGTTGATGTAGAGCTGCAGATGGACCATATGTCCAAAATGTTATGGATCATACATGCTCCAATACACAGTTGGTTGACATTTTCAAAGTTTACATTAGCTGGATACGCAAAGAGATGGTGGCACACCATCAGGGAGCACCTCACTGGGCCCGTCACTTTGGAGGACTTTGTGGATGAGTTTTGCAAGGAGCTCTACCTTGACCACTGGGTAGATGAGCATAGGAGAGAGTTTGCAGAGTTGATGCATGGATCCATGATAACTCAGGAGTACCTGATCTGCTATATAGAACTTGCACACCACTCTTCTACCATGACAACATATCCACATGAGAACTTGCAGAAATTCATCCGTGGCATGAGATAGGAGTACACGATCGCTTCTTTACCATGGACCTCATCTCCATCAAGGAGGTAGCAACAAAAGTGACAAGGTGGGAGGCTAATTAGAGTCGATAGCCTGCCACAGCAACATACCCACAGTTGGTTGACATTTTCAGAGTTTTCATTAGCTGGATATGCAAAGAGATGGTGACACGCCATCAAGGAGCACCTCACTAGGCCCGTCACTTGGGAGGACTTTTGTGGATGAGTTTTGCAAGGAGCTCTACCTTGACCACTGGGTAGATGAGCAGAGGAGAGAGTTTGCAAGGTTGACACATGGCTCCATGACAACTCATGAGTACCTAATCTGCTATATAGAACTTTCACACCACTCTCCTGCCACGACAACATACCCACATGAGAACTTGAAGAAATTCATCCGTGGCATGAGAAAAGAGGCACAAGATCGCTTCTTTACCATGGACCTCATCTCCATCAAGGAGGTGGCAGCAAAAGTGACAAGGTGGGAGGCTAATCAGAGTCAACAGCCTGCCGAACAGACTCAATCGCAGTCCCAAGATTTTAGTAGGCCAGTACGCCGAGGTTCTTTCCTTTCTCGTTGAGATCGTCGCTTCCACCCATTTGTGGCAACAACAATAGCCAATAGTTCCATGTAACCTTGTACCTTAGGACATGCCTTGGCTGATCGCAGTACCACATTTGCTCATCCTCGGATACACCCACAAAGTCAAAGACAATGAGGAGTAAACATTTTGTCTGGAGGATCATTGTCACAGAAAGCTTGTTTCCACTGTCAGCAGCTTGGTCACTTTAAAGACCAGTGCCCATTACTTTCCAGTAACTCAGGTGCACCTCAACAACGTATGAGACCCATCACTTCATTCTAGTCTCGAGGATGTTGTTTCCATCGTAGAGATAGGGAATCTCAGCATCCACTACCACAACTTGCATACACGGCTGCATGATCTAGCTTTTCACCGGTACAACAAGGACAATTGAATGCCGTTACTCAGGAGAAAGCCCACACCCCCAATTCAATTGTTAGAGGTATGGTATCTATAGATGGATTTTCATTCCATGCTTTATTTGATTCTAGTGCTATACACTCATTTTCTGCACATTGTTTGGTACCCACTCTAGGTAAGACGACCATGATCGTCTCGATCCCATACCACATCAAGGGCCTAGGGGGATTTTGTTCGTTATTAGACATGCCGTCGAGGATGTAGCAGTACAGATCAGTGGGTTTCTCTCATGTCTGCATTTCTCTTGTTGATATAGTTGGATGATTTCCATATCAGTCTGGGCATGGATTGGTTAGATAAGTATCACACATGCTTAAACTACTTTGGAATATAGTTATCTTCCATCTAACAGGAGCACCGACCTTCCAGTTCGACGGACATACAACAAATCTAGAGGTTAAATACATATCTTCTTTGAGAGTGCAACATACCTCAGTCAAGGAAATGCATGATATCTTACTTACATTGTTAACACATTCACCCAGGATAGGATGATTGAGAACGTCAAGGTCGTTTTAGAGTTCCCTGATGTGTTTCCTGATGATCTTCCCGAATTACCACCGAAGTAGGAGATAAAGTTCGAGATTGTGCTATTACCTGACACTCATCCGATCTCTATTCCCCCATACCAAATGGCACTAGCCGAGCCTAGGGGACTAAAGGTACAGTTGCAGAATTTGATTGAGAAGCGATTCTTTCGCATCAGTACATCACCATGGGGTGCGCCTTGACTACAGTTAACTCAACAAGTGAACGATTAAGAACTATTGTCCATTCCTACGCATTAATGATCTCTTTGATCAGTTGTATGGAGAGCAGTGTTCTCCAAGATCAATATGTAATATGGATATCACAACTGAGGATCAAGGATTCAGATGCACCAAAGTCTGCATTCCATACGAGATACAGATTCTACAAGCTCTTGTTGTGATGCTGTTTGGACTCGCGAATGCACCATGTGCTTTCATGTACCTGACGAACGTGATCTTTCATCCATATTTGGATAGACTCGTAGTAGTTTTCATAGATGATGTTTTGATCTATTCTTGTAATGAGTATGAGCACAAGTCTCATCTTTGCATCACTTTTACATACATTGAGAGAACATCAACTATATGTGAAATACAACAAGTACAAGTTTTAGTTATCTCATATGGCATTTGTTGGCTACATGATTTTTGGCACATGGATGTCTGTTGATCCTGTAAAAATCGAGGCAGTTGTGTCTTGGGAGCAGTCCAAGACAATCAACGAGGTGTGTAGTTTCCTTGACCTTTCTAGGTATTACCGACGTTTCGTTCATGGGTTTTCTCAATTAGCCCTTCCCCTTACTCTATTGTCATAAAAGATTGTACCATTTGCCTTTAATGATAAATGTGAGGAGAGCTTTGGTACGCCAAGGAGCGTTTGACTTTTGCACCTATTCTGACCCTTCCTTCTAGTATGTTGGACTTCACAGTTTACATAGATACATCCAAGGATTGATTGGTCATTGTACCGATGTAGCGAGGGCAAGTTGTAGCGTATGCATTGCGAAAGTTCAAGATTCATGAGTGCA
The DNA here is from genome assembly GCA_037367405.1 of Ottelia alismoides. Taxonomy (NCBI): domain Eukaryota; kingdom Viridiplantae; phylum Streptophyta; class Magnoliopsida; order Alismatales; family Hydrocharitaceae; genus Ottelia; species Ottelia alismoides. The sequence goes on along the minus strand of JAZKJV010002049.1, from coordinate 701,119 downwards.
ACTACCATACACATGACTTGGAGTTGGTGGCAGTCATCTTCGCATTGAAGATATGATGTCATTATTTGTACGTGGTTGCATCTGAGATATTTATGTATTACACGAGTCCCAAGTATATCTTTGATCAGTAGGGAATTGAATATGAGGCGGAGGCATTTGATGGAGCTGCTGAAGGACTATGATTGTACCATCTCTTACCATTTTAGAAAGGGAAACGTTGCGGAAGATGCCTTGAGAAGACGAACACATATAGAGGGAGAAATAGCTTGGTTATAGAGCCAGGATATGCTTTCCGCCCTTAGCGCTTGTCACCCATTTGAGAGCACATGAGATGCTGTGATTGTACCAACAAAGTATAGTAGCTTGTGGGACCACATCGTACGAGTTTAGCAAACATACCAGAGATTACATGACATCTACCATCAATGTCTAAAGGACGAGTACGCTCGAGTTAGAATTTGTTAGTCTATCCTATGGAAGGGGGACTTCATTTGTGTCCTAGATGATGTGGAGCTGAGTAGTGATTGTGGCATTCCTATATTTAAGAGGTACTAATATTAGGAATGTTTGATCACTAATATAACCATAATTATCATGTACAATGTTATAATTATAGAAGTTTTCCCAACTTGGAGATTGCTATGTTATCCATCTTGACGAGATGATTCTAATGGATCTTGATTCATATCAATCGGATGCCATTATGAATTTCTATGAATTTTTGAATTTAGTATAGATGATGTTTGTTAAGCTCAAAAAATCAATACTTAATTATTATCATTAGGAAACTTTAATCATGGTTAAGGAGATTAACGATGAGTAAGGAGCTTAACCATGGATTAATATAGGCTAAACATAATTAAAGATTATCAATCTTGGTTAGTACTAATTAATCATAATTAGTACTAATTAAGTATCATTAGCAAAACCATGATTTAAATGAGCAAAAATCATGGACAAAAACCATGTGTACGAAAACCATGGTATTAGGAAAAACCATGGTGTTCACAAAATAATAGGCTGAAACCATGAGTAATAAACCATGGTTCTCCCCATTTGGAGGCCTATAAATACCCCCGACCTCCTCATTCTCAAACCATTCATTCCATAGTCAAGTTTTTCCTAACTTTGGTGAGAGTTGTTGGGAAGATCGTAGCGAAGCTTTGCTAGCAAGTAGAGGAAGGATCATAGTGCGAGCAAGGCATATTACAGATTTTAGGAGAAAGGTTAGTAGATCTAAGCCATCCTTTCTCATTTTATTAGCATATAAGGGGAATCTATTCCAAAATGTCCTTTAGAAGTATGACCTTCTAAGAGGAACCTCCATCAAAGTTTTCTTAGAAACCATCACCTCTTAAGGGGAAACTCTGTCGAAATTCTCTTAAATAATATCACTTTTACAAGGGGAAACTCTATCGAAATATTCTTAATATACATTACCTTTTTAGGAGAGAGGAGATCATATATTTAGATAATCCAACAAAAGCATGCACAAACCCGAGTTAGTACATTCCATACAATAATTTTCTTTCTACTACATAGGAGGCGAAATCATTTTCGTTGGTGGATCGAGATATACTTGTTGAGGCATAAGCATCAAATTCAAGCTGAGTAGTCTCTCAAGCAATATTTTTATTATTTGCCCATATTTTGACCACTAATTAAAGTTTAAAGCATCTATATATCTTTAGATTACATAATTATACATGTTTAAATTACGTAGAAATCGGATAAGTTTTATCCATGTTATATAAAGCATAGTACTTAGATCTTATTTTTTCAATAATATGAAGCTTCAGGTTCTATGTATGCTAGATAATTCTTAGTTTTTATTTTTTATACAGTAATTGTTACAATAAAACTTGAGAAGTTTTAGTATTCATCTATTTTGTAATAGTGCAACATAAACTTCATAAGCAAGAAGTAAAGCTTTTATGTAGTGATATGATCCAAGTATGATACACTTTGAGCTTATAGATATGTTTCAGAAAGAAATATTATATGAATGTTGAACACCTGCTCTCAAACATGTCATGAAATATCAATTAGATATGGTGGTATCATTAGATATGACCATGAAACATGTCACTAGATATGATGAAGCTATTAGATATGGAGACTATTAGATATGGTTTAGAGGACTTTGGGTCCGCATTCTGTATATATAAAGGCTTTGGGCTGCATGTAGGGTGTTCTTTAGCATTTGCGACTGTCTACATATATGACTCAGATTGTTTCAGTGTTTATGTACGTAGTACAATTAGCTACATTGGTGTTGATAAGTGCTAATGCAATGGTTATGACAAGTAACTATAGAGTACTTTTAACAACTAGAAATGTTGATTTATGGTGTATAGTGATGCATCACATCAAGGACTTATATGTGTACTGATGTAAAATGAAAAAGTGATTGTACATGCCTCAAGACAACTTAAATCACATGAGTTGAATTATCCCACACATGATTTGGAATTAGCTATTGTCGTATTTGCCTTGAAAATTTGGAGGCACTACTTATATGGCGAGGCATGCCAAATCTTCACAGACCATAAGAGTCTTAATTATATTTTCCCCTAAAAGGAGCTCAATCTGAGCCAAAGAAGATGGTTGGAATTGATTAAAGAATGTGATTGCACCATTGAGTACCATCCTCAAAAAGCTAATGTAGTAACAGATGCTCTTAGTTGAAAATCGAGTGGTGTAATGTTATAAAAAAGAAGAAAGACACCCCTTATTAGCATAACTAAAAAGAACGCGTGCATGTCTAGCCATAGATGATTCTTGAATTTTATTTGCCACTTTGCAAGTCAGACCTATATTATATGATAGAATACGGGAAGTCCAAACACAAGATCCTGCAATTAGAAGAATAATAGACAAAGTAGAGGAAGGATGAGCAATATATTTTACAATAAATGAGAATGTGGTGCTATTTTTCAAACATATATTATGTGTTCCAAAATCTTTAGAAATCAAAACTGAGATTTTAGAAGAAGCCCATAACTCAATGTATGCAATGCACCCAGGTAGTAAAAAGATGTATATAACGTTGAAGACATGTTACTGGTGGCCATGAATGAAAAGAAAGATTGCTTAATATGTTTCCAGATGCCTAATTTGTCAGCAAACCAAATCAGAGCATATGTGATCAGCTGGTGCATTGCAGCCTCTTCCTATATCTGAGTGGAAAAGGGAACATGTCACTATGGACTTTGTTAATGGAGTAAGACCCGTCGAGGTTATGATGCCATCTTGGTAATTGTTGATAGGCTAACCAAATCCTCTCACTTCATAGCAGTTCACATGATGTGCACATTAGATTGTTTGGGTAATATTTTTGTAGATGAAATAATAAGACTGCATGGAACACCATTGTCAATTATATCTGATATGGAGAATACAACACTGTGGATTTGCCATAGGGACTTCTAGAAACTCATGGATTTCTTATCCACAGTGTGGTACATGTGTGAGCGTCATCAAGGAGAATGCCACAGAGGGACTTCAGGATGTTATTATTATAGCCAAATGGGCCATATGTAGCGAAACTGTCCTACCCTGAATTCATATTATGGAAATTCACGTAGACCATCTCAGGGTAATGCCATAACCCATAAATCCCCAACCACGTAAGAGAATAAAAGAAACAATATTTAAGGAGGGAGGAAAAAAAAGAAAAAAATGATGGCAGTTTTTTCCCATGACACTTCGAGAAGCCATCTCAACAGGTGACGTAGTGGTAGGTCCCACATATATTTTGGTAGAAATGCACATACACTTATTGATTCTAGATCTAGCCAATTTTTTATTTCTAGAAAGTTTTCTATACATGCTGATATAGAAAAGGGCTTATTTGTGATTGACTTGTCCATCTCCTTACCAAAAGATTACCCTGAAATTGTCTGCAACATCTTTAGAGACTGCTTAGTAGGACTAGGAGGATGTCAAATTATGGTGAATCTAATTCCTATGGACATTAAAGAATTCGATGTAATTATAGGATTGGGCTGCTTATCTACTTATCATGCCCTAGTAGATCGCTATAGAAAGGAGGTCATCTTTCTAAGACCTGATAAGACCGAGTTAGTTTTCTATGGCGAAAGGAGAGTATACTCGACTCATGTAATTTCTAACATGGTAACACAAAAATTACTCAGGAAGGGATATTTATCTTATATTGTTGCCATTGAATATAACACAAAGGGACACATTATTAATCTAGAGAACATCCTATAGTGAAAGAATTTTCTGAAGTATTTTCAAAGGAGCTACATGGACTTCCACCTGACAGAGAGATTGAATTTGCTATTGACCTAGTACCGTGTACCACTCCAATTGCTTAAGCACCCTATCAAATCGCTCCAACTGAGCTTGGGGAGGTTAAGATTCAGTTGCAAGAACTAACAAACAAGGGGTTTATTCAGTCTAGTATTTCTCCACGAGCGGCTCTGGTTCTTTTTGTCAAGAAGAAAGATGGTTCCTTGAGGATTTGTATTGATTATTGGATGTGAATCGAGTGACAATATACAATAACTATCCTCTTTCTTAGATAGATTATTTTTTTGATCAATTGCAAGGGGCTTTTGTATTCTCCAAGATAAACTTATGATCAAAGTATCATCAGTTGAAGATTAAAGTTGAAGATGTCCCCAAGACCTTCCGAACTCGATAAGGGCACTATGAATTCTTGGTGATTACTTTCAGATTAACAAATACCCCTGCACCTTTATGGGTTTGATGAATCGATTATTTTGTCCTTTCTTAGAAAAATTCGTGATTGTGTTTATTGATGATATTGTGGTATACTCGCGGTCAGGGGAGGGGCATAAAGAACATTTGAGGATTGTACTACAAATTCTGTAGGATCAACGATTAATTGCAAAGTTTGATAAATGTGAGTTTTGGCTGGAAAAGGTCCCATTCCTTGGGCATGTTATTTCAGGAGAGTATTTCTGTAGATCCAAGAAAAATTGATACAATTCTAAAGTAGAGGCAACAAACTAGTGTAACAGATATTCGAAGTTTTCAGGGTTTGGCAGGATATTATAGAAGATTCATAGAGAACTTCTCTAGAATTGCTGCCCCATTGACACGATCGACTATGAAGTAGGTGAAGTTTGTTTAGTATGATGATGCGAAAAGAATTTTCAAGAACTCAAGAATGGCTTAACCTCGACACCAATTCTTTTCCTTCCATTTGAGAAAGGTGGATTTATGGTGTATAGTGATGCATCACATCAAGGGATTGGATGTGTCCTAATACAAAATGAAAAAAGGTGATTGCACATGCCTATAGACAGCTTAGATCACATGAGTTGAATTATCCCATACACAATTTGGAATTATCTGCTGTCATATTTGCCTTACAAATTTGGAGGTACTACTTATATGGTGAGACATGCCAAATCTTCACAGACCATAAGAGTCTTAAATATATTTTCTCCCAAAAAGAGTTCAATCTGAGATAAAGAAGATGGCTGGAATTGATTAAAGATTATGATTGCACCATTGAGTACTATCTCGGAAAAGCTAATGTAGTAGCAGAAGTTCTTAGTTGAAAATCGGCCAGTGTATTGCCATCCATAAAAGTACAAAGACACCCCTTATTAACACAATTAAGAAGAATGCGTGCAATTCTGGTCTTAGATGATTATGGAATTTTATTGGCCTCTTTGCAAGTCAGAGCTACATTATATGATAGAATATAAGAAGTTCAAACACAAGATCCTATAATTAGAAGAATACTAGAAAAGTAGAGGAAGGAGGAGAATTAGATTTTACAATAAATGAGCATGTGGTGTTATTTTTCAAGCAAAGATTGTGTGTTCCAAAATTTCCAAAAATCAAAGCTGAGATTTTAGAATAAGCACACAACTTGATGTATGCAATGCACCTAGATAGTACAAAGATGTATAGAACATTAAAGACATGTTACTGGTGGCCAGGAATGAAAAGAGAGATTGCTTAATATGTTTCCAGATGTCTAATTTTCAACAAACCAAATCAGAGCATATGCAGTCAGCTGGTGTATTTTAGCCTATTCCTATATCTAAGTGGAAGTGAGAATATATCACAATGGACTTTGTTATTGTATTACCAAAGATCCGTCAAGGTCATGACGCCATCCGGGTAATTGTTGATAGGCTAACCAAACCCTCTTACTTCATAGCAGTTCACATGACGTACACATTAGATTTGGGCAAGACTTTTGTAGATGAAATAGGAAGGCTGCATGGAGCACCAGTGTCGATTGTATCTGATAGAGATCCTAGCTTTACATCTCGATTTTGGCCTAGTTTACATAAAGCTATGGGTACAAAATTAACATTCAACACAACTTTTCACCCATAAATAGATGGCCAACCTAAACGTACTATTCAAACTATCGAGGACATGATATAAGCATGTGTATTATGCTTCAAGGGTAGCTATGATGAGCATCTATCACTCATAGAATTCTCTTACAATAATAGTTATCAAGATAGCATTTGAATGACTCCATATGAAGCATTATATGGTCGACCATGCATAACTCCTATTTGTTGGAATGAAGTAGATGAACGCAAGTTGGTCACATTAGAATTGATGCAAAAGCAATAGAAAAGATTGAAGGAATAAGGAAGCATTTGAAGATCGCACAAGATAGATAGAAAAGTTATGCAGATAAGAGGAGAGATCTTGAGTTTCAACTAGGGGAGCATGTATTCATACGATTATCTTTATGGAAGGATTTGATCACATTCGGTAAACGTGGGAAGCTGGGTCCAAGATACATTGATCCATAGGTGATTACTGAAAGAATTGGCAACGTGGCATATCACCTTTATCTGCAACATGAATTGGCAAGGATACATGATATCTTTCATGTTTCTACCCTTCGAAGTACATTCCAGATCCATCTCATGTTATCAAACCGCAAGAAGTGCAACTGAACCTTTCCTACCAAGAAGTTCCAGTACAAATATTAGATGCCAAAGTTCAAGAACTTGATGAATATGCATTTCATCATCTTTATTCATTTATTTTAGCTTAAAATCCCTTATAAAACACCTGTATATATACTACTAAATCCATATTCTTACTAACCTACATCCGTGTGTAAATATTGTACATTTATTACTATTTTAACTTAAAATAATTAAATAAAGAAATTAAGGGAAAAAAGGAAAAAAATACTATATATGTAATAGATATAGGATGACTCAAACCCCGAGAGAAGGTGAAGACTTGACCTGATCGAACAGAAATAAAGTAGGGGGATATAGGGTTTTTAATCAGAAAATCCAAAAAAATGTTTTGTAAATACTTTTCATTCTGTATATATTATATGTATATTTGTATAAAACTTACACTTATTTATTTATCCATAAATTAACCTCAAATTAAATAATTTTCTTAATGGAAATTGTAAATAAAAATGTTTCTTAAATAATAAAAATACTTGTAAAATAAAATAATGTACATAATAAAAGTAACCACACTCATAAAAAAGCCATAAAGCGATAATTGAAATACCAATTCCGGCTCCATATGAACTCAAATTGAATCAAACTCACTCTCATCGTACTCTAAATTAAAATATTTTTAAAATGGCAGTGGGTTTCATAATTTTTGGAGTTACGGTTTGGAAGACGATTTTCTGTGGTGGTTTTTTGCAATTTTACCATTTATTTATTGTATATATTTATCCATATTTATTTTTATGTATAATGAATTTGTAAATAATTGTAAATATTTTTTTAACAATTATTTATAATAGAAATATTTTTAAACTAATAATATAATTTCCTTATTTAACTATGTATATAATGTATCATATGTATATATATTATATGTGTATGATTAATTTTCTTAAATAACCACTGCAAAAAAATAAATAATTAACATTTATTATTTAAATTAATAAAGTGACGAAAATAATTTATTTATTTATATAATTTTGTAAATAATATATCATATGTATATAATTTAATTAATTTCTTAATTAACCCACCATTAAGGTGACTCTTTAAGTTTTTAATATTTATTATTATTATTTTAATAATTTCGAAAATTATTTTATTAATTCCACCATTAACATCCTTCCTTTTTTTCTCTCTCCATTCAAATTTTAAAATTTAATTTTTTATTATTTATTTGGCTGCTCTTCCCTCATTCCGATTTGATCAACCCTTTGGAAGAGGAGCCTATTCTCTAAGAGCAACCTTGTGGTAGAAAGTTGCCCAGCCTCCAAGCCTTCCAGTGATAGTGAGTCGATCTTCGTCGAGGCCATCACGACATTCATCCACTCCATGATGAGGTCCATTTTATTTCTCATTTTAATCTTTCATCTAGATAATTGTAGGTTTAATTTTCGTCTTGATTTCATTGTCAATTTTAAATTTTAGAGCTTAGCTTCTCATTCTCAATTAATCACCACGATTCGATTTGCCCCTAATTTCCGACCATCACATCTATTTTTCGATTCCCCATCGCTTCACGTTCTATCTCCCACGATCTCTCACCTCCTGCCATGCACGGTGACCGAAGCCACGGTTCCCTTCCGTTACAACCACCGGATCCTCCTCGCCCACTAATTTCTGTTTGATTTTTTTGGACCGAGCCGTCGTGCTTGAGTCATTTATCTTTATTTTATTGCAGGTATGCATGAATTTCAAAAAAAATACAAAAAATTCCAGTTGTTAGTTCAAAAAAATTACAAAAAAATAAATAAAATAAAAAATCTTGTTTGGGGGCGGAAGCACTCCCACCGCCACCGCACATACTCCGTCTGCGGAAGCCCCCAACACGGCTCAGCCCCGATCACCGCACAACTGCCCTATTGCATTGCAGGAGCTCCTCCACCACCATCCTGCACGGGCGCCTGCTGACCTCCTACGTCGGTGCCTGGAGCAAGCCATCCCCGTTTGAAGAACAAACGCCACGGCTGGAGCCCTCATCCGTGCCCCTGCGCGAGGCCCACCCTCCTCCACAGCCGAACCACGCAATCGACACCGCCCTGCTCGATCTACAGCTCCACGCCATCCTGTACTCCAACGGCGCTCGTACGCGATCACTGCCTGTGCGAGCAGCCGATCCTGACCGCCTTCCTCTGCTGTAGTTCAACCACGCCCACCTACGAGCCCGCCATCGACGTCTTAACCCGTGCCCCCGTGTGTGGCCCACTTCTGCGCCACCACCATCATAACTGTCATCCCTACTACAGATCCACATCGTGCCAAGCCCCACCACCGTGAGCACTCCCTCCACTCGCACGGAGGAGAAGCCTCCCCCCGCCGCCTTTCGATTGGAGGAGAAGGAAAGGGACGACGTCCCCTTTCCCTTTGCTTTGCAAGAAGGAAAAAAGAAGAGCCCCCTGCTGGAAACCTTATGGGCCTGTTTGGTTGCAGGGTTGAACAGGGTTGGGCAGGGGTACCCTTGTGAATAGTAAACTGTGAGGAGGAGAACCCTGTTTGGTTGGAGGGGTAACCCGGGTTGGACCAAGCCAACCCTGTCCAACCCTCTAACCAAACAGGTAGTTTGAGCAAAAATTATAAATTCTCCCCTTGGATTTCGAAAAACTGTAATAAAGCCCCTGCCAACATCCAGTCAAGTGACGTACACCCTTTCTCTAGGTACATTGTGTTTTCTACCCCGTATTTCCTTTTTGGGCCATGACATCTCCAAACATGGTATGGAGGTCGACCCGGCTAAGATCAATGTGATATCCAAGCTTGAGACACCTCAGAACTTGAAGAAGTTGAGGTCATTTCTGGGACACGTAGGATTCTATAGGAGACTCATAAAAGACTTCAACAAGATCTCTAGACCTTTGACTGAGCTTCTGTGCAAGGTGAGTGAGTTTGTTGTCGATGAGAAAGACCTCCTTGCATTCAATCAAATGAAAGATATGGTTACTAGTGCCCTTGTCCTACATCCACTTGATTGGTCTCTTCCTTTCAAAATCATGACGGATGCCTCATATTTCGCAGTTGGAGCTGTTTTAGGATAGAGAAGGGATGTGATACCATTTGCTATACAATATGCTAGCAAGAATCTGGATGAAGCACACCAAAATTATACAGTAACAGAGAAAGAGATGTTAGCAGTTGTGTTTGGGCTAGAGAAGTTCAGATCTTACCTCCTCGATTCCCACATTATTGTATACACAGATCACACTGCCATACGATACTTACAGGCAAAGAAGGATGCCAAACCATGCCTTATCAGATGGATCCTTCTTCTCCAGGAGTTTAATTTAGAGATTCGAGATAAACCCGGAGTGAAAAATGTTGTGGCAGATCACCTTTCTCGTATCATAGATGAAGATACCTCTGAGAAGAACATGATCCCTATTTCTGAAACCATTCCAGATGAGGCCATTTTGTCTGTGGACTCACTCCCATGGTATGTTGATATTATGAACTATCTTGTCTCCAAGAAAGTTCCACAAGATTGGCCGAAGTACAATGTTGACAAATTTTTATCTGAGATTCATTATTACCAATGGGAGGATCCGTACTTATTTCGTGAGGGTGCAGATTATATCTGGAGAAGGTGCATTCCTCAGGAGGAATACACTAATGTACTTGAGCACTGTCACAAACTAGAATATGGTGGGCATCATTCGGGGAAACACACAACAACAAAGGTATTACAAAGTGGCCTATGGTGGCCCACATTGTTTAAGGATGCTACAAAGTATGTTCGAGGTTGTGACGATTATCAGAAAATGGGAGGAACCGTTGGTTCCAAAGATACCATGCCTCTAAGATACATACAGATTTCTGATGTTTTTGATGCTTGAGGCATAGACTTCACGGGTCCATTTCCAGTCAGTCAGGGATTTCAGTACATCCTGCTGATGAATCTCTATTTCATCATCTTTATTCTATCATTTTGGCCTTAAAAACCCTAGCAATTGCATGTAAATAGCATTAAGTTGTAAAGAATAACATTCATCATTTATTGTACTTATTATGTATATAATATTATTTTTAATGTCAAAATTATAGAATATGGAGAATAAAAGAAAAAGAATAAAACATCAAAGATATTTTATGGCCCTAAACCCCGAGACCAAGTCAAGAGATGAGTTGGTTGACAAGGAATAAAGCCAAAAATGGAATAAAACCCATTCTTTTATTCATTATTTATTTATTTTTTGACACCTATTTTATATCTTATTATTTATACATCAAATAAAGAAATTTTGTACATGAAAGTTGTAGATAATAATGTAATTAAAAATACAAAATTGAGTTTGTACAAAAATAATAGATAATGTACTTTTTATACACAAAATAAAAAGGCAGAATCCCAACTTCGCAGACCCATATCTCCCAAATAAAAATGCAAAATGTATTGAAATTACTCTATTGTATGTAACTTTTCATAAGCTATTTAAATGAAGGTGTTTTCATATTTTTTGGAGTTAAGATGTGAAAGTTAGGTTTTGGACCCTCATTGTACATGAGACCCGAATGAAATATTCATTATATTCATTCCTTATTATTTTTACAAATTCATATTTTTTTATAATTTTTTAATTATTATATATAACTAATACAAATATTAAAAATCAAAATAAAACCAAAAATAAAACACAAAATAAATTTGGTCTATATAAATATATAGGCGAAGTACCTATATCTATACGTGTATATAAATAAAAGGAGAAGACATTCTTTATACTTTTATATTTTTATAATATTGTAGATATCATGTATATTATATTAAAAATACAAAGATAAAATAAAATAAAAGAAAATGAATTAAATAAATAAAATGTATATAATACATAGACAAAATACCTATAAGTATACCTATATATTGTACATATCTATTTATTTAAGGGTGCATAATTTGTCATAAAAATATAATAAAAATATATTTATATACTTAAAAACAAGTTATAAATATATAAATAATAGAATAAAAAATGAAATAAAATATACAAAATAAAAAAATAACTAGTCAAAATATAGGCAAATATAACTATAATTACACCCTTAAAATTTACCTACTAATAAATAACATCAAAAAAATAAATAAAAATCATAATAAAAACTACATTCAAAACTAAACATTTTTTATTTTATAATCGAAAAATTAATAAAATCACCAACTAATTATAATTAATTAATTTCTATTGAACATGCTATTTTGTCTTTTAGTAGTATTAGCTGGACCAATCACATGTCGTCAGGAGTTGACCGCCCGGTCAACTCCCCCTCCAACAGGCTGATTTGACGCACCCATCTCTTCTCGTGATTTCGTGCCTTTTTCCAGCTAATCCATCGATCAATCGACCTTGCTTCCTTCAGAGAAAACCATCATTGATAGTCATGCATCCACGCCCAACCATTAGATCCATTGTATATAGCTTTGATTCATTGCAATCACCTGATCATTAAGGGTGTGTTACATGTTCTATAAATAAAATCTTTACCTTCCATTGATTCTTTGGTCACCATTGCAAGTCTAGGAATCCTCGCTTTGGCTCTAGCGGGTCTTCTCGTGACATGAAGATGCTTTGCGAGGTCGGGCGAAGCTCTAGGAGCACGGAGGTGCACCCACAGTCACCTCGCCAGCGGCCCTGCTTCCTGAGCCATCTCAGGTATAAGAGATGCAACCTCTATGCATCTTATGTATATTTAGTTCATGTATTTCGATTCTAGTATTTAGTTTCGCATTATAATCAATAGGCAAAGTAGGATAGTTAGATTCCCTCGCCGGAGTTTTCGATCTCCAGCTTGATTTCTTCTGGATCCGAGCGATTCCTGACTCCCATTCCACATTCATCTTCTTCCCCTACACGTTCTCCATGTAAACCAATAATCAAACCCCCTGATCATGCGATGATCAGCGAAGAGGAGCTCCTCCATCATTGTTCGCCAGAGCTCCTCCACCCACTTCCATTCTTGCTTATCTAGCTTCAAAACCCTATCGAGGTACCTCCCCTTGAGCTGTGCTTCTTTTCTGTGTAGGTCTTGAGCGCAAAGGAGCCCTTGCAAGCTTGAATCGACTTGCACAGTGGTTCCAAAAGCACCTTGCAAAGCCTGAGCTTGCCGGACCCCTTCTAGTGGTTCCAGAGCATATTGTGGGCATCCTCAACTGCGGACAGCTCATCCGAAGGTTTAGAGCCAAACTCTAGAGATGAAGACCACCGAAGGAGGGAGATATCGACGATCGAAGCTCAAAGGCAAGGACCTTCTTCCCTGTTCTTCGAGCGAAGCAACAAGCGTCCGATGGAGGCACGACCCCAGTTTCAATCTCATCCGTTCGATCTCGCAACACCTCAGACTTCAGATCAGATGCGGTGATTTAATCTTCGTCGCCTACTGTCGAACCAGTATCCGTCATCCAACGCGCGACACGTGGTTAAGTGAAGCTCATCCAACCGTTCGCCAGCACCTCTTATGGGGTAATTTTCACATCCAACCCCACCTCTTTTGGTATTTAATAAATAGTTTTGTAAATAAAATATGTAGTTTAAATAAATGGGAATTTTTGTATGCCAGCCCCTGTACTTTTTGAATATTACATATGGGTCCTTCCCCGCCCAGTCACGTGTAGCCTCCACATGACGGGGTAAATTTTGCATGTATGCCCTGACGATTTTTGTATATTGTAAAATAGTTCATAAATATTAAATAAATGTTGTTCAATTAGGCACATTTGCAGATGAACCTCTGATATATATTTAAATTGCAAAACTACCCCTCCCAGGATATGTATTTTGTTGCTTTTCATCCATTTATTAAATATAGTTAGTATGCTCCGAAAAATACACAAAAATATGGATATATGCTTCATGCCATGTATATTCACGCCCATATTATATTTGGCAATTTTGTGCATTTATCCATTATTAAAAATGAAAAAGAGCACATATATTCCCTTTTTGAAGTATAATATGCCAAAAAATAGAAAAATGTGTCCAACAATTCTAAAACAACTCAATGTTATCTAGCATATTATTATCTAAATACAGACCGAAAATCATTAAAAATTTAAAAACAAAAAGATTAAAAATAAAAAAAATCCTAAAATCTCTCATAAAAATCTAAAAAAATCATTTACAAATCCAAAAATATGTTTTCATGTGCTATAAATTTCTTTATATAAATATGTAAACATTAAAATTCATTTGGGTAATTTTAGGACCTATTTATCAATTCAATTTTGGGTATTTATTTAATCCCTTATTTGGGATATGTTAGAATTTGAAAATACATAAAAATTATCAAAAATTTCAGAAAAATTACAAAAACAATAGAAAAATTTATAATACCTAAAAACAATTTTTATTATATATTTTATTTATATTTATTAGTATTTATAAATACATTACTCTATATGTATATATATACCCTTATAAATCCTATATTTATATTTAAAAAAACGAAAAAGAAATATAAACAATCAGAAAATGCAAAAAGAAAATATAAAAGTATAAAATTTAAAACAAAAATATAAAAATATAAAACCATAATAATAATAATATAAAATAAAAAACCCACATAAAAAATACATGTACAAACATAATGAAGGGCATGGTTGTAAATAGATAACCATAGGCTACCTGTTTTGATCGCTGTGGTTCGACCTCTACATGATTAATCACTATGCATCTTTTGTATGTAGAGTTATAATAAATTTTAACTCCACATTTTTACCTTTCTTTGCTTTATATGTATTGTGGCTTAATTGTTGATTAACTAGGGTTTTTGTCCGGGGTCGCTTCGACGACTGTTGGTCCGCCTTGTGGATTGACAAGACCTCTGCAAAAACCCTATTTTTCAGATGGTGCCATTGCCACAGAGAAAGAGCATAGCCTAATTTTGTCATTCATATTTTTAGTATAGTCATTTATTTTAATTTATGGATTTATTGTTGTAAATAGTTATTGATATAGTTTCCTTCATTAATTCTTTGTCTATAGCTCAAGTTGATTTAATTTGATTATTTGTGTTAAGCCATCTCGTTGTGACTTTGTTGCGAGGGCCCGCCATGCGAGGATGACTTTTTAGGAGGCCGATGCGACCATGCTTAGAGGAGGCTGGCCTTCTCTTGGTGACTAGATGGAGAGGCTACAAAGGAAGCAAGGAGAAGGATTTAGCTTAGAAATTAGATTAGCTTTCATTTATGTAATTATTGGTGAGAGAAAGATAATTTTGGTATGTAACAATTAACTTGGACTCTACTCTCCACAACGAGGTCCAGTGCCTAGGTATCTGTTCACTCGGGGGCCTCGTCGCAATTTTTCATGTTTTCTCACCTTCTTTTATTTTGTTTCCCACTGTTTTGTGTTTTCAGCCTTATTTTATTTTGTTTTGTGTGCATGGAGCCCCTAGACATATGTTGCTTGACTCGATAACTAGGTCCAAACTCTAGTAAGAATGCCTATTCCTATAAACCTTTACGATTGGATCTAGTCAAATTAATAAATGTTAGTAATTTGGACATGAGACCGCGTGCTGAGAGAGGTCGTATACAACACTTGTAGGACCCGTTGTGGCGGGCACCGATCGGTATCGAAGATCGGACCCTGATCTCATTTTTGAATAACTAACAATTGGTTCTTCACGATTAATAACAACTACTGTTTAAGGTGATTTTGCCGATTGCACACCGTCATGTAGAATAGGTTTAAAAATTCTATTTTGCATATCGCATGGAGAGAGCTGGGAAGCACTGTAAGTCCTCTAACTCAGCATGCATCATTAGGTTCAATGGTGAGATTTCCAACATTGAATCGACTTGCACGACTTTTTCACTATCTCCCTCTAATTTTAAGCACCTAGGACTTAAATGAAAATCTACAAAAACATTAGATGCTTGTATGAAAACAGATACAAAAAAGTGAAAACCCAAAAAATCAAAACAAGAGGACTGCTAAATAAAACTTTGACCTTAATTAAAATTTGTAATGAACTATCATTGTCTTGGGTTCATAAAGCTCTCATTGTTTTCAGGTACCTTAGGAGGGGACCAAAACCCCTCCCATGAGCGAGGCACGACCCGCTAAGGATTAGAGCCCAAAACCCATTCTGTAAGTACCTTGTGTATCGTCTGGATTTCCAAAGTAATGGTGCTTCTATTGTACTTGACCGAGTAGGGCCTTATCAATGATGGTGTTCCCACCTTATATGGAACATCGTCATGGTCTGAAGTACTGAGCATAAGCCACACCTTCACAGGGTGTCTGTCTCATCGGTTTGCATTCGAGTAGGTTCTTGCTTGCTCACGGGTGATTCCGTTGTGAGCGAGAACCAAAGTAGCGGTTTCTCCTATCAGCTTCCTCTCTCTATTTTTTTGGCTCAGTACGGATCCATGAAGGGATATAAGGACCTCAAAAAGTGCAGACTACATGTTACAAAGGAGGAGGACAAGTATGCGATACTTTTCTAGCAGTACTCTCTCTCCTATAGGGTTAACGTGCTAAGGACTAGTTAAAGATATGCTTGAAATAATAACTCTAAAACTAAAAAGATAATAAATAGCCGAACCTTCACGGCTTCACATGGTGTGAGTTGGTGAACCCAATTTTGTATTGTGTTTGTATGGATCTAGATTAAGGTTCAAAGAATAAAGTCCCATGCATTTGCACAAATTTTGGCGTATGTGTCTTCCTCTTGATCCCCGCTCAAATCGAGCCTTTCTACGATTTTACACTCCATTTTTCTTCCTCGTTGACCATCGTATCTTTCCTCCTGCATTGATCTCCTTCTTGCTTCACGATGTCGATCATGGATGGCTTAGTCGAGACCCCGCCGACACCTACATCGATTCCATAGACTTGACTTCGTCAATAATTCGAGGTTATTCCCGATAACCCAATCCAGACCTTACAGGTGGATGTCCAAACTCCTCGTCTTCTATCCAGTCTTCTTGACCACCCAATAAACCGAGATCACCTTTGTCCCACCTTTGCCTTTGTGAATTAGAGTCGATTACATTCCACATCTTTTTCATTCACAATACTCTGTAATTAACCCTAATTCTAGATCCATCTTGGCAGCTGAAGATTAAATTACAAATGATCTGATTGGAGATTTTTCACATTGCAGATTAAAAACAATCCCAGTCCTGAATCCGAACACGGAATTCTTCTCTTCAGCTTCAGACCCCGAAATGGCTCCTCAAGGAAAGAGAAATGCTCAGCGGCCACCTTCTCTGCTAAGGAAAGGACATATGCCTGATCAGAATCATGTGAACGCATAATTGTTGGCATCTATCTAGGCCATTCAACAGTAGCTGACAGAGCAAGCCCTAGTACATACTACGTTTTGGGATATGCTGAATGATGCCATGAATAGACAAGGAGGAGGAGACGGACCAGGAGGAGGAGGACCTGGACCCCGTGAGAACCCTGACGTGGAAGAGCCAGAACAAGGGAGGCCGAAACCCACATTGAAAGAGACATATAACCCTGGAGATAGCCAGATGACCGAGTAGATCCTCATATCACTGGTGCATGCTCACTTCGACCTGAAGCCTCAGTTCCTTGATCCTCTCCGTTCTTTCCACGGGAACACCAACAAAGATCCCTACATTCACCTACAGGAATTTTCACGCATCTACCGTACTACCCACTACCCCAATGTTCCATTGGATGTAGTGAAGATGATGGCGTTTCCCTTCAGTCTATAGGACAAGGCCCTATATTGGGTCAATCATCTGGGAAAGGTTGTGACGACATGGGAGGAGCCGAAGTCCGCTTTCCTGCACAAATTCTACCCTCTCGGTCGGCTCAATCAGATGCAAGCCAGAGTCAGCAACTTCTCCCAGGGAGCACACAAGAGCATTCATGAATCCTGAGAAAGATTCCCAAATCTGTAAGAGAAATGCCCCATCATGAAATGTCAAGGACCAGCTTAGTCCAACACTTCTTCGGGGGGTGGACGTAGAAAGCCAACAACTCGTTGATGTAGCCTGTGGGGGATCACATTTCAACAAGGATGAAGATGTAGTTTGGTAGATTTTTGAGGAAATGGCCGAAGGAGAGGCTGCCCTCTCTTCATCCAAGGCATATTTGAAGCAACCGCAGATTCTCCAAAAGCAAGTCCACATGGTAGCGTCTTGTAAGGCAGAGAGAGATGAGAGCTCCAACCTCAGCATCATCGGGGCCATCTCTCAAAGGTTGATATTATTGAGAAATGATTATAGGACCTCGAGAAGCTTGTTGTGATCGAAAAGAGGACATAGAATCTTGATAAACTAGACCAGATCACCAAGCATTTGGAGCTGCTGGTGGGCACCATTAGCTCAGTCCAGTCGGCGACACCATCCATAAAAGCTCCAGCTGAGAAGAAAGATGAGCCATCACTGCCACAACAACCTCAACCGAGTCAACCACCACCGGTAGTCCAACACGTGTACTACGTGTAGCCCGCTACAACAACAGATGGTTGTCTACCAGCCAAACTTCCTTCCATCATCCGATCCAGCCTTCCCACCACCACCCTTGATCCAAGAAGTCAATGGTGTTCGGAGTAATGATGCACAACTGCCCCGTCCTACTGGACACCCCCAGGGCTAGCAACAAGCCAACATACAATACCACCAACCAGAGGGTGGTCATTTTGGGTAGTCCTAACAACCCCCACCTTAGTATCACCAACCTCCTCAGTATCCCAACTAATGGAGGCAGAATTAGCAATACCAACAGCCACAATACTGGCAGCCATGGCCATACCATCAGTATGCGGCTGCCCACCTCCACAGTACCAGCACTACCCTCCTCCCTCTTACCATCAATATCAGCTACCTCCACCACCTCAGCACCACCAATAGGCTCATCCTCAACTCCAAAACACTTAGCAGTAGCGTCGTCTGCACGCTAAACCTTATGAGGCAAATCCTATGAACCCAACCCTCGATTGCTTGGCCCAGCTTGTCAAAGGCCTAACAGACATGACAAAGAAGTTAGACGACCTGACCGCCACAAAAGCAACCATTTCGGTGCAGGTCAAAGCCAACCCCAACAGCTTCAAGAGAAGAGAGCAGGTAGAATGTAATGTCATGTCTGTGCCTATATAGTTTAATGATTGTGGTATTGTTTTATTTAATGTTTTCACTCTCAGGAACAGTAGGGCCTTGCCTCCGCCTACCACGAATCGGAAGAAGAATAAAGCTTCAGGTGAATCATCATCTTTTGCATCAACCATGCTAGCTACAGGGGCAGGTGAGGAAGAAGAAGAAGGATGAGCCATTCCATCTTCCATCCACCACCATT
This sequence comes from Ottelia alismoides, assembly GCA_037367405.1. Taxonomy (NCBI): domain Eukaryota; kingdom Viridiplantae; phylum Streptophyta; class Magnoliopsida; order Alismatales; family Hydrocharitaceae; genus Ottelia; species Ottelia alismoides. The sequence continues at coordinate 681,897 of JAZKJV010002049.1, read as the reverse complement.
TCCATCATCAAAAAGAATAAAAAAATCAGAAAAAGCAAAAAAGCTCAAAAAGATGATCGCCGCCAAAGTGAAGCTATGCCAGCCATGGAGGAGCTACCAGATACCATCGATCCTACGCCAACCGATGGAGCGAAGGCTCCACTTTTTGCCTGTCCACCAACACCAGCATCCCGACTTCAAGATTGTACTCCTTTTTCTGACCCGGATGTACAACATATTGTGGACAAGAATTTTGCTGTAAATAAAAACTCTATTTCTGATCATAGCCATGTAAATATTCCTTTTCCTAATGCAATAGAAAAATCCAAAAAAATTGCAAAAAGAAAAAGTGCATTGTCTGACCCTGGAGTTGTGGACATTATCAAGAACTTGACTGTTGAGATTCCATTGATGAAGGCCATGGAGTACATGCCAGCTATGAAGAAAGGTTTGAAAGAGGCATGTACAAGCAAGCCTCGACCAACACGCAATAACAAATGCTGACATGTTGGGAAGCACGCTCTCACCATGGCCACAGTTGCAGTCATCAGCCATCTCCCACAGAAGAAGCAAGACAAAGGAGTGCCTCTAATCAGTTGCGAGATTTTTGATCAGGTCTTCGAGCAAACTCTGCTTGACAGTGGTTCTTACATCAATCTCCTACCCTCGTCATTACTATAAGAATTTGGGATATGTCCTCTCAAGCAAACACATATGATCCTTCAGTTCGCGGATCGATCCATTAAGCGACCTCGAGGTATGTTGGAAGACGTTGTGGTGAAGGTGTGGGAGATATAGTTCCTAGTTGATTTTGTAGTCCTTGGTATGGACTCACTCGCACCCTTACTCCAGACTCCTATCATCCTAGGCTGACCATTCCTGCGCACTTCAGAAGCTGTGGTTGATTATGGGTCTGGCAAGATCACCTTAAGCTCGAGCAACAACATAATTACCATAGACATGATCAGCGAGCCTAAAGCTGTAACCGATAAGGGACTTACAACTATGTCTGAAGCAGATTGTGACTTCGTTACAGAAATCAGAGATACAAAACTCTCCTTGAATGATCCATGGACACAAGAAATCCTCTTCTAGAGGAAGACCTGTAAAGAACAATCAACGCAAGCTCCGAAGACATTTGGGAGATAGAGTCAAATCTGCTGATGCATCTTTTTGAATCCAATGACTCACTCCTGCCTGAATACAATGATCTCATTACAGATCCGTTCGACTCAATATTAGAGTCTCAACAGAGCACTGAGGCTGGCAACTCTGCAAAAGTTCAAGCAACACATCCTCCCACCAGCACTATCTCAGAAGTGACTGATAAGTTGGCTAGATCAAAATCGGAACTCAAGCCACTTCCTGCAGGCCTGAAGTATACTTTCCTTGTAGGTGCAGACAATATGTATCCGATCATCATCAATAGCAGGCTGACCTCGGAGCAAGAATCTCGACTTCTTGAGGTTCTAGAGAAAAACTGCAAGGTACTTGGTTGGCATGTATCAGATTTCCGTGGGATAAATCCTGCGTTGTGTTCACACCACATTTACCTGGAAGAAGATGCCAAACCACCTGTGAATTTCAAAGAAGACTGAATCCTAATCTTAGGGACGTCGTCATGAAGGAAATAACGAAATGGTGTGATGCAAGATTCATTTATCCCATCTCCGACTCAAAATGGGTCAGCCCGTTGCACGTCGTTCTGAAAAAGTCAGGGCTTACTATTGTTACAAATGACATAGGGGATCGGGTACCGACAACCTGGCATATATGTGTTCACTACCGCCGTCTTAATGCAGCAACGAAGAGGACTACTTTCCCTTGCCTTTCATTGATCAAGTTTTGTAAAGATTGGTTGGTAAGGAGTTCTTTTGCTTTCTGGATGGGTACTTCAGGTACAACCAAGTGGTAATCTCCCTAGAAGACCAAGAGAAGATGACATTCACTTGCCCGTTCAACACCTATGCTTTTAGGAGAATGCCCTTTGGATTATGCTATGCACTTGCAACATTCCAGAGATGTATGCTTGTAGTTTTTGTTGAGATGGTAGGCTATTTTCTCGAGGTGGTTATGGATGACTTCTCCATCTATGGTGACAACTTTGATTCTTTTCTTGAGCACCTGGACAGAGTACTTCAGAAGTGCCGTGAAGTCAACCCTGTATTGTCATCGGAAAAGAGCCACTTCATGGTTACAGAAGGGATTGTGCTGGGTTACGTCGTTTCCAAATGTGACATGGAAGTCGAGCCGACAAAGGTGGATGTGATTGTCAATCTTGAGCCACTTCAGACAATGAAGAATGTGAGGTCATTCTTGGGGCATGTAGGATTCTACAGGAGGTTCATATGTGATTTCAGCCGCATTGCCTGACCTCTCACAGAATTACTATGCAAGGAGTCCGAGTTTAATGTTGATTAGAAGCTTCTCCTTTCATTCAATCAACTAAAGGAGCTAATCACTCAAGCTCCAGTCCTACAGCTACCGGATTGGCCTCTTCCTTTTGAGATCATGACGGATGCGTCAGACTTTGCAGTTGGGACTGTGTTAGGACAGAGGAAAGATAAGGTGCACTATGCCATTCATTATGCCAGCAAGACACTAGATGAAGCATAGAGAAATTACATTGTAACCGAGAAAGAATTGCTGGCTGTGGTATCCGCCTTGGAGAAGTTTAGATCTTATTTGCTTGGATCAAAAGTCACCATCTTTACTGACCACTCTGCTATCTGATACTTACAACAAAAGAAGGATGCCAAACCCAAACTGATCAGATGGATCCTTCTCCTCCATGAGTTTGATTTGGAAATAAAAGACAAACATGGAGTTTAGAATGTGGTAGCAGATCACCTTTCCAGAATTGAGCAGCAAGAGCCTCCTCTGAGTAGTACACCCATCACAGATACCTTTCCTGACGAATCAATTTTGGCTGTGGATTTGCTCTCTTGGTATGCCAATGTTGTGAACTACCTCGTATCCGGTGTGGTTCCACAGATTGGACGAAAATCAAGAAGGACAAGTTCTTGCCGACTATTCATTTTTATCAATGGAAAGATCCACTTCTATTAAGGGAAGGAGCGGGCTGCATTTGGCGTAGGTGTATTCCTCAGGAGGAGCATCATAATGTCCTCAAGCATTGTCACTCACTCGAATCTGGTGGAAATCACTCTAGAGATAGAACGACATCGAAAGTACTTCAGTGTGGATGCTGGTGGCCCACACTATTTAGGGATGCAACAACCTTTGTCAAACGATGTACTGATTGTCAGAGATTGAAAGGCACCCTCACAGCGAAAGATTCAATGCCCCTAAAGATCATTTAGATGGCAGATGTGTTTGATGCTTGGGGCATCGATTTCATGGGACCTTTCCCCAACAGTCAGGGATATGGGCACATTCTTCTTACCATTGATTATGTGAGTCACTGGGTTGAATCTATCCCCGCTTAATCTGCATACAATCGAACAGTGTGCTATTTTCTGAAGGAAAATATAATCTCGCAGTTCGGGAGTCCTAAGATACTGATATAAGACGAGGGTAGTCACTTAATAAATAGAGAGGTCAAGAAGCTCACGAAGGAGTACGACATCGAGCACCGTATCGCATCTCCTTATCATCCTTACACCAATGGCATGTTATAGTTATTAAATAGATAAATCAAGACGATCCTTCAGAAGCTTGTGAAGCTGGAGAGAAAGAATTGGTCCCAACTCTTGGACTCCATCATGTGAGCATACAAAACGACTTACAAGTCTCCCTTGGGCATGCCGCCCTACCGTATTGTATATGGGAAATCATGTCATCTACCCGTGAAATTAATTCACAAATCTTTATGGGCTATCAACATTTGCAATATGGACTTACAAAGAAGTGCTCAGAAAAGAAAAGATGATTTGACTAGGCTCCTGGAATTTCGAGACTATGCATATGATAACACCTTGATGTACAAGGAGAAGGTGAAACGCTGACACGACCGACATATCCGACAAAATACCTTCGAAGCTAGATAGAAAGTGTGGTTATTTGATGCAAAGTTGAAGGTCTTCCCAGGTAAATTGAAAAGCAAATGGACAGGGTCGTTTCAAGTTCGAGAAGTGCGTGACAATGGTAGCATTGCAATATCAGAATTGTCTTTTGATGCACAACCATTTGTCATCAACGGTCAACTCCTGAAGCCATACCTCGAGCATGATACTTTCTTGGCCATCATCGACTCTATCCAAGGACCGCGCTTTGATGATACATCCACAGCAGTAGTCGCATCAAAAGATTCAAATAATGCAACTCAAAAACTTTTCCTTTAAGTTTTTATCTTTTCTTCTTTTCATTTTCAACTTCCATTCTCTATTCAAAAAGAATAATAAAAATAAAAATACTTATGTGTATCACCCCTTTTTGCCATTCTGTTATACTTAGGACGTACTTTGTCCTAAGTATAGGGGGTGTGCACCCTGTGTTGTTTCATTCTTTGATATCCTCCCCTGTCTCCTCTTCTTGTCTATACTCAGGGATATCTTACCCTAAGTATAGGGGGAGACAACCTGAGTACGGTATGTTCATTCTCAACCTTGACCCTCCCTGCTTTGTGTACAATCTGCTATACTTAGGATTATTTGATCCTAAGAATTGGGGGACGGGCGACTTCTTATTCATTTATTCCTTCTTTCGTTATTTTTAGGCTTTTCTATACTCAGTCCGAGTTATGTATTCTCTTTTTCTCTTTGATCTATGAGGACATAGCTCCGGTTAAGTATGGGGGGGTGGTCGTATATAATGTGTATATACTTTAGCCATAACTCATACTTTTGTATTTTTGAAATAACACTTATGGCTAAAAATACTGTTAAATTTATTAACATCTTCTAATAAAAACATTTTTGCATCTCTTCAAGCTTCTTTTGTATATACTGATTAACAAATCAGGTAAAAATACTTTTGCAAAATGTTTCAAAAATAGTGAAAATCTTTTTGAAAAATCTTTTGAAAAACTATTTGGAAAATATTTTGTAAAAAGTATTCAACCTTTGTAAATAGATTTTGTTACAAAATTTATTTTCTTCGCGTGAAATAAAAATGTTTGAAAAATAATTTTCAAATGGTTTGAAAAAACAGTTGCAAAAATATTTGAAAATCTATATATACTGTTTGAAATAACCTTTGCAAAATGATTTTCAAACGCGTGTAAATGTTTGTAAAAATTATTTGTAAAAATTATTTTGGACTATAGTTTTCAAAACGTTTGTAAAATGTTTTTTAAACAAGTTTGAGGAATATACACACCATATTAAAATTATTTATACATAGGTCTATAAATGTGATCACTTACCCCCTTTAAAATCTTTATAACTGAACTCTTGAAAATATAAGATGCATCCGTATGTAAATATTTGTACCTATTTTCGTAGTCGAAATCTTATGTTTTCAAAAACCACAAAAACATTTGCAAAACTAAAAATACCAAAAACATGTTTTGAAAAATAAAAGAAAAATTTGCATATGCATAACCTTTTCAAAAAGATCAAGACTTTAAAGAAAGTGCATCACGAAAACATTTTCTGCATTGTACAAAGCATTTGCATAGCATTCACATTCTTTCAGGACTGAGCTTGATGATTGAACTAATAGTCCAAATAAAGTCAAAGATTGGAGCTTGGTTAAACCTTACTGCACCTAACTGCACATGAACGTTTTGGGAACCAGTTTAAGGTACTTCAGGTTTATTAAGACTTAATTCTTTGAGACTTAGGGCTGGGTTCAAGTCACATCAACTGACTAACTAGAACTTTTCGAGACACACACATGACTCTTGTCGGCCGTGACCTAACTTGGATACTTGCACCTTTAACATGGCTCTACTCAGTTGGAGTGGTGAGGGGAATGTATTTTCCGATTTGAGACGCACACGAGTGGAAACATTCGTCCTCCTCTAGGGAGGGAAGTACATCCCAACCCGATTCAATTGCCATGAGGGCTAAAGATAGGGGAGTGTGTGTTGCAATAATGCTTCAAAAGAGGGATAGTCTTCTGGCTCAAGAGGAAAAATTCCTTATGTAAATGCTGCTGTAAATAGTATGTTGAAAAAAACTCCAAAAAAGTGGACATGCTTGAAAATAAAATGCCTGCCGGAGTATGTATATATGTTGTATAGAAAATAAGCAAGCTTGAGCATTAAAGTTATACCATATGAGCCTGCATCTAGATGACTTGACTACAATGGTCAGGCATCCCAAGATAGGTAGCTACATTGGCTACCATCCATTCTTCTCTTCACCCATTCCTCTTGAGTTGGATGCCACTTGAACTTAGAAGGGAATACCCCGCTCCTCGAGGAAAGAGTTGCTGGATTGGAGAACCATTAGGTTGTCATTTTGGGGAAGTCAGTTCTCTTGTCATTTCAGTTGGGGAGAGCCACTATCACTTACACTGTACAAGTCAGCTTCATAGTCATAAGGGTTTGCGTATGATGTAGGCTAGTTCTGACATGGCTATTGAGGTGGTTTGAACCTAGTTCTGTGACTCTCGAATCCTGTTGTATTCTAAATTTGGTTCCCGACCAGGTTCCACACACATTCTTACATCAAGGTCTAACCTGAGCTCCAAACTTTGATTTTGTAAAGACAAGTTTAATAATTAAAATTGATTCCATTTATTCTTTCTTTTTCTTTTCTTCTTTACTCTTTTAGTACTTATTGCATAAGTGTTACTTGGGACCAGCAAAGGCAAGTATTGGGGGGGGGGGGGGGGTTGATGAATCTCCATTTCATCTTATTTATTCTATCATTTTCACCTTAAAAACCCTAGCTAATGCATGTAAATAACATTAAGTTGTACAAAATAGCATTCATCATTTATTGTACTTATTGTGTATATAATATTATTTCTAATGACAAAATTATAGAATAAGGAGAAGTAAAGAAAAAGAATAAAATATCAAAGATATTTTATGACCCTAAATCCATAGACCAAGTTAAGAGCTGAGTTGGTTGACAAGGAATAAAGTAGGGGGAGATAAGGGCCAAAAATGTAATAAAACCCCATTCTTTTATTCATTATTTATTCATTTTTTGACACATATTTTCTATCTTATTATTTATACATAAAATAAATAAACTTTATACATGAAAGTTGTGTATAATAATCTAATTAAAAATACAAAATTGAGTTTGTACAAAAATAATACACAATGTACTTTTTATACACAAAATAAAAAGCCAGAATCCCAACTTCGCAGACACTATCTCCCAAATAAAAACTCAAAATGTATCGAAATCACTTATATTTGTATATAACTTTTCATAAGCTATTAAATGAAGGTATTTTCATATTTTTTTGGAGTTAAGATGTGAAAGTTAGGTTTTGGACCCTCATTATACATGAGACCTGAATAAAATATTCATTATATTCATTCCTTATTATTTTTACAAATTCATTTTTTTACAATTTTGTAATTATTATATATAATTTCTATAAACATTAAAATCAAAATAAAACCAAAAAGAAAATACAATATAAAATAGGTTTATATCAATATATAGGCAAAATACCTACATCTATACATGTATATAAATAAAAGGGGAAGATATTATTTATTCTTTTATATTTTTATATTATTATAGATATCGTGCATATTATATTAAAAATACACAGATAAAATAAAACAAAATAAAATGAATTAAATAAATAAAATATATATAATACATAGATAAAATATCTATAAGTATACATATATATTGTTAATATCTATTTATTTAAGGGTACAGAATATGTCATAAAAATATAATAAAAATATATTTGTATGCCTAAAATAAGTTATAAATATAAAATAATAGAATAAAATAATAAAATAAAAAAGTCAAAATATAGGCAAATATACCTATAACTACACCCTCAAAATTTAACTACTAATAAATAACACATAAAAATCATATCAAAATATTACATTAAAAAATACACATTTTTTTATTTTATAATCGAAAATTAATAAAATCATATACTTATTTTAATTAATTAATTTCTAATGAACCTGCTATTTTGTCTTTTAGCGATATCAGGTGGACCAATCACGTGCCGTCAAGAGTTGACCGCTGGTCAACTCCCCCTCTAGCCGGCTGATTTGATGCACCCATCTCTTCCGGTAATTTCATTCCTTTTTCCCTGCTAATCCATTGATCAATCGACCTTGCTTCCTTAAGAGAAAACCATCATTGATCATCATACATGCACGTCCAACCATTAGAAGCATTGTATATAGCTTCGATTCATTGCAATCAGCCGGTCATTAAGGGTGCTTTACATGTTCTATAAATAAGATATCCGACTTCCATTGATTCTTTGGTCACCATTTCAAGTCTAGGAACCATCGCTTTGGCTCTAGCAGTTCTGCTCTTGATAGGAGGAGGCTTTGCGAGGTCGGACGGAGCTCTAGGAGCATGGAGGTGCACCCACGGCTACCTCGCCGACGACCCTGCTCCCTGAGCCATCTCATGTATAAGAGCTGCGTCCTCTATGCATCTTTAGGTAGATTTAGTTCATGTATTTCGATTCTAGTATTTAGTTTCACATTATAATCAGTAGGTAAAGTAGGATAGTTAGATTCCCTCGCCCGAGCTTTCGAGCTCCAGCCTGACTTCTTCTAGATCCGAGTGATTCCCAACTCCCATTCTGTGTTCATCTTCTTCCGCTGTGTGTTCTCCATGTAAACCAATCATCGAACCCCCCTGATCGTGTGACGATCAGTGAAGCGAAGCTCCTCCATCATTGTCCATCAAAGCTCCTCTGCCCACCTTCATTCTTGCATATCCAGCTTCAAAACCCGGTCGAGGTACCTCCCCTCGAGCCGTGCTTCTTTCTTGTGCAGGCCCTTAGTGCAAAGGAGCCCTTGCGGGCTGGAATCGACTCATACAGTGGTCCCAAAAGAGCCTTGCATAGCTAGAGCTCGCTAGACCTCTTCTAGTGGTTCTAGAGCATCTTGTGGGCATCCTCAGCTGCGGACAGCTCATCCGAGGCTTAGATCCAAACTCCATGGACAAAGACCACCGGAGGAGGGAGATATCGACGATCGAAGCTCGGAGGTAAGGACCTTCTTCCCTGTCCTTCAAGCGAAGTAGCAACCGTCCGATGGGGGTGATAACTGAGATTTGGCGAGGGTCTAAAGTAGTCCACACAAGGCGGGACCACAATGTCGCTGAGCGACCGCTCACGAAACCTCAATCAATCAACAATTAACCCACAACAGAAATCAAATAATGGAAAGCGATGCGGAGTTAAAATCTATTATAACCCTACAAAGGATGTGTATAGTGTGCAAGCAGTGTAGAGGTCGAATACAGGGAGCAGATAGGTAGAACGGGGCAAAATGCTCAAAAAAGTGAATGTGATTTATTTATCTATTTATACTATGTTTTTGTGGGTTTTTAATATTATATTTTTTTTATTTAATTTTATACTTTTATATTTTTATATTTTGATTTTTGATTTTTTTAATTTTATATTTTCTTTTATATTTTATATTTTATATTTTCTTTTTCAATAATAGAACATATGTACAAAGTAAGAAAGAGGAAGGTAAGGTATTTATAAAAATAATTAAAAATACTCAAAAATTAAGAAATAAAATGGTTTTGGGCTTTTTATAATTTTAAAATATTTTTTTTTTGATTTTTTTGGATTTTTCCTAATTTGTTTGGTATTTTTAAAGGCAAAAATACTAGTAAAGAGTGAAATAAATTGCTGGTCGAAATTAAATGAGGATGAAAAATACCAAACAGGTTCCAAAATTCCTCAAATTAATTTTAAAACAAAGATAATAAAACAAAGAAAATTTGGCAACAGAGTTTATATTTTTATGAATTTTTAATATTTTTATAAAGATTTTTAGAGTTTTCTAATTTTTAGGAGTTTTCTATTATAAGTTTTAGTGATTTTTTGTCTGGAGCTAAAAGACACAACAACAAGCAAAATATAATTTTTTGGGAATTTTCTAAGGTGGTTTTATAATTTTTAGGGATTTTATAATGCAAACAATAGAGAAAATGCATGTTTTTGATTTTTTATAAATATTAAAATGCAATAAAAGTGCAAAATAAAAATATGCTGTGAATCTACAAGGCAACATGAAGCTATGGTATTTTTTGGTGATTTTTGGAGTTTTATAGATGCATGCAATAAATAAAGATAGCAAAAAGAAACTACACACTATCAAGGGCTATGTTGTAAATAGACAAAAGGCCAGGGGTTGAAATGCAATTTTCGCAGAAATTATAAAAGGCAATAAAAATGTTCTGGACTAAATACAAATAGCCAAAAATCCACGGCCAATCCTACAAAAACGCTAGGTCCCACGTGCCCAGGCATGTGACCTAGCGAGGATGTCTTTGCAAATATCCAAAAATACGGGGGCTAAGATGCAAAGATGCCAGAAAATTATAACTGCAATTAAATATTTTGAGATTAGAAACAAATATCAAAAACTCCCTAGGTTAGACTACAAAATTGCCAAGTCACGTGCGTAGAGCACGTGACATGGCAGGGACCCAAATGTAATAATACAATAACGGGGGGGGGGGGGGGGGGGCTAAATGCAAATTACAAAAAATTATACTACGGCAGAGGAAAGTTTAGAGGTTAAATAATAAATACAAAAAGTTGCCTGGTCGTGTATGCAAAATACCCAAGCAAAGGCGCTGGCGGACGGCAGATGTTGCGCCACTTAAGACACGTGTCGTCTCCTAGACAACCGATACCCCTTCGCAGATGAGGGACCAAGATTAGATCCCAACCCTTGATCGAACGGCGCTGGCGAAGTTGATCGGACGGTGGCTGCAGCAGCTGGAAGAACAGGAGCAGATCAATGGCTGGGAGCCCTGTTGGATGAACACGGATGAACATCGGCGAAGGGGGTCTTCTCCGAGTGTGCTCCTCCTACTCCAAAGCTTTTCGAGGTCCAAAATTGGCCTATGATGTTCCTGGGAGGTTCCCCGACCTGGAGGCGGCACCAAAATGGCACGGCAAGCACCAGAGCGCAACCGCGAGGCTGGAGATGAAAAGGGGGCCCAGGTACCATGGTTCTTGCAAAATTTGACTCCAGATGGAGTCTCTTGGCTCCTAGAACCTGTAAGGAAAAAGCACGCACAACGAGAAGAAGGTTCTGAGAGCAAATGAAGGGGGAGGAGACAGTGAATGGTGTGAGTTGAGGTGCGCGGAGCTCAAGAGCTCCGACGAAGGTATTTGGAAATGATTCAAGCTACTGTTACGGATAAAATTCGCCTTAAAGCATAAAAAGTGGAAACTGAAACCTACAACTAACTATAAAGCACAAAAAACAAAGGAGAACGACCTCGAGCAGTGGGGAAACCGTGAGATGGCACCTTACAACCAAGGTGGCCGGAGATAGGTGGAGACCGCGATTCACCTGGCCCAACTCCTCCGCGACAACGCCGGAGAGTAGCTGTCACCTTCCTCCATCCAGGGCGTTAGGGGGAAGAGTTAGGCAAGGGCAAAAAGGGTTCGAATTTGAAAAATGGAGGAAGGGGCCCTTTTGAACAAGGTGGCTCTGGCGGCGATAAAAACGAGGTGTATCGGGCGATTCAACGACCCGAAGGTCGAAAAAACCTATGGGCGTGTATGCTAGATTGACAATGTAAAAGTTTGTAGAAGGAAGCCCTGTCATTTGGTGAAAGAATCAGCGCGGAGAAAGTCGAGAAGAAGAGGGTAGACAAATATCTGGCGGGCTGTGACCTGGGGTCATGGAGTTGACCCCCGGTCAACGGATGTTGGGCCACGTCATACGAAAAAAGACAAAACTTAAACAAAAACATTGTAAATTCTATTAAAAATATTAAATGGTTTATCTAATTTTAGATTTTTTAATAAAAATGTTTATTATTTTATAAATTAATTTATTATGATTTTTATTTATTTTTTAGAGGTATAAAAATGCAAGTTACCTTTTTGGGTCTATATAGGTATACAAATCTATATATTTTAATATTTTATTTTTTTTGTATATTTAATTTTTATTAATTTTGTTTATTATTTTATAAATTTATAAAATATTTTTATACACTTAAATATATTTTTATTTTATTTTTCTGAAGTGTTTTGTACATTTAATAAAATAAAAGTGTGGATTATATAGGTATATATAGGTATTATACCTATGTATGCTATATATACGTATTTTATTTTTCATTTTCTTTGAGTTTTTATTCTGATTTTAATGCACATAATTATTATAAATAATATTTACAAAATTATAATAATATAAAATTATAAAAATAATGAATAAATAATAAAATGAATATTTTAATCTGTACAAGGATACAATAGGGGTCTAAAACTCAACTTTCAAACCATAGCTCTGCCAAATGCAAAACCACCGCCATTAAATAGCTTATTTAGATTATATACAACTAAAGGTGATTTTGATGCATTTCGATTTTTTATTTGCGAGATACATGTCTGGTAATTTGGGCTTCTAGATTTTTATCCAGATAATTAATTTTTATCTGTACATTATTTTTGTGTGAAATCAATTTTGTACTTTTCTATATAGAATTATCTACAACTTTCATGTTCAAAGTTTCTTTATTTGAAGTATAAAAAGTGGAACCAAAAATAAGTACCAAAATGAATAAAGAATGAATGAAATAAAAGGTATTTTTATTGTATTTTGGCCCTTATCTTCCCCTACTTTATTCCTTGTCGACCTAGTCAACAAGATGCCTAGGTCTCAGGGTTTCGGGTCATAAAATATTTACAATATTTTATTCTTTTTCTTTTCTTTATTCTATAATTTTGGCTTTAAAAATTGTATTTTATACAATAAATAGATATGCATGCATGCTAAAATGCCTCAATTAAGTCTATTTACACACATTTACTAGGGTTTCTAAGGCCAAAATGATAGAATAAAGATGATGAAACGTAGATTCATCATCCCCCAATACTTGCCTTTGCTAGTCCCTAGCAAACACTTATGCAATAAGTGCAGAAAAGAAATACAAAGAAAAGAAAAAGAAGAAAGATGGATGGAGTTTAATTGTCAAACTTGTCTTCACAAAATCAAAGTTTGGAGCTTAAGTCAGACCTTTGGAATTTTAGTGCGGGCGGAACCTTAATGAGAACCGGATTTGAAATCTGACAGTCCCTGAGAATCCCAAAACTCTGTTCAAGTCTCCTCAATAGCCACGCCAGAAATATCTCAATTCATACGCAAACCCTTACGACTATGAATCTGACTCGTACAATGTAAGTGATTGTGGCTCTCCCCAACTAGAATGACAAAGAGACTGACTTCTCCAGCATGACAACCCAATGATTCCCCAATCCAATAACTCCTTCCTCGAGGAGCGGGATATTCCCTTCTAAGTTCAAGTGGCAACCAGCTCAAGAGGAGGGGGTGAAGAGAAGAATGGACGGTAGCAAGTGTAGCTACCTATCCTAGGATGCTAGACCAGTGTAGTCAAGTCACCCAGCTGCAGGCTCACATAATTTGACTTTGAAGCTCAGGCTTGCTTATTGACTATATACAACATACTGACATACTTTGACATGCATTTTATTTTTGTACAGGCCTGTCTTTTCTTTTTTTCTTTTTTCCTTTTTTTTGAAATACTATTTACAACAACATTTACATAGGGAGTTTTTCCTCTTGAGCCAGTATACTATCCCTCTTTTGAAGCTTTATCACAACCCACACTCTCCTGTCCTTAGAATTCCTCATCACTGGACGGGTTGGGGTGCACTTCCCTCCCTAGAGGAGGACAAGTGTTTCCACTTGTGTGCGTCTCATACCGGCAAATCCAACCCCCTCACCACTCCAACTGAGTTGAGCCATGTGAAAGGTGCAGGTGTCCAAGTTAGGTCATTATCAACAAGAGTAGTGCATGTGTTCCGAAATACTCTACTTAGGCAATCAAGAATCCATTGAACTAAGTCTCGTGATCCTTAAATAATTAAGTCAACTAGACCTGAAGTACCTCAAACCCAGTTCCTATAAGGTTCCTGTTATTAGGTAGATTTTAAGGTCCATCAAGCTCCAATCTCTAGATTTTACTTAGACTCGTTCAACTATCAAACCTAATCCAAAAAATGCTCATGATATGCAAATGATATGCAGAAAATATTTTTATGATGTAATTTTCAAGGTTTTGAACTTTTTATGGATTTTTGAAAAGATGATGCATATGCATTTTTTTTGTTTTTCAAAAAGATAATTCAAATGTTTTTGTTATTTTTATTTTGCAAATATTTTTGGAATTTTTGAAAACAAAAGATTTTGGATAAAAACTAGGTACAAATATTGACACGGGGATGCTTCTTATATTTACAAGAAATGGATTTTAGGAATTTACAGGGGTAAGTGATCAATTTTTATAGATATGGGTATATAATGAATTTTTAGGAGTGATGCATATATTCCTCAAACTTATTTGAAAAGGTTTTCTAACAATTTTGGAAAATTCTAGTCCAAAATAATTTTTACAACAATTTTTACAAACATGCACACACATTTGAAAACCATTTTACAAAGGGTGTTCAAACAATATAGATAGATTTTTCAAAATATTTTTACAACCAATTTTCAAACCCTTTGCAAATCATTTTTCAAACATTTTATTTCACGTAAAGAAAATAAACTTTACAAGCCAAACTATTTTTTACAAAGGTTGAAAACATGTAACAAAACGTTTTCCAAATAATTTTCAAAAGATTTTCACAAAGATTTTCAAACTATTTTTCAAACATTTTGCAAAAAAACATTTTCACCTGATTTATTAATCAGTAAGTACAGAAAGTTTGAGGAATAACCAACATTTTTTTATTAGGGGTTTTAATGTATTTTAAAGAATTATTAGCCATATTTATTAGTAAAAGTACAAGTTATGGCTAAAGTATATACATAGTATATACGACCCCCTATACTTAGATTGAGCTATGTCCTCATAGATCAGAGAGAAAAGAGAAGACATAACTCGTACTAAGTATAGACAAGTCTAAAGAATAAAGAATGAGAGATGAATGAAAGAATGAGAAGATGACCATCCCCCCTATACTTAGGATCAAATAATCCTATGTATAGCAGACTGTACACTAAACAGGGAGGGTCAAGGGTGGGAATGAACAGATCGTACTCGGATTGTCTCCCCCTATACTTAGGGTAAAATATCCCTAAGTATAGACAAGAAGAGGAGACAATGGAGAGGATCGAAAAGAATGAAAGAAACTCGGGGTGCACACCACCCTATACTTAGGATAAAGTACTTCCTAAGTATAGAAGACTGTCTACAAGGGGCGACACCTTTCTGATAAATAAAGAGGATAAAAAAGGAAAAGAAGAAAAGAAGAAAAGAAGAAAAAAAATCAAAAGATGGACGAAGATAGAAACAGATGTACACATCACTCCCCCTATATTTAAGGTAAAAGAAGCCCTAAGTATAGGCAACAACATGAGTGATGAAACGCAACGACGAATGAACACTCGGCTCGTCCACCCCCTATACTTAGGACAAAGTACGTCCTAAGCAAGGCAAACACGAGAATGGGTGGATGAGCAATACGAGAGAGGGCAGAGATGAACAGAGGAGGATATACACCAGAGGTGGATATACACATGATCAAGAAGGTAGAAAGCAAACCTTCTTGCGGGACCGTTGAGGAATGGATCTAGTATGGTGCAGGTCGACATCGGGGTCCACAGTGGACGGAAGCCGATCAGGGTCGACAGAGTGAAGATCCTCAAGGGCTCTAGGGTGTGAAGGCGCAGACGAGTGAGTGGAAGAAGCATGGTCTGGTCTGGCCTTGGGTGTCTCGCTGATATCGAAGTGGAATGGGACGAACTCATCATCATCGGAAGTAGTATAATCATAGTCATCCTGCGAGGTCTCAGTCCAGGTCAAAACCAAAAGGAACGAACTCATCAGTGGAAGTAGTCGAACTCTGTTCGTCCTCTATAATCTCAACAGGGTCATCTTTCTCATCAAAAGGCCAGAATTCTTGAATAAAAAGCTATCAAATCAAATCCGGCCTTGGTCTCATTCGAATATAAATGAACAGGGACGAACCCATCGGTGAAAGTAATCGAAACATGTCCGTCCTGTCTAGTCTCTAAATCCGCCCTTCGCTCAATGGTATCGATCGTGTAAATCCCGCGGATGTCATCAACACATCGCCAATCACAGGAAGCGGAACACTAAGGTCTATGCTTTCTGAGCCTTCCTCCTTGGAGAGGAATTCTCAGGTCTCATCATCGGTCATGAAGAAAGTCTCTCTGATATCCTCATATAGATCATAGGCCTCACGGTCAGCCAAGATAGGTGAAGGCACATCAGGTGCATGTCTCTGGTCAACGGTGGGTGCGGTGATCAACACTTCGCTCACATCAGCAGGACGGAAGCAAATCTCTCCTGATCCATAGTCAATAACGACCCTCGCTGATGCGAGGAATGGTCATCCGAGGATGATTGGAGAGTGCTCCCCAGTGGAGGTCTCCATGGGCAAAATAACAAAATCAACATTGTAGCTCGTGCCCTGAATCGAAATGACGGCGTTTTCAAGGATACCCTTCGACCGCTTGATAGATCCATCAACAAACTGAACGATCATCCTGCTTTTCTTGAGAGGCCCTAAGTGAAGAGACTGGTACCAACGAGAAGGGTAATATGCTAATCGAAGCACCACCGTCTAAGAGAGTGTGATCACATGTGTGGTCAGAGATGGTCCAGCTAATGAAAGGTGTGGCAATGTTCTTTTTCCTAGGAATGGGACGATTTGTGATGGCGTGGGCAGTGGACATGGTCAAGATATGATGCTCAGACCTACTCCTCCGCTTTCTCTTCTTGGGAAGAGGAGTAGATAAATCGGTCATGGCCTGCTGAAGTGGGGCACAGATAATCTCATGAATAGCGGCCACCACTTCGGGTTCAGTCAATATTTTTTTGAATTTTTAGACTACCTCCATACAAGGGAGGAAGTCGGAATCAACATATACACGAGGCATGCCAAGAGCAGTCTGTACAACGGCATCCTCGGGGTAAAAGGTGGGACAGAGTGTGAATGGATGTGTGGACAAAGGATCTGGAAAATGGGCGCTTTCCTTACAGTCTGACTCGATCAAAGGTCTCCCGAACTCTTTTTGGATTTATAAAATTTTCTCATTTTTTTGTATTTTGCGCGATTGCAAGCTCTCATGATAATCCTCAAATGAATCCTCATCCTCAAAGAATGGAGCTACAGTCTGGATCTTATTTTCACAAAATATATCACTCATCCTCGAGTTCATATGCTCCATCATCTGATTCAAGGTCTCAAGTATGTATATCGTGAGAGGTGACTCCGACAGATCATTCTCGGGTGGATGGGAAGGTGGAAAATACGGAGGTGGTCGTGGGTGTGAGTAGAAATCCAAGGTCCTGATACTGTGGCTGAGGCGGATATGTACAAAAATCAGAAAAATAGGAGGAGAGTCCTCTTGATAAAAAGGAGGTGGACCGGCTGGAGTGAACGAGGGGTCCGCAAAGTCCGGATAAAATACGCTCCAGGGGTCCATCTCGAGAACAAAAGGAAATGATAGTCGGGAGAGCACGGAGGTCAAGTCAAGAGAGTGAAGAAGAAAGGGCCAAATGTGCAGAGACGATATAGAATGCACACAAAACAATCACAAACAAAAATGAAAACAAGACAAACCCTCAATTCACCTGCTAAACTCGACAGAGACCGTAAAATGCGGTATTTTTATCTCATCTATTTTAGAGTTAGGTGAGAAGTCAAAGAATTACACAAGCACTTAGGGGCTGAAATGGGATTTTGGCACTAATCCTTAGTGTGTACGCGAGCAATGTAAAACGAAGACAATGAGGTGATTACTCGCCCCAAGACAATATTTTTCTTTTTTGATCTTTTTTAGGGTCAAGTAATATTAGCAGTCCCAATTTTATTTGATTATCAGTTTTTTGGATTTTTAATAAACAATGCACGTGCCTAACGAGGAGTCAATTCCTTTAAGCACCTAGGTGATCAAAATCAGAGGTAGAGGAGCGAAAAAACAATGCAAGCGGCAAAACGATGACGTATGCTAATGCGTAAATGCTCACCTTGCCTCCAACACTCTACATGCAAGGATGACCAACAGAATTGAAACCTAATCTATATGCAAATGCAAAGCTGATGAAATCGCCCTAGGGTGAGGAGCTGCTATTAGCGCGAAGCACGATTTCAAAATTTGACTAAGTCCAAACGTGACTATAGGAGCATGCAATGGTGATTAATGTGTTTGGACCTAATACTACGTCAAGCAGATCCTATAGCTAAGGGCTCAATCACACAAGAAAAATGAAATCAAAATCGAGAAAACAAAATAAAAAAATACGATGAAAATCGACAAAACAATAGTGAGCCCCCAAGTGTATAAACACTTGGAAATTAGGCCCGAATGTCCAAATCCTGATTACCTGTATTATTACAATAAACGTGGTCTCTCTCTCACATAAATTACACAAATAAATACAGGAACATAAAAATGCTACTAAAGATGGAGCTCGATCTTCAAAAATCTCTCCTCGTCTCCTTGGTGCTAGGCTGGCAGATGCCATCTTCACATGGGTGCCCAGGCGCCTAGGGTGGAGCGCCTCCCTCGGTCCGCGGTTCCTCGTACAAAGTCAACAAAGAGAGAGGTTAGATAGCTCAACAGATATATCAAAAATAAGGAAAATAAAATAGGTAAAAATAAGAGCCGCGAAAATAGACGAACAATCACATGCACAAACAAAAAGCCGAACTACGCGCTGTTGCTCCCCAGCAACGGTGCCATTTGATAACTGAGATTTGGCGAGGGTCTAAAGTAGTCTACACAAGGCGGGACCACAATGTCGCTGAGCGACCGCTCACGAAACCTCAATCAATCAACAATTAACCCACAACAGAAATCAAACAATGAAAAGCGGTGCGGAGTTAAAATTTATTATAACTCTACAAAGGATGTGTATAGTGTGCAAGCAGTGTAGAGGTCGAACACAGGGAGCAGACAGGTAGAACGGGGCAAAATGCTAAAAAATGTGAATGTGATGTATTTGTATATTTATGCTATGTTTTTGTGGGTTTTTAATTTTATATTTTTTTATTTAATTTTATACTTTTATATTTTTATATTTTGATTTTTTATTTTTTTGATTTTATATTTTCTTTTTATAATTTATAATTTATATTTTCTTTTTCAATAATAGAATATATATACAAAGTAAGAAAGAGGAAGATAATGCATTTATAAAAATAAGTAAAAATACTCAAAAATCAGGAAATAAAATGTTTTTAGGCTTTTTATAATTTTAAAATATTTTTGTGATTTTTCTGGATTTTCCTATTTTTTGGTATTTTTAAAGGCAAAAATACTAGTAAACAATGAAATAAATTGCTGGTCGAAATTAAAATGAGGATGAAAATAACCAAACAGGTTCTGAAATTCCTAAAATTAATTTTAAAACAAAGATAATATAACAAAGAAAATTTGGCAACAAAGTTTATATTTTTAGGATTTTTTTTATGAATTTTTAATATTTTTATAAAGATTTTTAGAGTTTTCTAATTTTTAGGAGTTTTCTTTTATATTTTTTTAGTGATTTTTGGTCTGGAGCTAAAAGACACTAAAATAATCAAAATATAATTTTTTTGGGAATTTTCTAAGGTGTTTTTATAATTTTTAGGGATTTTATAATGCAAACAGTAGAGAAAATTGTGTTTTTGATTTTTTTTATAAACATTAAAATGCAATAAAAGTGCAAAATAAAAATATGTCGTGAATCTACAAGGCAACATGAAGCTATGGTATTTTTTTGGTGATTTTTGGAGTTTTATAGATGCATGCAATAAATAAAGATAGCAAAAAGAAACTACACACTGACAAGGGCTATTTTGTAAATAGACAAAAGGCTAGGGGTTGAAATGCAATTTTCTCAGAAATTATACAAGGCAATAAAAATGCTCTGGACTAAATACAAATAGCAAAAAATCCATGGCCAATCCTGCAAAAACGCCAGGACCGACGTGCCCAGGCACGTGACCTGGAGAGGATGCCTTTGCAAATATCCAAAAATACGGGGGCTAAGATGCAAAGATGCCAGAAAATTATAACTGCAATTAAATGTTTTGAGATTAAAAACAAATATCAAGAAGTCCCTGGTTTAGACTGCAAAATTGTTAAGTCACGTACGTATAGCACGTGACATGGCAGGGACCCAAATGTAATAATACAATAACAGCGGGGGCTAAATGCAAATTACACAAAATTATACTACGGCAGAGGAAAGTTTAGAGGTTAAATAATAAATACAAAAAGTTGCCGGGTCGTGTATGCAAAATACCCAAGCAAAGGCGCTGGCGGACGACAGATGTTGCGCCACTTAAGACACGTGTCGTCTCCTAGACAGCCGATACCCCTTCGCAGATGAGGGGCCAATATTAGATCTTGGCCCTTGATCGAACGACGCTGGCAAAGTTGATCAGACAGTGGCTGTAGCAGCTGGAAGAACAGGAGCAGATCAACGACTAGGAGCTCCGTTGGATGAACACGGATGAACAACAACGAGGGGGGTCTTCTCCGAGCGTGCTCCTCCTCCTCCTCCGAAGCTTTCCGAGGTCCAAAATTGGCCTACGACATTCCTGGGAGGTTCCCCGACCCGGAGGCGGCACCAAAATGGCACGGCAAGCACCGGAACGCAACCGCGAGGCCGGAAATGAAAAGGGGGCCCAGGTACCACGGTTCTTGCAAAATTTGACTCCAGATGGAGTCTCTTGGTTCCTGGAACCTGCAAGGAAAAAGCACGCACAGCGAGAAGAAGGTTCCGAGAGCAAATGAAGGGGGAGGGGATAGTGAATGGCGTGAGTTGAGGTGGCCGGAGCTTAAGAGCTCCGACGAAGGTATTTGGAAATGATTCAAGCTACTGTTACGGATAAAATTCGCCTTAAAGCGTAAAAAGTGGAAACTGAAACCTACAGCTAACTAAAAATCACAAAAACCAAAGGAGAACAATCTCGAGCAGTGGGGAAACCACGAGATGGCACCTCACGGCCAAGTTGGCCGGAGATAGGTGGAGACCGTGATTCACCTGGCCCAACTCCTCCGCGACAACGCCGGAGAGTAGCTGTCACCTTCCTCCATCCAGGGTGCTAGGGGGAAGAGTTAAGCAAGGGCAAAAAGGGTTTGAATTTGAAAAATGGAGGAAGGGGCCCTTTTTAACAAGGTGGCTCTGGCGGCGATAAAAACGAGGTGTATCGGGCGATTCAACGACCCGAAGGTCGAAAAAACCTATGGGCGTGTATGCTGGATTGACAATGTACAAGTTTGCAGAAGGAAGCCCTGTCATTTGGTGAAAGAATCAGCGTGGAGAAAGTCGAGAAGAAGAGGGTAGACAAATATCTGGCAGGCTGTGACCTGGGGTCATGGAGTTGACCCAAGGTCAACGGATGGCGTGGCCTGATTGGGCCACGTCATCCGCAAAAAGACAAAACTTAAATAAAAACATTGTAAATTCTATTAAAAATACTAAATGGTTTGATTAATTTTAGGTTACGAATAAAAAATGTTTATTATTTTATAAATTAATTTATTATGATTTTTATTTATTTTTTAGAGGTATAAAAATGCAAGTTACCTTTTTGGGTCTATATAGGTATACATATCTATATATTTTAATATTTTATTTTTATTTTGTATATTTTAATTTTATTAATTTTGTTTATTATTTTTTAAATTTTAAAATATTTTATACATTTAAATATATTTTTATTTTATTTTTCTAAAGTGTTTTGTACATTTAATAAAATAAAAGTGTGGATTATATAGGTATATATATAGGTATTAAACCTATGTATGCTATATACACGTATTTTATTTTGTATTTTCTTTGAGTTTTTATTCTGATTTTAATGCACATATTTATTATAAAAAATATTTACAAAATTATAAAAATATAAAATTATAAAAATAATGAATAAATAATAAAATGAATATTTTAATCTGTACAACGATACAATAGGGGTCTAAAACTCATCTTTCAAATCGTAGCTCCACCAATAGCGAAACCACCGCCATTAAATAGCTTATTTAAAATTATATACAATTAAAGGTGATTTTGATGCGTTTTGAGTTTTTTTACGAGATACAGGTATGGGAAGTTGGGATTCTGGATTTTTATTCAGATCATTACTTTTATCTGTACATTATTTTTGTGTGAAATCAATTTTGTATTTTTCTATATTCAATTATCTACAACTTTCATGTTCAAAGTTTCTTTATTTGAAGTATGAAAAGTGGAACCAAAAATAGGTCCCAAAATGAATAAAGAATGAATGAAATAAAAGGTATTTTTATTGTATTTTGGCCCTCATCTCCCCCTACTTTATTCCTTATCGACCTAGTCATCAAGATGCCTAGGTCTCGGGGTTTCGGGTCATAAAATATTTATAATATTTTATTCTTTTTCTTTTCTTTTCTTTATTCTATAATTTTGGCTTTAAAAACTGTATTTTATACAATAAATACACAGATATGCATGCATGCTAAAATGCCTCAATTAAGCCTATTTACATGCATTTACTAGGGTTTTTAAGGCCAAAATGATAGAATAAAGATGATGAAATGTAGATTCATCAGGGGGCACGAGTCAACCTTTAGATCAGATGCAGAGATTTAATCTTTGCTGCCCACGATCAAACCGGTATCCGCCGTCCAGCGCGACACGTGGTTAAGTGAAGCTCATCCAGCCGTTCACCAATGCCTCTTATGGGGTAATTTTCACATCCAACCCCACCTCTTTTGGTATCTAATAATTAGTTTTGTAAAAAAATGTAGTTTAAATAAATGGGAAATTTCGTATGACATCCTCTGTACTTTTTGAATATTACATATGGGTCCTTCCCCGCCTAGTCACGTGTAGCCCCCCGCAACGGGGTAAATTTTGCATGTATGCCCTGGCAGTTTTTGTATATAGTAAAATAGTTCATAAATATTAAATAAATATTGTTCTGTTAAGCACATTTGTAGATGGACCCCTGATTTTTATTTAAATTGCAAAACTGCCCCTGCTAGGACATGTATTTTGTTGCTTTTATCCATTTATTAAATATAGTTAGTGTGTCCGAAAAATACACAAAAATAGGGATATATGCTTTATGCCATGTATATTCATGCCCATATTTTATTTGGCAATTTTGTGCATTTTATCCATTTATTAAAAATGAAATAGAGCACACATATTCCTTGTTTGAGGTATACAATGACAAAAAAATAGAAAAAACGTATCCAAAAATTCTAAAAAAAGTATATATTATCTAGCATATTATTACCTAAGTACATACCAAAAATCAATAAAAAATGAAAAACTAAAAACTTAAAAATCGAAAACCCTAAAATCTCTCAAAAAATCTAAAAAACTCATTTAAACATCCAAAAATATGCTTTTCTACTTTATAATTTTTATATAAATATCTAAACATTAAAATTGATTTGGGTAATCTTGGGACGTATTTACTTTTTTTTTTAAAATCCAATTCAATTTCGGGTATTTATTTGATCCCTTATTTGGGATACGTTGAGCAAAAATTCCAGAAAAGTTACAAAAACATTAGAAAAATATATTAAACCTAAAAACTACTTTTATTATATATTTTACTTATATTTATTCATATGTATAAATACATTACTCTATATGTATATATACACTTATAAATCCAATGTTTATATTTAAAAAAAGAAAAAAAAGAAAAATAAAAAGTATGAAAATGCAAAAAGAAAATATAAAAGTATAAAATTTAAAACAAAATATACACATATAAAACAAACAATAATAAAAAATATAAAATAAAAAACCCTCACAAAAATACATCTACAAACATAATGAAGGACATGGTTGTAAATAAATAACTGTAGGCTACCTATTTTGCTCTCTGTAGTTCGACCTCTACATGCTTAATCACTATACATCTTTTATGTAGAGTTATAATAAATTTCAACTCCACAATTTTGCCTTTCTTTTCTTTATACGTATTATGGGTTAATTGTTGATTAACTAGGGTTTTTGTCCAGGGTCGCTTAGTTATTACCTGCTCGCCGTGGATTATGTTAGTCGATGGGTAGAGGCCATCCCCACCCAAGCCGTAGATAGTCATACAGTGTGTTACTTTCTCAAGGACCACATTATTACTCTTTTCAGGATTCCCAAATTACCAATTTCTGATGGGGGAAGCCATTTTATTAATAGAGAAGTAAAGAAGCTTGTGAAGGAGTACACCATTGAGCACAAAGGTGCGTCTCCATACACCCAGACTAATGGCTTGATAGAAATTTCAAATAAGGAGATCAAGATGATATTGCAAAATCTTGTACGTCCAGATAAGAAGAATTGGTCCCAGATGCTTGATTGAGTTCTATGCGCTTATCGGACGACGCACAAGTCTCATTTGGGTATGTCCTCATACAGATTGGTGTATGGAAAGCCTTGCCACCTGTCAGTGGAATTAATTCACAAATCTTTATGGGAACTCATGTATGCAATCTTGATTATGAGAAGGCAGGAAAGAACAGGAAGTTGGATTTAAATAGATTACTAGAATTTCGAGACTCTGCATATGATAACTCACTCATGTGCAAGGAGAACGTCAAGCATTGGCACAATAAACACATTCGAAGGAAGGCTTTCTCTCTTTATCAGAAAATTTGGTTATTTGATGCTAAGTTAAAGCTATTTCCAGAAAAATTGAAAAGCAAATGGTCAGGATCGTTCATTATGAGAGGCGTGCATGAAAATGGGAGTATTGTCATATCTGGGTTGTCATCTGACGCGCATCCATTTTTTGTGAATAGACAATTGCTGAAGCCATATCTAGATCATGATACATTCCTGTCCGTAGTTGATTTTATATCTGTGGTATCAGACGATGACCCTTTGATTCCATCTTCTGCGTCTGATACATGAGCTGACTACCTCTTCTATATCCTTTCATTTCATTCTTTCTTCTTCTGTTTCATCATTCACCCCTTTCTGTGTGTATATATGCTATACTTAGGATGTGCTTTATCCTAAGTATAGGGGGTGAATGATTTGTGTTGTTTATATTCATCCTGTTCATCACTCCTGTTGTTGCTTATACTTAGGCATACTCTACCCAAAGTATAGGGGGAGTGGTGTTGTTCATATCGTCTCTTTTATTTTTTTACTTTTCTTCTAATCTCTCGCTTGTACCCCAACTTGTTGATATTCTATACTCAGGGCTAGTCTACCCTAAGTATAGGGGGCAGGTCGAGCCGTTGAGTGTGTCAACTATTTTCCTCGGTATTTCCCTTTCGTACAATCTTCTATACCTAGGATTAACTAATCTTAAGTATAGGGGGGATCACAGACTTCTATTCATTCTTTGAGTCATTGTTGTATAGTGTTCTTTTCACTTTTCTATATTCCCTGTTTGAAGTATATAATGAAAAAAAAGAAAAACGTGTCCTAAATTCTAAAAAAATCATATATTATCTAGCACATTATTATCTAAGTACATACCAAAAATCATCAAAAATTGAAAAACTAAAATCTTAAAAATAAAAAACCCTAAAATCTCTCAAAAAAGCAAAAAAATCATTTAAACATCCAAAAATATGCTTTTCTATTTTATAATTTTTTATATAAAAACTTAAACATTAAAATTAATTTTGGTAATTTTGAGACCTATTTACATTTTTGTAAATCCAATTCACTTTCGGGTATTTATTTGATCGCTTATTTGGGATATGTTGGAATTTGAAAATACATAAAAATTAGCAAAAATTCCAGAAAAATTACAAAAACATTAGAAAAATTTACAAAACCTAAAAACTACTTTTATTATATATTTTACTTTTATTTATTCATATGTATTAATACATTACTCTTTATGTTTATATACACTTATAAATCCTATATTTATATTTAAAAAAAGAAAAAAGAAATATAAAAAATATAAAAATGCAAAAATAAAATATAAGAGTATAAAATTAAAAACAAAATATACAAATATAAAACAAATAATAATAAAAAATATAACATAAAAAACCCACGCAAAAAATACATCTACAAACATAAAGAAGGACATGGTTGTAAATAAATAACCGTAGGCTACCTATTTCGCTCTACGTGGTTCGACCTCTACATGCTTGATCACTATACATCTTTTGTATGTAGAGTTATAGTAAATTTCAACTCCGCATTTTCGCCTTTCTTTTCTTTATACGTATTGTGGGTTAATTGTTGATTACCTAGGGTTTTTGTCAAGGGTCACTTCGACGACTGTCGGTCCGCCTTGTGGATTGACAAGACCTCTGCGAAAACCCAAGTTATCATGTGCTCGCCGTGGATTATGTTAGTCGATGGGTGGAGGCTATCCCCACCCGAGCTGTAGATAGTCGTATAGTGTGTTCCTTTCTCAAGGACCACATTATTGCTCTGTTTGGGATTCCCAAAATACTGATTTCAGATGGGGGAAGCCATTTTATTAATAGAGAAGCAAAGAAGCTTGTGAAGGAGTACACCATTGAGCACAAAGTTGCATCTCCATACCACCCTCAGACTAATGGCTTGATAGAAGTTTCAAATAAGGAGATCAAGACGATATTGCAAAAAAATGTACGTCCAGATAAAAGGAACTGGTCCCAGATGTTTGATTCAGTTCTATGGGCTTATCAGACGGCGTACATGTCTCCTTTGTGTATGTCCCCCTACAGATTGGTGTATGGAAAGCCTTGCCACCTGTCAGTGGAATTAATTCACAAATCTTTATGGGCACTCCTGTATGCAATCTTGATTATGAGAAGGCAGGAAAGAACAAGAAGTTGGATTTAAATAGATTACTAGAATTTCGAAACTCTGCATATGATAACTCACTCATGTGTAAGGAGAAAGTCAAGCATTGACGCGATAAACACATTCGAAGGAAGACTTTCTCTCCTGATCAGAAAATTTGGTTATTTGATGCTAAGTTGAAGATGTTTCCAAGAAAATTGAAAAGCAAATGGTCAGAACCGTTCATTGTGAGAGGTGTGCATGAAAATGGGAGTATTGTAATATCTGGGTTGTCATCTGACGCACATCCATTTTTTGTGAATGGACAGTTGCTGAAGCCATATCTAGATCATTATACATTCCTGTCCGTAGTTGATTCTATATCTATGGTATCAGACTACGACCCTTTGATTCCATCTTCTGCGTCTGATACATGAGATGACTACCTCTTCTATATCCTTTCATTTCATTCTTTCTTCTTCCCATTTATCATTCACCCCTTTCCGTGTGTATATATGCTACACTTTGGATGTGCTTTATCCTAAGTATAGGGGGGTGAATGATTTGTGCTGTTCATATTCATCCTGTTCATCACTCCTATTGTTGCTTATACGTAGGGATACTCTACCCAAAGTATAGGGGGAGTGATGTTGTTCATATCGTCTCTTTTGTTTTTTACTTTTCTTTTGATCTCTTGCTTGTCCCCCAACTTGTTTATATTCTATACTTACGGCTAGTCTACCCTAAGTATGGGGGGCAGGTCGAGCCATTGAGTCTGTCAATTCTTTTCCTCAAGTTTTCCCTTTCGTACAATCTTCTATACTCAAGATTAATTAATCTTAAGTATAGGGGGATCACTGACTTATATTCATTCTTTGGGTTATTGTTGTATAATGTTCTTTTCACTTTTATATACTTAGCACGAGTTATGTCTTACTTTGCAGCTCTTTGATCACTATGAGGACATAGTTAGAGCTAAGTATAGGGGGTGTCGTATATATTGTGTATATACTTTAGACATAACTCGTCTTTTTAAAAACTATGATTATTTTTGGGATATGTATATTAATGTGTAAAATCCACATGTATATATAGACTTTGGTCGCCTTCCATCTTAATTTAAAAAAAAAACAAACACAAAAATAAAAAAAATAAAAAATAATAAAAAATAAAAACAAAAACGAAAACAAAAACAAATATTTATCCTCTTATAAAAAAAGTCTTATAAAAATATTGTATAAACCAAGTATATACTTGTATATACTTTACTTACCCTTTTTTTCTTAAATTTTTTAAATCTCTTTCTAAAAAAATGCTTTGTATATATTTCTTGCATGTGCATTTTTAAGTTAATATTGACATTTCAACTAAGTCTAAAATAAAATTGAAGAATGGAGCTTAGTTGGACCTCAATCCACTTAATTTCAGAGGAACTTTATAAGAAATAGAATTAAGACTTTTTAGGTCCCAACGACTTAATTCTTTGAGTCCATAAGACTATGTTCACATGTTCTCTTGATTAGTCTAAGTAGAATATTTAACAACACACAAATGATTCTTCTAGACCACAACTTATCTTGGACAAGCACTCTACACGTAGCTCTTCATGGAGGAGGTAGTGAGGAGGCAGAACCTTTTGGCTTGGGGTAGCACACGTTTACGTAACAACTAGTGGGAATATCTATCTTCCTCTAGGGAGGGCAGTGCATCTCAACATGATGTAGTAGCATTGAGGTCTAAAGACAGGATGCTGTAAGGTTGCAATAATGCTTCAAAAGAGGGATAGTCTACTAGCTCAAGAGGAAAAACTCCTTATGTACATGCCACACCTTGTATATATTTGTAAAAAAAGGAAAAATATGCAGAATCTCCAAAAGTGGACATGCCTGATTGAAAAGTAAAATGCCTGCTGGAGTGTATATACAAGTATAGAAAAAAATAATAATAAGAGCTTCAAAGTCAAATTTTTTGCAAGCTTGCAGCTGGATGACTTGACTAAACTAGTCATGCATCCAAGGATAGGTAGCTACACTGGTTACCGTCCATTCTTTTCTCCATCTCATCTTCTTAAGCTGGTTGTACTTGAACTTAGAAGGGAATATCCCCTCTCCTCGAAGAAAGAGTTGCTAGACTGGGGGACTAGAGATACCTTGTTGAGAGAGGCTGTTTCTTTGCTACTTTTGAGATGGGGAGCTATATTTCACTTACACCGTACAAGTAAAAATTCATAGTTATAAGAATTTGTATATGTAGACTTGTTCTGAAGTTACTGTTGAGGCAACCTGAATAGGAGTCTTGTGGAACTTGAGTGCTGTTAGGTTTTAAATCCATTTCCCACTAAGGTTCCGCCACACTAATAATCCAAAGGTCTGACAGAGGTCCCTACTACAACTTTATCAAGATAAGTTTAATACTCAATATTGTCCTAATTTCTTTATTTTTCCTTTATTTTTCTTTTATTCACTTACTCTTTCAAATAAGTGTTTGGCAAGGGACTAGTAAAGGTAAAGCATATGGGGATGATGAATCTGCGTTCATTATCTTTATTCATATATTTTAGCTTAAAATCCCTTATAAAACACCTGTATATATTACTAAATCTATATTCTTACTAACCTGCATCTGTGTTTAAATATTGTACATTATTACTATTTTAACCTAAAATAAATAAATCAAGAAATAAAGGAACAATAAAGAAAATAAAAGATTATATATATGTATTAGATACAGGATGGCCCGAACCCCGAGAGAAGGTCAGGACTTGACCTAACCGAGCAGGAATAAAGTAAGGGGAAATAGGGTCTTTAATCAGAAAATTTAAAAAATGTTTTGTAAATACTTTTCATTCTTCATTTATTATATGCATATTTGTATAAAACTTATACTATTTTATTTGTCCATAAATTGACCTCAAATTAAATAATTTTCTTAACAGAAATTGTAAATAAAAATGTTTCATAAATAATAAAAATACTTGTAAAAAAATCATTTACAGAATAAAAGTAACCACACTCAGAAAAAGCTGTAAAGCGATAATTGAAAGACCAATTCCGGCTCCATATGAATTCAAATTGAATTAAACTCACTTCATCATACTCTAAATAAAATTATCGCAGTGATATCATAATTTTTGGAGTTACGGTTTGAAAGACGGTTTTCTGGGTGGTTTTTGCAATTTTACCATTTATTTATTGTATACATTTGTTCATATTTATTTTTATACATAATGAATTTTTAAATAATTGTAAATATTTTTGTAATTTTTTTAAATAAAAATAAAACTTTTAAACATAAAATAACATAATTTCCTTATTTAACTATGTATATAATGTACCATATGTATATAAATATGTATACGATTAACTTCCTTAAATAACCACTACAAAAAATTTAATTATTAACATTTATCATTTAAATTTATAAAGTTATGAACATAATATATTTAATTAATTAATTATGTAAATAATATATCATATGTATATAATTTAATTAATTCCTTAATTAACCCACCATTTAGGTGGCTCTTTATGTTTTTAATATTTATTATTATTATTTGAATAATTTCAAAAATAATTTTATTAGTTCCACCATTGACATCCTTCCTTTTTTCCTCTACATTCAATTTTTGAAATTAAAGTTTTTTATTATTTATTTGGCTCCTCTTCCCTCATTCCGATTTGATCAACCCTTTGGAAGAGGAGCCTATTCTCCAAGAGGAACCTTGTGGTAGAAAGGTGCCCAACCTCCAAGCTGTCTGGTGGCAGCGAGTCAGCCTTCATCGAGGCCATCATGACATTCATCCACTCCACGGTGATATCCATTTTATTCTCGTTTTAATCTTTCATCTAGATAATTTTAGTTTAATTTTCGTCTTGATTTCATTTTCAATTTTTAATTTTAGAACTTAGCTTCTCATTTAATCAATCATCACCATTCGACCCGCCCCCAATTTCCGATCATCACATCCATTTTCTGATTCCCCGCTGCTTCACGTTCTATGTCCCATGATCTCTCACCTCCGGCCACGTACGGTGACCTGAGCCACGGTTCCCTTCCATCACAACCATCGGATCCATCTCGCCCTCTAATTTTTGTTTGATTTTTTTAAACCGAGCTGTCGTGCTCGAGTCATTTATCTTTATTTTGTTGCAAGTTCATAGGAATTAAAAAAAACAGGAAATTCCTATCGTTGTTTGTTCAAAAAAATAAAAAAATAAATAATTCTTGTTTGGGGGCAGAAGCACTCTCGTCGCCACTGCACATCCTCCGTCTGTGCGAGCCCCGATGCAGCTCAGCCCTGACCACTGCACAGCTGCCCTGTCAAACCGTAGGAACTCCTCCACCATTGTTCTGCACGAGCTGCCTGCTGACCTCCTACACCGATGCCTGGAGCGAGCCCTCCCCATGCGAGGAACAAACATTGCCGCCAGATCCCTCATCCGTGCCTCCATGTGAGGCCCACCCTTCTCCACTGTCGGACCATGCAACCACCACCGCCCCGCTCGATCTACACCTCCGTACCACTCCGTAGTCCATCGTCGCCCGCACACGATCACCGCCTGCGTGAGCAGCTGACCCTGACTGCCTTCCTCCGTCGTTGTTCAACCACACCCACCTACCAGCCCGCCATCGATGTCTTAACCCGTGCCCCCGCGCGAGGCCCATTTTTACACCACCACCATCAGAACCATTGTCCCTACTATAGATCTACGTCTAGACAAGCCCCACCGCTTTGAGCATTCCCTTCGCCCACACAGAGGAGAAGCACACCATCGCTGCCTTTCGATTGAAGGAGAAGGAAAGGGGCAACACCCCCTTTTCCTTTGCTTTGCACGAAGGAAAACATAAGAGCCCCCTGTTGGAAACCCTATTATTTTGGACAAAACTTACAAATTTACTCCACAGATTTCAAAAAACTGCAATAAAGCCCCTACCAACATCCAGTCACGTGATGCACACCCTTTTACTAGTTAAATTGCATTTTCTACCCTGCATTTCTTTTTTGTTACATTTCAATGCAAAAACTTTGAAGAATTACATTTCAGTCCCTATAGTCCAAACTTTTATTTTACATGTTTTCTTGTTAAAATAAATATTTTTATTGCTTAATAACTTCTC
Source organism: Ottelia alismoides (assembly GCA_037367405.1). Taxonomy (NCBI): domain Eukaryota; kingdom Viridiplantae; phylum Streptophyta; class Magnoliopsida; order Alismatales; family Hydrocharitaceae; genus Ottelia; species Ottelia alismoides. Next base: position 650,005 of record JAZKJV010002049.1, on the reverse strand, counting down.
CAAAAATCATATTAAGTTCCTGCCACTTGTCTCTTCATAGTGCAAATCTTGCATTGCATTTTATTTTTACTTTCTATTATTAAAAAAATAAAAAATTGTATTTTTCATTGTTTCTCATTTCAACATTCATAAAAATTTGAATCTTATGTCAAAAATTCTAAAAAAAATAGATGACCTATTTTTCTATAATTTATTTCCTCGATAATGTTCACGCATCTATTATTTTGAAAACCCAAAAAATTGTAAAATACTAAAAATCTTAAAAAAATCAAAGAAAATTGTAGAAAATTCCAAAAATTATGATTTCACTTCTTATTTGTAGATAGATTATTATAGTTTCTAGGAAATAAATTCATTAATTTTTTGATTTTATTTGATCTTTTTAAATTGAAAAATAGGCTTGTCTGTTCTCTGTTTGATTTTTCTCCTATTTTATTCACTTTAAAAATCTTAAAAATTCAAAAAATCATCTAAAAATCACTAAAAAATTAAAGATATATTAAAACATAATAAATATTTTCTTTTGGTATTTCATGATCATTTTTATTGTATTTTTGAAAAAATAGCCTTTCTTTATTTTTATATATATACTTTCTTTGTAAATTACATTTTAAAAAATTAAACATTTGCAAAACTAAAAACCAAAAAAAAATTAAAAATCAGAGAAAATAAAAATTATAAAAATTAAAAAAAAGAAAACCCTAAGCATAATGTACTTTGAGGTTCCTTATTCTTTTCATTGATTTTTCAATTATTATAATAAATCTCGGGATTTGTAGTTTCCTGAGTTCAATTCTGTTGCTATAAGGTTAATTAAATAACAATTTTTTCTTGCTACATTTTTGCAATTAATTTCGGCTTGAGAATCAAATAAATTTTTTGTTGAGGGATTATTTGGGTTGCAACAACATCACACTTATTCATATATTAAAAAATCCGAAAATCTTGTCCAACATTACCACGAATGAAAAAGATACCTTTAGTGAAGCTCCTATGGAAAAGCCATGCAATAGAAGAAGCCACTTGGAAAAGAGAAGATGAAATGCGATCTCAATACCCACACTAATTCCCAAGGTGACTGACGTATGTGAATTTCGAGGACGAAATTTATTCTAAGTAGGTGAGTATAGTAACATTCTTATACTTAAGAGGTACCATGATTAATAATGTTTGATCACCTATAGAACTGTAAATTTCAATTACAATGTTATAATTATAGAAGTGCTACATTGAAGTTCTATACATCCCAACTTAGAGATTGTTATTGTATCCATCTTGATAAGATGATTCTAATGGATTTTGATTCATATTGAATTTAGAATAGATAATGTTTGCTAAGATCAAAATAAATCCTTAATCATTATCATTAGGAAATGTTAATCATAATTAAGGATACTAACGGTGAATAAGGAGCTTAACCATGGATTAATGTAGGCTAATCATATGTAAAGATTAATAATTTTGATTAGTACTAATTAGTCATAGTTAGTGATAGTTATGTATCATTAGAAAAATCATGGTTTAAATGAGAAAAAAACCATGGGCAAAAACCATATGTATAGAAACCATGGTAATAAGAAAAACCATGGTATTCACAAAAATCGTGGGTGCTAAACCATGGTTTTCCCCTTTAGAGGCGTATAAATACACCCAACCTCCTCATTCTCAACCCATCCATTCCGTCATCAAGTTCCTCTTAACTTTGGTGAGAGTGGTTGGGAAGTCCGTAGCAAAGCTTTACCGGTAAGTAGAGGAAGGATCATAGTGCGAGCATGGCATATTGCAGATTTCAGAAGAAAGGTTAGAAGATTTAAGCCATCCTTTCTCATTTTACTAGCATATAGGGGGAATTTATTCCAAAGTTTCTTTTAGAAATATGACTTTTTAAGGGGAACCTCTACCGAAGTTTTCTTAGAAAACATAACCTCTTAATGGGAAACTCTGTCGGAATTCTCTTAAGAAATATCACTTTTACAAGGGAAAAAATTGGTGAAATATTCTTAACATTCATTACCTTTTTAGGAGAGAGGAGATCATATCTTTAATTAAGCCAACACAAGCATGCATAAACCTGGGTTAGTACATTTCATACATTAATTTTCTTTCTACTATATAGGAGGCGAATCTATTTTCATTGGTGGATCGAGATATACTTGTTGAGGAATAAGCATCAAATTCAAGCTGAGTGGTCTCTCAAGCACTTCTTTCAGTATTTACCTATACTTGGTCACTAAATTTAAGGTTTAAAGACTCTATATTTCTTTATATTACACAATTATACATGTTTGAATTAAGTACAAATCAGATTAATCCCATGATACATGAAACATAGTATTCAAATCTTATTTTTCAATAATATGATGTTTCAGGTTCTCTGCATGATAGAAAATTCTTAGTTTTTATTTTTTTATACAGTAAAAGTTACAATACAACTTGAGAAGTTTAAGTATTCATCTATTTTGTAATAGTGCAATAGAAACTTCATAAGCAAGAAGTAAATCTTTTATGTAGTAATATGATCCAGATATCATACACTTTTAGCTTATAGATATGTTTCAGAAAGAAAGATTATATGAATGTTGAACACCACAGTTGCTCTCAAACATGTCATGAATTAATCATTGGATATGGTGAAGTCATTAGATATGACCATGAAACGAGTCATTGGATATGACGAGGCCATTAGATATGGTTCATAGGACTTTGGGTCCACATTCTTTATATATAACGACTTTGGACCGTATGTAGGGTGTTCTTTGGCCTTTGGGTCTTTCTACGCGTATGACTCAGATTGTTTCGACGTTTAGGACCTTAGTACAATTAGCTACAGTGGTGTTTATAAGTGTTAATGCAATGGTTATGAAAAATAACTATAGAGTACTTTTAACTGCTAGAATTAGATTATGTGCATTTATTCCTTGTTGAAAGTTGAATTTTTACAACAACAAGATTTTGGAAAAAGTGCCAAGTTTAATTTTCTTAAAGCATTTTCATCAAATACTTCTATGTTTTATACAAAGTTACTTCTGAAATAGCCCTTATTTTTTTACCAAAATGCTTGAGACCCATTCACTGGGTCTACCCTCATATTGAGTTTAGACTCAGCCCTCCTTTAGTAATTATTATTTATAAACATACTGTTGAACAGTGGAATTGCGTGGTTTAAAAATTAATCTCACTGAAAGCGAAGACTGATGATGAATCTCATATTCATCATGCTAAAATTGGTCAATTAGGCTCTGTTCCCCAAAATCCATATGCATTTAATAATTAATATAATATCATTAGCATTCATACATGTATAAATAATATTCGCATTTCATCATGCATAATTGCATAAAATAAGGGAACCAAAAATCCAAGTGTAAATTGCCCTAAAAAGCTATTAACTTCACTTATTTTTAACTAATTAATTCTAACTCCGATTGACCCCAAACCACCTCCATTGTATATATATTACTAACAAGAATACATAAAAAATACTAACTCAAATAAGTGATAAATAAACCCAAAACTTAATTTCACATCTGACGGACTAAAACATGCATATCTTCCTTATACAATGTTCAATTTTGGTCTACTCACTTTTAAAGTACTCCATTTTCAAATACCTTTAAAACAAGACCAATTTCATAAAATTCGGAGCTCAAATGTGAAAGTTGGGTTTTGGGCCTTTCGTGCGCATTTTATCTTTTTTCTATTTTTGACCTAAGTTTTTATGTACTTAATTAACCCTTTTTATTTTATTTCATTTGTGTTCTTTTATGAAAGTTTGATTAAATGGCATAAAAATCTAAATCTAGATAAAGACTGAAGTTGAAGAAACTAACTGATTGCACTGGCGCTAATTGGTGGGGCACGTGTTGGTGGGGCAAATTGCACCCGTGCCCTCGGAAGCCCTAGGAATTGCAATCCAGTCCCCCATCATCCAAAGCACGTGCCCATCATGTGCTATAGGATAAAATTGCAGTCAGGCCCCGCATTTCCAATAAATAGCAAACACATCCTCCACCAGCTCAGACACGTCCCCAACACGTGAGGTGGGGGCAAAAATTGTATCAGGCCCCCCAAAGCACCAACAAATTATAGAGACCCCTGCTGACGTCATCATCACGTGCATGGCACGTGATGTGTGGAAAAATTACAGCAAGGTCCAGATTGTTTACGTATTTGCAGATGAGTCCTCCAGGGACCTCTTTGAGGCAAAAATAATTATTTTTATTACACTTTTGTCCCTGCTACTTCATTTTATCACTTCTTTTGCATCTGAACTCCAATTTTAGCGCATAATATGTTGTTTTGAAGTTATTTTTGTGCTCTATCTTATTATTTAACTTGTGGACAGATCCGAGGCTATTTTATGATGACTACTATTTGAGGATCTTCGATGATTCATGCGGGGTAGTTTTTTGACATATTTGTGCTATTCTTTATTGAGAAGATCCTTGATTGTATTTGTAGGGATTAAAGAGCGAGGACCTAAATTTATTTGATCCCCTTATACTATTCTGGATATCTATGAGGTGTTAACTTTTGTAGGGGGATTAACTAAGATTTATTCCTTTAATATTATTGTCGACTATTTGAGGAATTAAATCACAGAAGTTCTGAGGCCAGATATTCTGCTTTGAAATTATTATGAGTATCAATTGATTTATTAACCTGAAGCATTAGAATCAATTCGAATATCTCTTGAGTTCAATCCTTGTTGATTTGTGATTAAGTTTGTGGAATTATTGATGATATAATTCGAGGATTTATTTCGCGTAAAATCACAGATCCCGAGCTCCATCATACGCTCTATCTATTTTTCTTTGCATAGCATCATCATTATATTTTCTATTTATTTTTTGACACAAAGATTAAGCTAGCATTTTAATTAATTAACTATTTAATTTAAAACCACACAACTAAAATTCACCGTTCCCTGTGTTCGACCTTGGTAGACTTGCCAAGAAAAATTCTCCACAACATTCAAAGATTGTGGTTTTTGATCGACCGAATTTCGTCTCCTATACTACTATTCTAGATTATTAAAGAGGCAAAATCCGCATTCATCAAATGGTGCCGTTGTTGGGGAACGACATATTTTTAGGGGTTTAAATTATTTTCTATAATTAATTTTTGTGAAACTAATCTTTGTGTCATTTTTTCCGTATTTTATTTTCTGTATTTTTGCTAATCTCTCTTTACAAATACTAACTGCATTTTCTCTCTTCACATATAAATAGCTCAGAGTGGTTTTTGGATATAAATTAAGGATATACGAAGGAGAAGATTGAATTTAATTTATGTGAGAGAGAGCTTAGATAATTTAATTTTCTGCATTATTCTTAGGGTCCCTCTCTTTAAACCCTTGTAATAATTTAGAATACACTTCTTTGTGGTGCGTTGGGTCTGTTTCCACCCCTTCTGTGTAGTTGGGACTCGACTTGAGTGGTGTAGGAATTAGGCACATATACGTTTGCTTAAATATTCTTGATTGTTCTCGTAACTCTTAGGCCACACTTTCACTAACTATACACATTGGTAGATCATTCAACTTAGCCAAAATTTTAATTAAATCTTCCCCACTAATAGAACTATCTGCTTAGATTGATTTCATCTGTGCATATCATTTAATGTAAATTTTAAAAATTCCTTGTATTGCATCCCGTATGAAGAACACAAGTAGTCATTGTAAGTCTCCTTCTTAAGCATGCATCATGATTTACGCTTGCATTGGCTGTTTCGATTCTCCCTCCTCCCTTTTATAACTTGGGAATTAAAGGAATTAGGACTGCTCGTTAGGCATGAATTTCTATGCTCACCTTAAAATTCAGTGATAACCTTAATCTAAAACAAGACTGCTAATCAAGGTGATTGTAAATAAAATTGACATAAAATTAACCCTTGTGTCTGGTGGAGAGAAATCAACTCATTGTTTGTAAGGACAAGATCGCACACTTAGGATATAACCAAAAATGGAAATTTTCATTCAGACTACTGGTTTTAGAAATAACTAGCTACTTCTCAGTGAGGGTTTCGGGTAGCCGTTGTACGATCTGACTTCCCTTAGCTGCGTGGGTGGTTTAGAGGACACAGTGAAAGGCTCCGTCCTCAAGTAACATATGTAGGCGTCTAACAGTCTGTACTTACACCCATACTGGTTGAAAGTAGATGCAACTACTTGTATGAACTCAAGACAGTCTTTGTGAAATATTTCGGCACCTAACAGCTCCACTTAGTCTCAAGATTGCTTTATCATTAAACTAAAATTAAAAAGATACGCGGCCGAGCCCTAACATGCCTTCACCAGTCTTGAGTGGTTAAATTGATTAGTTTGAATTGTGTTTGTTTTGTGCGAGTCTTCTGTACATTTGTAAGTCTCGTGGATTCTCTCTCCTCGATTTTTTGTGCTCCAAACTTCTCCTTTGATCTGAGATGGATTCTTCTAGAGTTCTGCGTTCGGACTTTGCGAACAAATCCTTAAGCTCCTCAAGTAACTCACCTCCTCGGTTTCAAGATGACCCTCTTCTCGAAACACCATGGTATGGGGATGATCCTTTTCTCCAAACCATGGTTCAGCCTTCACATATATGGATTAGTCAACCTACGACTAACCCTCTCTCCTACTCCCTTCCTGCCAAAAAAACTTTCATCTTTGGCAGAACCCCTAAACCTTCCAAGCATGAGCCTAACTCATATTTGTGTGCATCTGAAGGTGAAGAAGTCAAGATGCCTTCAAAGAAGGACGATAACGACAATGACCCTATTCGTGCACTTTTGGCTAGAATAACTACAACCGAACAACATAATGAACTCCTTAGAGCACATATAAAGGTACTGCAATGCGGAGAGGCTGTTATGGAGGATACGTACCTCCCTGAAGTAGATGTAGATTATAATTGGTTGATGCCAGTACCCCCGAGGATGCGTTCGAGCACACACCACATTTACTTGCATTATTGCCTAAGTTCATAGGGAATAATCATGAATAATCATACATCTTCCTTTGTGACTTCGAGCTAGTCTGCGCTAACCTATGCTACCCTAGGGTTAGTCAAGACTACATAAGGCTGAGAGTTGTCCCCTTCGCCTTGACTGATAAGGCAACATACTGGATGAAAAACCTAGGGGGAGTAGTCACCACATGGGCCACCTTCAAGACATTATTATTAAAGAAAGTCTACCCAGTAAGTAGAAATAATCAAATGATGATCAAGCTCACGAGCTTCACTCAATACCCGAGCAAGCCATTCCATGAAACCTGGGAAAGGTTCACAAACCTAATCTAGAAATGCCCATGACACGTGATAAGTAAAATGATGCTGGTCCAAAGTCTTATAAGTGAACTGAACCATGACCCAAGGGCTAGTGAGTGCATCCTTTGGAGGAAGCTACATGGGACTCCACGAGAACACCGTCTACAAGGTGTTCGATAAACTAGCAGAATCCAACTATGCACAGACCCCCAGCTAGACTTACATAGCTAGCTCTAAGAAGATGGTGAATAATATGACGACCGATCAAAGTACCGACATGGGAAGAATAACTGATAAGCTAATTATGGTTGAACAGATTTATAAGAAGGTGGACGAACTCCATAAATCATCTGATATGGAGAAATTGGCTAAATTGCCTAAGCAAATGGAGGAACTGGCTGACAGGGTATCTAAGATGTAGATACCTTCCCTGACTTCACCCCCCTGCCCCCATACACCAGATTCACTACATTCAAGGGCAAGGGGTAGGGCAATAGAGCCATTGTGGTGGAACCAAGTCTTTTCCCATCAAATCGAAGAAACATTCGCTCGAACTATTTACGAGGAACCTCCATAAATCATGGAGATAAACAAAGTCTGGTATATCCTGGATCCTGTCAACCGATCGGATCCAAACTCTACTTTGAACCCTCGTCCAATCTCGACCCATCTACCATCCTCAACAGCAATAGCAGCAACGATGTCAGTAGTACCGTTGGGTTATCAGAACCTACCACTTGAGAAACAACAGTATCAGCGTCCGATCCAGCATGGCCAATTCAGACAGAATCAACAACCTCATGCCAAGCAGGACCAGGGGTCCTCCACTTCTTCGATCTCTCCCGAACTCCAGTGAGTGTTGGGTGAACTTCATGATATGAGAGTAGACATCAATCGAGTGTCTCGATGGAAAGACGAGTTGACTGCACCTCAAACCGTGATCCCATCTCAAGTCCAGGCTAATCCAAGCAGCCTCGAATAGAATCCGATATTAATCTATGAATATTCTTTACCTAAATACGAGATCTTTTTTTTGTATGATGACACTTATCATATTTCTCTTAGGAGCAGAAAGATCGTAACCATGCCTAATCGAGCAAAAGACCAGGGTGACTTATCCCCATTGTCTACTAATTCACATAATCCCGGGGAAGAAGAGGAAGAGAGGTACGAGGAGGAGAAAGAATAAGTCTCACCCACACCACCCGTCGAGCACTACACCACTAAGGACCCCAGAGAGTCAGAATCTGAGTATGACAAAGAAGCACCACCAAGACATCCGCAACAGTTGTCCACCAATTTCCCTTTTTTGGAATAGTCAGTCCGAGTCTTGTAAATATGTTTAATTCCTCATTCAATAAAAGTGATGTTTTTGATCACAATTATTCCATTGCTTTCCCCTGTGCTCTTATGGCATGAAAGAAGAAAGATTTAGAAAACCATAAAAATGATGAAGAGATGGCTCGTATCTGTAGAGAAAACATCCGGGTCACTTTGTCCCTAGACAAAATGATAGGAAGAAACCCTGCTTTTAGGAAATACCTTAAGGTGAGATGCACACGAACAAGGACCAACCAAAAGAATCCTAGCCAAACAAAGAAGCACATATTCTCTATCGCCACATCTCGCCTGATAAAAAATGAGCTACCAAGGAGGGAAAGAGACATGGGTGCCCACTTTGTGACTAGCCAGATCAATGAAATCAAGTTTGCCTGAATACTGTTAGACAATGGCTCCTCTATCAATCTCATGCCCACAACTCTATATGAGCATCTAAATCTAGGTTCTCTTAAGAAATCTAGAGCCGTACTTCAATTCGCAGATTCATAAACTAAGAGAGATAAGGGGGAGATTAGAAATGTTGTCATCAACATAGAGAGACAAAATTATCCAGTAGATTTCATCGTACGTGACATGGATGTCCATAGAAATTGGAAAGATTCCCAAATGATACTAGGATGACCTCCCTCCCTTAGGACCGCAGGAGCTGTATTCAATTACACATCAGAGAGAATCCAGTTTGGAGAAGTTGAACTTAAAATGAAGCAAACTAGGTTTCAGAGACATGACACCGAATCTAGCATTGAATTCGAAAATTCAGAACCAGAGGCAGAAAACACAGAAGTAATAGTTTTGTCATGGAGTAAAAACCTGACCGCAATGATAGAATCACTCTCATCTGGAGAGAACATTATTGATGAATTGATCTGCCAGCCCATGCATGCATCAATCTACACTCCCGGAGGCTCATAGGTCCCTCTTGACCTGTCATTCCATTCTCTTTCGAAACAATCCCAGAGTGAGGTTAACAGATTGGATGTGGTGTTTGCCAAACCACATTGTATCTTTAGCGATCCGATCCTCGAAACAATTGAGATGGTGGACGATAATTCTACACATGAACCATCCATATCACGACCAGAATTAGATATGATAGAGTCAGATTTTGTGAATGATACAGACTTACCCGATCTCAAACCATTGCCCCCTACTCTTAAGTATGCCTTCCTTGCAGGAAATAAGGGACAGTTTCCGGTCATCACTTCTGACTGAAGAGCAGGAAATCCACTTGCTTAAAGTTTTAGAGAAAAATCGCAAGGCTATAGGCCGGAGATTGTTAGATCTTCCAGGGATTAAGCCATCACTCTGTTCACACCATATTTACCTTGAGGATAATGCTAAACTCTCTCGTGAATGCCAATGTAGGTTGAATCCAAATTTACGGGAAGTGGTTAAAATTGAGATCAAAAAATAGTGTAAGGTTGGTTTCATATATCCCATCTCAGACTCCAAGTGGGCGTCCCCTTTGCACTTTGTCCTGAAAAAGTCGGGCCTTCAGATTATCACCAACGAGGAGGGAGAGGAGATCACGACACTAATCCCCACGTCGTGGCACGTATGTATGGATTACAGGTGCCTGAATGCCGCAACGAAAAATAATCACTTCCCGCTACCCTTTATTGATAAAATTTGGGAGAGATTAGCATGAAGAGAATACTTCTGTTTCTTAGACGGGGCTCAGACTACAATCAGGTAGACATCGCCCCAGAGGACTAGGAAAGGACTACTTTTACATGTCCTTTCGGTACTTATGCATTCAAGCGCATGCCTTTTGGGCTTTGCAATGCCCCCGACACTTTTCAGCGGTGCATGATTGCGGTTTTTTCTGAAACGGTTGTAGATTTCCTGGAAGTCTTCCTGGATGACTTCTCTATCCATGGTAGTTTATTCTATGATTGCTTAGCGCACCTGGATCAAGTCCTCGTGAAGTGTAGGGAAGTGAATATGGTGTTCTCTTAGGAGAAAATTCATTTCATGGTAAAAGTTGGCATCGTGTTGAGGCACATCATCTCCAAGATGGGAATGGAGGTTTACCCTACCAAGGTTGATGTGATCAAGAAACTCGAGCCACCTACCAACGTTAAAAAGTGCAATCTTTTCTGGGCATGTCAGATCTTATAGGAGATTTATTAAGTATTTTTAAAAAAATTCCCGACCACTAACTGACCTCTTAGGGAAAGATACCAAGTTACTTGTAGATCATAAGTGTCTCGAAGCCTTCGAGCTTCTCAAAAAGAGAATCATTGAGACTCCCGTTCTACAAAACCCCAATTGGTCTCTTCTCTTCGAGATCATGACAGATGCTTAAGACTTCGCAGTAGGGGCTGTGTTAGGACAAAGAAAAATGGAATGCCATATGATATTTACTATGAAAGCAAAGTTTTAGATCTAGCTCAGAAAAATTACACTGTGACCGAGAAGGAAATGCTTGCAGTAGTCTTTGCCTTGGAAAATTTTCGATCTACACTTTTAGGATCTAAGGTGATAGTATACACAGATCACATAACCATCCGATACTTAATGACGAAAAAAGATGCCAAAGCACGTCTCCTCAGATGGATACTCTTGCTTCAGGAATGATTTGGAGATTAAAGATAAACCTGGAGTTAAAAATGTCGTGGTTGATCATTTATCATGGATCGAACAAAACAAAATCCATGAGTCTGAATCCGTCTGTGAAACCTTCCCAGACATGTCAATTTATGCTATTGACTCTCTCCCATGGTATGTTGACATGATAAACTATCTTGTCTCCAAGAAAGTTCCCCAGGGTTGGCCCAAGAACATAATCGACTGACTCAAGTCGGAAGCTAGATATTACCGTTGGGGGGATGTTGGACATGCGAGCCCACGACGAGCCATTATGCAATAAATGTTATTGCAATTCACTCCTTAATCTGAAATAAAGAGTACACAATTTGCATAATAGGTCCCTTAGTACAATTAGGGTTATGTACCATGGCCATCTTAATGATCATACAGCTATTGATTCAATTATTGAATCATAGAGGCTGGTGCTTAGATGAATATCTAATGAGTTAGATTGATGACTCATCAGGCACCGTCAAATGACTATTAAGAGATGATCTCCAGCCTGAGTAGGAGATGGCAATCCTTTCTCAGTTAGGTTGATATCTGACTGACTTCTTGATGCATGTCCACTGCATAGGAATAGAGATTCGGAGGTGTCGGATTAGTTAGGTCAAAGAGATGACTTAACGAGATCGAGATAACCAAAGTCCTATATCATATGCTGTCATGATATAGGCACACATCCTCTGACCGGAGACAGATGTGTTACTGTATGTCTGAGTATGTACATTTGGCAGACCAATAGGTTGATGACCCAATCAAGGTCTATACACCGACGCGCTGGTGTGCATATACGGGCATATGAGTAATACGATCTCTCAAAGGTATCATACAGACATGAGCTCACTCATGAGATATCGGGAAGAATAAAATTCCGTGCGCACGGTCGTCTCACTTTGGAAGCTTGACTGAATTTGTAGGTTTGATATATACTTTTGGAAAGTATATGATCAAGACCTAGGTATGATATATGCTTTTGGAAAGTATATGATCGATACCAACTCCCAATGATTAAAATGAGAAACTTACTGAAAAAAACCTGAAGTAGACCGTATAAAGTTGATCTAATACTTCGGGTTTATTCTGAGTCTTCCAGTATGCAGGATGTACATGCATTGGGAATACCTGAGGGTGATGTGATCATAAACGATTGTATAACCATGACGCTTCCATTCCTAGGGAGTGATGAAACGGGTCTGGATTTTAGTGACTCCTCTCAGTAAAGAAGTAATCTGATCTTGATCCAAATGTTGGACATTGATCTGAATGTGATTCAGATGCAATGAGAAGATTAGATTTGCGCTCTTGATTTAATCAAGCATCTATGGGAGGCCCGAGATCTGGATTTGAGATGTAATCTCAATATCCAAGTCACTATACATGGAATAATACAATCGCCCTGTCCTTATCTCCAAGTATTCACGGAGAAAGCGCATTATCCTTGAAAGAGATCATGGATAATTCTATTATTGATACATGTATCCGAGCATTGAGAAAATGGATAATTAAATGTGATTTAATTATCATGAATAATATGAATTTGATTCATATTATAAGAAGAGTTATCTTAGATAATTAAATGTTATTTGATTATCAAAGATGTGAATAATGTGAATGCGATTCATATTATTTGGGCACACGAGAATAAGTTATCCAATATAATTAAATGTGATTTAATTATTATGTATAAGAATAATGTGGATAGTAATATCAATTATTCAGAATATATTATAAATGTAATTTATAATGTATTAGAGAGAGCTAATTATAATTTATATTTGTTGATTAATTATTAATGTGTATTGGATACACATTGTCTAATTTATTGAAAATGTAAATTATATTTTGTTTTGGGTTGTGAATATGATTCACAATTTTTCAACGGCAAGATTGCAATATTCTCAAACATAATTGTGAATTATTTTTGATGAATAAATACCAACAAAAGTTATTGGAAATAAATAGAGGAGAAATTAAAGGGAGCATGCAATCTCATGGAAATCCATAAGATTGCCCCACATGGAATGTGGTGGGCGGCACCCATGTCCTATTTGGAATGGGTGGCCATCCACCTTGATTTTATATGGGAGATTTGATCTCCATGTATATTCTCTCCTTATTTTGTTGATGTAATTTAGGATTGATTTATATTTGATTTTGTCAAATATATTTTAATCTAAATTAGATCATAATTTGTTGGCTTTACCAACAACAATCTTGACCATTGGATTGACATAAATCAATCTCATCCATTGATTTTATATGTCCCATGGATTGAGATCCATGGATCCCAAAACCCTATAAATAGAGAGGCATACCATGCTCTCTGTTTACACACAATGCTTGAGAAGCATCTCTCTCTCTTTCTCTTTCTCTCTACACACCATCTCTCTCCCTCTCATGGGCGTCCACCATGGATGCCCTAGAGAGGTTCTCCATCGCCGCAGCGTCGTCGTTATGCTGCCCGATCGTCTGCTCGTGGATCTCCGTCTCCTATAGTGTGCCTCACTCGTGAAGAAGACGTTGGATCTCATGTGTCGAGACCAGGAGATACGCCGCTTGGATCATCAACATGGATTGCGAGAAGTACGCGGTTCATCCCCGCGCTCGCAAGCATCTCCTCCGTCGGATTGGACTTGAGACAGGAGGTCTCTTCGTTTAGAGACTCGATCGCAACCATGCTTCAATAGGTAATCCTATTACTTGTTTGTGGTTTAGACGAAACGATCCGAGAAGTGTTCTTAGATCATGTGGTCATACTCGTATGAAATTTTTTTAAATTCCGCTGCATCGAGCAACTAGTGCGACTAGTCGCTCCTCGTCGTATTCGATACGACCCTCATGCTTCCGTGTTGCGCTTGAGGATCTAATCATATCCTTCAAGTGGTATCAGAGCCTTAGGTCGAAGGTTTTGGATACAATCCATAAAACCGAATGCGACTTGGGTTCGTTAGGGTTGCAAAAGTTTTATCGCATTTCATTTTCGCATCTCTGTTTAGTGTAATTTTTCGGCCCCGCTTAAATTATTTAAACACGAAAACAGCACTTGGATTTTGTTCCCCATTAAATAAGGAAACCATAGGATCTGAGTTTACGTAATTTGGATTCCGTTTGCTTGAGATATGGTTGTTTTAATGAATATGTAATCACTGTTACGGGAACTGCGAATCTTAACATAATAAAAAAGTTAATTACTGTTTAGAGACGCCTCGAAATGCATGCAAATCACATAAGGTTCTGTTGTAAATCGAATTAGCAAACTATGAAAACTTACTTTGCTTAATTTGGCTTTAAATTGATTGAGATATGCTAATTTTAGTAAGTAGAGGTCACTGCTGAAATTACTTTCCTAATCAAGAATCATGTGATTGTCAATTAGTGAAATTAATTGTTAATTTCATGAAATAATTATGGAAAATATTTGAGAAATATTGGATGATGATTATTTCCTTAATTGACTTGGCCTCAACTAATAATTGATTAGATTTGATCTAGATCAAAATTAGAAACACAATCATCAAACTCCTTGCTTGAATAGGATTGGGAATTTGTCTAGCAAATTTCCTTATAATAAAAAATGTTTTGATTATTACTATATGGTATAATTTCAGTTGAAGAACAGATGATCATCTCAAGTACAAAGTGATTGACTCGGCATTATTTTTTCCCGATGCGGATATGGTGTCTAGTCGGGGATCGCTGGGGTAGTGGGTTGCAACGTATGCGGTCCAACCCACTCCCGCCGGTACTGGCCATGACAGCGGGTAGGGAATGAATGATGCCTGAAGATCATGATGTATTTTTCTAATTATTAAAATTCGAATTAATACGTATTTTGAGATAATACCATATATTCAAGTAAAATCAAGTTTGTTGATTGAATAGGATTGAAAATTAATTTAATATGATTAAGTTATTTATATCCAATTAAGAACACTCTATTATGAATAGAGTTATAATTTTCCTTGGAATAATTAATTATGTGAATATGATTCATGATAATTAATTAGAATTTGAATTTGATATGGAGGATCACATAAGTGACATCCATGGTCTCCCGTCAAGGCGAAGGGTTCCATCGTCAGGGATTGTATGTAGGAGACGCCTGTCCGAAGTGACAACTCCTATATACAAGCGCATCTGGATCGGGCTCTTTGCTTCTCAAAAGAGTAAGGCCGTATGCGTAGTGACCCCAATACTGGATCCTCATATTATTGGGGCGATATTAGATTGCGCATAGCGTGTTCTATTCTTGTTGATGGTTGGTTCAATTAATGACAGGTCAACATCACCTTAGGGGTGGTGGGCCCGGGTATTAAAGACCGAATTGGGAAATGCAAGTTGGACTTGCTAGGTGGAATGTGTTCCCGCTTCTTTTTATCCGAGTTGCAGATTCTCGTATTATTGGGATGTAACAAAGATAAGGAAGGAGATCCCAGATCTTGCTGAGATATAATGGTAAGTATATCTCTGACATTGAAAGTGATTAAGGGAATGACCTTTCAATGTTGACAAGGCAAGACAACTTTGATATAAAAAAATTCCTAAATAAAAGTAAATTATATATTTATATATGTTTATGCAGCTTTCTTATTTCAGATAATCCTTCATTAAACCCACTCAATATTATACTCAATAATGACCAGTAAAATATCATGGATTGGACCTATGATCTAGATATTGTACTTGCAGTTGGACACATAATGTATGTGGTTGCAAAAGGAAGGACATATCGATATCGACATCATATCGATACAATGTCGATACCGATATATCGCCGATATATCAGCGATATATCGACGCATATCGCCGACATCCTGTATCCATTGTTCTATTTTGAGATGTCGATACCCGATATATCCATATCGACGATATATCGGTGACCTGTCGATACCGATATATCGCCGATATATCGACGATATATCGCGATATGGCGATCCCTGCAATGTGCAAGTTTCCTCATAATAATGAGGAATGATAATTAAATAGACAATAGGACTAAAACCCTAGGGTTTGTATGTCTCTATAGTCTTGATCTCTCATTAAATGTACTTTGGAAGTGACATGTTGAAGATGATCGTAATTGTCAAATAATCCTTATAAAATTCTAAGAAGATGTTCTGGCATACATATGTGCTCTCGACATATAATCATGAATGACATGGTTCTCTGCATTATGCAGAATGGTGGCTCTATGGGATATGATGTATTCAAATTGTTTGAGCACCTACCTGAACCTAAGTTTTAAGAGTTTAAATGGATATAGATAGATGAGTGTCATCAATCTACTATCTATACTCTAGTCATTCATGAAGCTTCATAATATTCAAATTGTATGAATTGAATGAACTTGTATAAATGTTGAAATACTCTTATATTGAAAATTTTGATTTTAACATAAAAGATCCTTGGTCTTGAGCAATGGTTGCTTATAGATAAAAGGAGCGCAATGGAAGCATGGGTTGGACCCAAGTAAGAAGTATAGTCAAAAGAGTTGACTACACTTCTGTGACTTCCATGTGACATCCAAAGAGTTGGATGAATGCCAATACTGCAATAAGTTGATGTGTTGATAGTATGACTATCAAATCTATCTAGAATACTTAGAGAAGGAATCAGATAGTACATCAGAATAATCTACAAATAATCATTGAAATTGACTTACTTATTTGATAAGATAAAGTCTAATAATTGTATCTCAATCTTCTAATGACACTTGCAGTCGGTTGCATCTGTATTAGAATATTAGAAATTTGATCTTAAAGTTTAATGGTCATCCATGTTGGAAGTGATGCAATTGTTGCAACAATTTCCACCGGATGAATATACTTCATGATTTTCAGTGGGAGCCCTTTAGTCTGAGAGAATGTCTCTATGACCTAGATATTAGAATACACTCATTGTTTATTTCTAAATGTTGGGAATAAACATGAAATCTGGAATAGACCTATCATAAAGAGTTATGATGGAGATATTTCATATAGTAATCTAACATCTAGTGGACTCCACTAAATTAGAAAATTAATGAATGGTTCATTAAGATTTCTAATACTAAAAATTAAACATTTAAAGATCAATAGGAGGATAAAGATCATTTGACAATGGCTTGGCATCATGTTTTGGACATATGTCTATTGATGAGATCAGTGGACAAGTAAGAGATGAAACTTTAGAATGTCTAAAATTTCAAAACTTACATACTTATGAATATTGTATTCAAAAGTAAATATGTCCAATACACCTTTCTTTTGGAAAGGTGTAAGATGTTAAGGTATTCAAGATCTCATACATATTGATGTATGTGAATCACCTATATCAGAATAAACATTATGGATATGAGATATTTATTAATGATTATTTGTGATATGAGATTTCTTCTCTCCACTTAGAGAACTTTGAAATATTCAAAGATTTCACAATTTTGATTTAGAACTAAGTTTGAAGGAAGATGAAATGAATTTGATCTAACCAAGGTAGCTTGTACCTATTAGATGAATTCTAGGAATACCTTATGGAGATGTGAATATCATTCCTATCTCAATCCTCATAATAAACCTTAACTCAACGGAGTTGTAGGGAGATACAATTGATCATGTGTGACATGATTTGATCAATGATTAATCTTAGCATAATTATCTCTTACTTTCCAGGTATATATATGTGGTAGAGACTACATTATATATCCTTAATAAGGTTCCATGTAATTAAGCTGGAATCTGGCACTAGAGAGTGCTACTTCATTAGGAAAATAAAGGATGGTATTGGATACCTACTTTATGACCTTAGGATTCTTAAAGGATCTCATCTCTGAGAATGTGATTATTAGACGATGACTCTCTTGAGAATCAATATGAAAATGAAGTGAAGGAACTCATTTAATCTTGAGATGATAATGAGGCTCCTGGAATCGGAAACTAAAAAGACAATTAAAATGAAACACTAATACCTCTTCATATAAGTTTGAAGATGGATTCCATGTGTCAATTGAATCTGAAAATGATCTAACTTCATATGATGAAGCTTCTAAAGATCATGACATGGAAAGATGGATGATAGAAATAAAAGTCTAATGTAGACTTCATATACACGTGTTGTATATGGACCCTCGATGATCCACCTATTTGGATGAGACCCATTAAGGTGTAAACGGATCTTCAAGAGAAAGAGGGAACCTGATGAGAAGGTAGAGACCTTCAAAGCACGGTTCGTAGCCATGAGCTACACACCGAAGAGCAGACATCGCTTGCGATGAGACTTGCTCTCCAGTGACCTTGCTTTAACCCATCAGAATATTGCTAACTATAGCTACACAACTTGACTATGACATCTTCATGATGTGAGTCAAGATTGCATTCCTCTATGAATACCTCTCTGAGGATATTCATATGAAGTAGCCCCAGGGCTTCATGGTTGAGGAAAGCAAGGTGTGCAAGCTAAAGAACTCCATCTTTGGACTCAAATAAGCTTCCTGTAGTTTGAACATAAGATTTGATGAAATTATAAATGTTACGATTTCAGATAAAATCTTGATGAACCATGTGAAGCTTAGTGGGAGTGCCATTGTGTTCATCGTGCTAAATGTAGATGTTATTCTAATCATTTAGAATGATATAAGAATAATAATAAGTGTTTTATAATTTGGTTGTTCCATACCTTGAGATACGATCTCAAGGATACCTCTTAGATCTTAATTCCGAAGTCGTTCAGAAGCAAAGA
Organism: Ottelia alismoides; assembly: GCA_037367405.1. Classification (NCBI taxonomy): domain Eukaryota; kingdom Viridiplantae; phylum Streptophyta; class Magnoliopsida; order Alismatales; family Hydrocharitaceae; genus Ottelia; species Ottelia alismoides. The sequence continues at coordinate 631,112 of JAZKJV010002049.1, read as the reverse complement.
GAAGATGGTATTGGGACTGTTGCATTAGTAGTACAACTTGGACTTATTCCATTTTTCTGGAAAATTCCAAGAAAATCTTCCTTCCCTTAAGATGTGGTAGTGACCTGTCTAAAGGGATATCACCTCAAAGAGTTGAGGAAGTGAATGCTAGAACTGCTTGCACTTGTGCATCAATTACGAGAAGCTGACATGTATGCTAGATGTGTACAAAAGCCATATGTCTGCCATGCAGTGGGAGTAGTAAACTGTTACTAATCCTACTCTAGAAATAAAAACACTTGGTTGCAATAATAACAATATCTTCAAAGATGATGAAACTTAGAGATAGTGATCTCAAAGTCTTATCTTCAAAAGTTTAAGATCTTGTAGATAGTGATCTATAAGGGTCTTAACTATAGATACCTTAGGAGTTAAAGATCTCCAGGAATGAAGGTATTCTAAAAAGGATTATGGGAATACTGGTTATGATAGTTAATAAGATGTAGTGTTAAGGACACTATAACCGACAAAATTGAGTATTGGTTGCATAAGATGCAACATTCGCATTGGATGCGAGCACTGTTACTAGGAGATATGCAAGTGCCGTAAAAGGACGTGGCGTAGTCTCTTGGGAACAGAGTGACTGATCAGCTTACCTAGCTATTTTCTAAATGGCCTATGATTGTCACATGAGTGTGGGTTTAAATGATTAGCCCATTAATGACTCTTTGGGCTAGTGGGAGATTGTTGGACATGCGAGCCCACGACGAGCTATTATGCAATAAATGTTTTTGCAATTCACTCCTTAATCTGAAATAAAGAGTACATAATTTGCATAATAGGTCCCTTAGTACAATTAGGGTTATGTACCATGACCATCTTAATGATCATACAGCTGTTGATTCAATTATTGAATCATAGAGGCTGGTGCTTAGATGAATATCTAATGAGTTAGATTGAGGACTCATCAAGCATCGTCAAATGATTATTAAGATATGATCTCCAGCCTGAGTAGGAGATGGCAATCCTTTCTCAATTAGGCTGATATCTGACCGACTTCTTGATGCAGGTCCTCTGCATAGGAATAGAGATTCGGAGGTGTCAGATTAGTTAGGTCAAAGAGTTGACTTAACGAGATCGAGATAACCAAAGTCCTATATCATATGTTGTCATGATATAGGAACACATCCTCTGACCGGAGACAGATGTGTTACTGTATGTCTGAGTATGTACGTTTGGCAGACCAATAGGTTGATGACCTAATCAAGGTCTATACACCGACGCGCTGGTGTGCATATAAGGGCATATGAGTAATACGATCTCTCAAAGGGATCATACAGGTTCACTACTGAACCGGAAGACATGAGCTCACTCATGAGATATTGGGAAGAATAAAATTCCGTGCGCATGGTCGTCTCTCTTTGGAAGCTTGACTGAATTTGTAGGTTTGATATATACTTTTGGAAAGTATATGATCAAGACCTAGGTATGATATATGCTTTTGGAAAGTATATGATCGATACCAACACCCAATGATCAAAATGAGAAACTTACTGAAAAAAACCCTGAAGTAGATAGTATAAAGTTGATCTAATACTTCGGGTTTATTATGAGTCTTCCACTATGCAAGATGTACATGCATTGAGAATACCTGAGGGTGATGTGATCATAAACGATTGTATAACCATAACGCTTCCATTCCTAGGGAGTGATGAAACGTGTCTGGATTTTAGTGACTCCTCTCAGTAAAGAAGTAATCTGATCTTGATCCAAATGTTGGGCATTGATCTGAATGTGATTCAGATGCAATGAGAAGATTAGATTTGCGGTCTTGATTTAATCAAGCATCTATGGGAGGCCCAAGATCTGGATTTGAGATGTAATCTCTATATCCAAGTCACTATACGTGGAATAATACAATCGCCCTGTCCTTGTCTCCAAGTATTCGCGGAGAAAGTGCATTATCCTTGAAAGAGTTCATGGATAATTCTATTGTTGATACATGTATCCGGGCACTGAGAAAATGGATAATTAAATGTGATTTAATTATCATGAATAATATGAATTTGATTCATATTATAAGGAGAGTTATCTTAGATAATTAAATGTGATTTGATTATCAAAGATGTGAATAATGTGAATGTGATTCATATTATTTGGACACATGAGAATAAGTTATCCAATATAATTAAATGTGATTTAATTATTATGAACAAGAATAATGCGGATAGTAATATCCAATTATTCATAATATATCATAAATGTGATTTATAATGTATTAGAGAGAGCTAATTATAATTTATATTTGTTGATTAATTATTAATGTGTATTGGATACACATTGTCTAATTAATTAAAAATGTAAACAATATTTTGTTTTGGGTTGTGAATATGATTCACAATTTTTCAATGGCAAGATTGCAATATTCTCAAATATAATTGTGAATTATTTTTGATGAATAAATCCCAACAAAAGTTGTCCGAAATAAATAGAGGAGAAAAACAAGGAAGCATGCAATCTCATGGAAATCCATGAGATTGCCCCACATGGAATGTGGTGGGCGGCACCCATGTCCTATTTGGAATGGGTGGCCGTCCACCTTGATTATACATGGGAGATTTGATCTCCATGTATATTCTCTCCTTATTTTGTTGATGTAATTTAGGATTGATTTATATTTGATTTTGTCAAATATATTTTAATCTAAATTAGATCATAATTTGCTGGCTTTACCAACAACAATCTTGACCATTGGATTGACGTAAATCAATCTCATCCATTGATTTTATATGTCCCATGGATTGAGATCCATGGATCCCAAAACCCTATAAATAGAGAGGCATACCATGCTCTCTCTTTACACACAATGCTTGAGAAGCATCTCTCTCTCTCTCTCTCTCTCTACACGCCATCTCTCTCCCTCTCATGGGCGTCCACCATGGATGCCCTAGAGAGGTTCTCCATCGCCGCAATGTCATCGTTATGCTGCCCGATCGTTTGCTCGTGGATCTCCGTCTCCTTCGGTGCGCCTCGCTCCTGAAGAAGACGTTGGATCTCGTATGTCGAGATCAGGAGATCCGCCGCTTGGATCATCAACATGGATTGCGAGAAGTACGCGGTTCATCCCCGCGCTCGCGAGCGTCTCCCCCGTCGAATCGGACTTGAGACAGGAGGTCTCTTCGTCTAGAGACTCGATCGCAACCATGCTTCAAGAGGTATTCCTATTACTTGTTTGTGGTTTAGACGAAACGATCCGAGAAGTGTTCTTGGATCATGTGGTTTCGTCGTATGAAAATTTTTTAAATTCCGCTACATTGAGCAACTAGTGCGACTAGTCGCTCCTCGTCGTATTCGATATGACCCTCACGCTTCCGTGATGCGCTTGAGGATCTAACCATATCCTTCAGGAGATACATTCCTTTTCTTTGAAGGACCAGATTGTATATGGAGAAGATGTATTCCTCAGGAGGAATAACAAAGTGTCCTCAATCTCTGCCATATCTTGGAGACAGGAGGACATCACTCCAGAAAGAGGACCGTTGAGAAGATACTACAACGCAGATTTTACTATACGACCTTGTTTAAGGGTACTTACAATTTTGTCAGGTCGTGCCCGGTCTGTCAGAGAATGGTAGGGACCATTGGTCCCAAAGATGCCATGCCTATGCAACCATGATCATTTGCGATGTATTTCATGCATGGGGCATTGACTTTATGGGCCCATTCCCTAATAATAAAGGATTTGAATATATTCTTCTCGCGGTAGATTATTTATCTAGATGGGTGGAGGCTATCGCTACTTGAGCAGCAGATAACAAGACTGTATGCAAGTTTTTGAAAGATCATATTATTTTGAAGTTTGGGATCCCTAAGGTATTAATATCTGATGGGGGTAGCCACTTTGTCAACCATGAGGTGAAGATGTTGATTAAGGAATATGACATCAAGCACCCTGTTGCTAGTCCTTACCATCCACAATCCAATGGCATGGCTGAGGTGTCAAACATGGAGGTCAAAGGAATTTTACAGAAGCTGGTTGGCCCTGACAGGAAGGACTGGTCCCAACTCCTGGACTAGGTTCTATGGGCTTACCGGACAACTTACAAGACCCCATTAGGAACCTCCCCGTTTCGAATGGTATATGAAAAACCGTGTCATTTGCCCGCAAAATTCATGCATAAATCAGAAAGGGCAATCAAAAAGATCAAATGGAACTATCATCAAGGAAAGAAGACATAGATATGGATTTGAATGAACTATCCAAAATCCAAAATCATGCCTACGAAAACAACACCATTTACAAGGACAAAGTGAAAAAATGGCATAACAAGAACATCCAAACAAAGACCTTTGTACCGGGGCAGAAAGTACAGTTATTTAATGCAAGATTGAAAATTTTCCAAGGTAAATTGAAATCCAAATGGACAGGACCCTTCATCGTGAGAGAGGTGCACAATAACAGAAGTGTTGAGATCTCAGAGACCATATATAGCACACAAATCTATAGTCAAGGGTTAGCTGCTTAAACATTTTGTCAAATAAAGTGAGCAGTTTGTGCACGTAGAGAAGATCTCCTTCACTCAGGTCGCTATACTAGACTAAAGACTCAAACAACCCAGATAAACTACCTCTTCGATGACAATTCCATCACTCTTATGTATATCCATCAACCTGTCCATCTAACCGGTCCCCCACCTGTGATTATTTCCTATACGCAGGCTGACCTGAGCCTAAGAATAGGGGGACCGATACTATTGTTGTTACATCGCTTCTTTCTTTCTCACTCATCTATACTTAGTACGAGCTATGTCTCCATTTCACATTGTGCCATGAGAACATAACACTAGCTAAGTATAGGGGGGGTGTTTGTATATATTCTACATACTTTATCCATAGCTCATACTTTAATTGTTTTCATCTAAAATCAGGAATGGGTACAAGATATGTATGTATTACTAAATTCTTTCTGTAAATAATACATGTTTTTTCAAAAAAAATTTAAAACCTTTTTGCATAATTTTTTTTAAAATTTTCACTCATGGTCTTGCATTTCATTAAGCATCTCATGCATCAATACATTCCTTGGTTAGTTTATTCCTGACACATTCACTATCACTCAAGGTGTGAGAATTTGAAGACACTGGATTTCTGAGATCTTGAGAGATTGAGTCAGCCGGCCTTAGTCATTAGGGTTTTGAAACTTAATAATCCACACTTCCCTAGTTTGAAGATTTGAGCGCTATATTGCACTCTTCATCTGTACCCTTTAAAGTATATGACTATCACATCACTTTCACAACTACATGATTGATGAGTGAGTTGAGTTATCACTTGAGGAACATGGATGAGAGATTTGAGTCTAGACCCAATCTAATGATGCTCGAGGATGGGATAAGGTTAATGAAGTCTTCAAGAAACTTGAGTGTCAACAAAACCCCAGCCAGTATGTGAACAAGTTCACATGCTATCGTTTGATATTGACCTATGTGTTAGGGTGTGATGAAACATAATTAAATTATTGATCAATGTGCACCAACTCTAAGCAGTAGAGCTAGCCAAAAAGAAAAGAAAAGAAAGAAATATTCAAAGAAAAGACCAATAATTACAAAGTTAAATTCTATGAGCTTCCACCAAAGGCGAGCACTCCCAACCATTTTCAAAGTGTCCACTTGGATCAAATGCTATTAGGACCAAGGAATCAGGCTAGCACCATAAAAGTGCTTTGCATCGTATAGCGATACAAGTCTGGGTGTCGAAGGTATCTTAGGTACTTAAAAGAGACACACCCCAGTGCATTTCCATAAAAACAAGTGCAGAAAACTCCGAATTCTCTTGACGGACTCAATGATCAACAAAAAAATACATGTGTTGAGTAATAAGGCACTCAAGTGGCCACTTGTTCCAGTGTGAGGGAGAGAAAATTATACGCAATCCCATGCCCTCCATCATCTGATCGTTCATCTACAGTTTCAAGCCTGACAAACTAATGAGATGGTGGATTGAATGCAAGAACCAACTTATTCGCTAGTGTTGAGGATTAGGTCTAGAGGAGAGTCTCCTTGACTGGGACCTTGGGTGACATCTTGACTCTTCTCTCAGGATTGTAGTACACTAAAAGTCATTATATTTTATGTACAGAGAGTCTGATAAATAGAGAAGTTGGATTCCTTTTGATTAAGGCAAGGCTGAGCTCAGAATTTTAAGATCACTCAAATTAAGGGTCTTCAATGAATTGAGACTTAAAAATTCACATGCACAGTTAGGGATTTGTCCAACTAAGCCATTCATTCATTGATGCTCGAGGACGAGCATGGTTTAAGTGTAGGGATATAATGGATCTCATATTCATCATGCTAAAATTGGTCAATTAGGCTATGTTCCCCAAAATCCATATGCATTTAATAATTAATATAGCATCATTAGCATTCATACATGTGTAAATAATATTCGCATTTCATCATGCATAATTGCATATAATAAGGGAACTAAAAATCCAAGTGTAAATTGTCCTAAAAATCTACTAACTTCCTTTATTTTTAGTTAATTCATTCTAACTCAGATTGACCCTAAACCACCTCCATTGTATAGATATTACTAACAAGAATAAATAAAAATACAAAAAATTGCTAACTCAAATAAGTGACAAATTAACCTAAAACCTAATTTCACATCCGACGGACTAAAACATGCATACCTTCCTCATATAATGTCTAATTTTAGTCTACTCACTTTTAAAGTACTCCATTTTCAAATACCTTCAAAACAAGCCAATTTTATAAAATTCGGAGCTCATATGTGAATGTTGGGTTTTGGGCCTCTTTTGCGCATTTTATCTTTTTTGCTATTTTTGACCTGTGTTTTTATGTACTTAATTAACCCTTCTAATTTTATTTCTTTTTCATTTGTATTCTTTGATGAAAGTTTTATTAAGGGGCATACAAATTCAAATCTAGATTGAGACTGAAATCAAAGAAACGGACTGAGTCTGAGTGTCCTCTATGAGTCTGTACAAAAATTTCGTATTTCATATTCTATTTTATTTCCATATTTTCTTATTTAATAAATCCAAAAAAATATATTAATGTGTAATTAATTGTCTTGTATTTTATTGTAATTTTTACAATTTTTATCCTCTTTCAAAACCACCAAAAAATTACAAAACCCCCATAAAGTCGGTTTTCTGTACACATGGAGACCTATGAAAATACCACTTTTTACATATGACCTCTTTTGCTTCCGGTTTCTTCATGGAAGTTGTAGATCTCGTCGAGATGAACAATTTTTGTGAAGGAAATTTTTTGATATGTGATTTCTTTCCATTACTTTTCTATTTTTCATTCTCTTTTTAATTTGAAATGTTTTTTTGGGGTGACACGTTGCAGCTCCTAAGCATGCCACGTGGCACCCCATATCTCTCTCTTGCCACTGCCCCCCCAGTAACGTGCTTGGCACGTGACTCGCCCTTGTCTCTCTTTTCTCTCCTCCCCGGGTCATGTGCCTGGCACACAACCTCTTCTCCTTCCTCCAACCGTTGCGCTGCTTATAATGCTCAACCACCCCCGGCACCGTTTCCCCTCCGCCATACGTGCAACGCCATAGCCACATTTCCTCCCCTTCTCCGGCCATTACGACCACTTGCGTGTAACATCTCTCCTTCCCGTACCCCCTATAAAGGCTCGCCGACATCCCTCATCCTCACGATCTACCATTTCTACATTTGCACTCTCCTGCTCCAAACCTATGGGAGGTGACTTCCAAGGAACTTTGTCGAGCATTGACGAGCCCTAGGATCGGCATGATCCAAGGATCTCCTAGCTCCTTGTTGCGGCAGAGTTAGAAACTACTGTAGAGCTCAGATCCCCTATTGCTGGGACCTTCGAGAGACGACCACCAGGAGCCTTTTCTCCCCATCAGGAGACCACCAGGTATTCCCTTTCTCTTCTTCCGCTCCCTCTTCTTCTTTTCATCTTCCACCTCCATTCCTATGCCTCGCCGACCGCCAACCACCCACCTCACTCCATCCAATACCTTTGCCTCTGCTCTCGCTAAGACTGGAGCTTAGCTCCGTGCCCTCACCACTGCAAGGAGCACCACACCCATTTCTCCCTTCGATTTCGCTAACCCTACAGGTGCTCGGCCCACTCGCCTTTCTTCCATGCCTCGTAGTGCCACTCCGCCCCTCATCGTTGGCCCATTATCCACAACACACAACTGCCCTCGACCAGCCTCAGGCACCACCTTGCGTCCTCGGCCGTGTGCCACTGCCACGACTGCCACCTCGCATTGCTCGCCCTCTGCCTACGGCCCTCGACCTCTAGATGTCGTTGGATCAAGGGCTAGTCCTTGATCCTACGGCTCCCTTGCAATCCGCGTAGCCTTCCCGAGCCTCAATCCCAGCCACAAGGTCGGGTTGACCAAACCACAGCTAAGCCTCCACCAGCCGCCACTTGGGCTCGGGTCACCAAGCCTTTGCCAGAGCACCTGAGCCTCCGACTCTGGTCGACCGAGCCTCCTTCACGCACCCTCCATCTTCCACGTAGGCTCGGGTCACCGAGCCTCTACCTCAGGTCAACCGAGCCTCAGCCCCACCACCCAAGCCTCCTTCGACCTATGTAAGGCACGTATTGGTAGGGCAAATTGCACCGACACGTTTGGAAGTCCCAGAAATTGTAATCCAGTACCCATCAGCCAAAGCACGTGCTCGGCACATGCTACATGGTAATTTTACAGTAAGACCCCTATATTTCCAATAAATAGCAGAGACGTCCTCCGTCAGCTCAGACACATGCCCAACACATGAGGTGGGGGAAAATTACATTAGCCCCCCCCCAAAGCACCAACAAATTACAGAGACCCCCTGCTGATGTCATCAACACGTGCGTGGCAAGTGATGTGTGGAAAAATTACAGCAAGGCCCAGATTGTAAGTCCTCCAAGGACCTCTTTGAGGTAAAATAATTATTTTTTTATACTTTAGTCCCTGCTACTTCATTTTTCACATCTTTTGCATCTGTACTCCAATTTTTACACATAATATATAGTCTTGAAGCTATTTCTATGCTCTATCTTATTATATAACTTATGGATAGATCTGAGGCTCTTTTATGATGACTATTATTTGGGGATCTTTGATGATTCATGCAGGGTACTTTTTGACATATTTGTGCTATTATTTACTGAGAAGATCCTTGGTTGTATTTATAGGGATTCAGGAGAGAGGACCCGAAATTATTTGATCCCCTTATACTATTCTGGATATCTTTGAGGATTTAACTTTTGCAGGGGGATTAACTAAGATTTATTCCTTTAATATTATTGTCGACTATTTGAGGAAGTAAATCACTGAAATTCAGAGGCCAGATATTCAACTTCGAAATTATTATGAGTATTAATTGATTTATTGACCTGAAGCATTGAATTCAATTTGAATATCTCTTGAGTTCAATCCTTGTTGATTTGTGATTAATTTTGAGGAATTATTGATCATATTATTCAAGGATTTAATTCCCGTAAAATCACAAATCCAGAGCTCCATCATCTGCTCTGTTTATTTTTCTTTGCATTGCATCAATCATCATATTTTTTATTTATTTTCTGACATAGAGAATAACCTAGCATTTTAATTAATTATTTAATTAAATTTAAAACCACACAACTAAAATTCACCGTTCCCTATGTTTACCTTGGTAGACTTGCCAAGAAAAATTCTCCATAACATTAAAAGATTGTGGTGTTTCATCGACCAAATTTCGTCTCATATATTACAATTCTTGATTATTAAAGAGGCAAAATCTGCGTTCATCAATAGAGTATCGTTGAGACAACTACTCATGAATCCCTAATTCAAACAAGTAGCCATAACATATGAATAATTAATGAATTACAAAAATGTGAAGTGTAATTTATTTTACTCTACAAACAAAGGTGTATAATGTATAAGAATGTAGAGGCCGAACCACTAAGAGAAAACCTAGTAGCCTAATGATTATTTCTAATCAAAATGAATTATGTACACATGTGTCCTTTTTAATCTTTTTGTGTGGGTTTTTGGTTTTTAAATTTTTACTTGATTTTTTTGTTTTTCATATTTTTTTTAATTTTTATTATTTTTACTTTTTTTAATTTAAATAATATATAATATTATATATATAAGGCTATATGACTATATATATGATATAAGGTTTATATAGAATATATATAAGAAATATATAGAAATCAGAAAAATATTAAGAAATATAACCCTTTTATATATTTTACATATATTAGTTTTAAAATTTTTATAAGGCATTATAACTAATAATAATATAAACTATATATAGGTATATGATACAATATAGGGTATTATAATTATAAATATAACTAAAGATAATCAAAATTTGCTAAATAAAGTGTTTTTGGGTTTTTCATATTTTTCTACTGCCTTTATGATTTTTTTTGATATTTTTACTAATTTTTAGGTATTTTGAAAGTATAAAATAATCAAAATTAGTGACTCAATAAATAGTCCGGAATGTTTTGAGATCTAAAAATAGTAAATAAAGTAAAAATTATCAAAATAATTTTAATAAATAATATATAATAAAGAGAAAATTAAGAGAAAAATATTTTTGGATTTTTAAAAAGATTTTTATAATGATTTTGGAGCTTCTTAATTTTTTTTATCATTTTTTCTGTTTTTAGGGTTTTTTTGGTCTGAAGATATAAAATACTATAATAGATAAAAAATATATATTTTTTGAATTTTCAAAAATGTTTTATAAATTTTAGGTATTTTCTAAGTTAGACAGGGACAAAATGTTCTCTTTTTGATTTTTAATAAATAAGAAATGATCATAAATTGAAAAACAAAATATTTAGTATGAAAGAGCATGCATTCATGTACATTATTCTATTTTTGCATAATATTTGGAGTACGAATGATATTTATAAAATATAAATAAACATGTAAGAAAATGAACACTAGGAGGGACCATTTTGCAAATATAAATATGTTTATATGCTTTCTAGAACCCTAAAATAAAATCCAGGGAAAAGTATGCAATTGATCCACGAATATTTAAACTAAATACACTTAACAGGGGCATAAATGAAATATACAAAAAGTTCTGGTCCTTTTTACAAATTATCCACAAAACTGATACTGAATATACACTTTATTGGACTTATTACAAATACAAAAATCCATAAGGGTACGGTTGCAAAATACCCACCTCATGTGCGGAGACCACATGAGGTTAGTTGGCAGGGACACAAATGCATATACATGAAAAGACAAAGAGCTCCATGTAAAATTACCGCAATTATTTACACTTCAGACTGAAATTTTAATATTAAATAAAAACATACAAAAATACGAGGGGTATCTGTGATATATACCCAATATGTACGCACCAACAGACGGACGGATCTGGCCACTTAATCTGATCGTGTGGTCCAGACACTACCATACCCCTTCAATGATGGTCACTCCAGATTAGATTTGGCTTCGAATCTGATGAAGTAGAGGGACCAAGATCTAACGACTGCTGTAAAAGCTGGGACGAAGGCCCCATGGGATGGCTCAAAGGTGCCCTGGAAGAACGGGGAAGAAACCCACTACTTCTGAGCTTTGGATCGACGATGCAGACGCCTCCAGTCTCTTCACTAACTGCCCTAAAGCTCTGATCTTGGGCTCGATGTTCCGCAGCAACTCGATGCCTCAAAGGGCTCTAGAGCTCATCGGTGGGGCTCTGGAGTGCTTAGGTGCCTGGGCGTGATCAAAAGCTTCGAAGATCCTTCAGACATGGCATTTTAGACCTGCAAGTTAGATAGGAAGCTTCACGAGGTATGATGGATTAGGTCTGACCTTTATTGGCGACAGTCAAGGGTAAAAATGGCATGAGGGTAGAGAGGTCTGATGATGCGATGGAGGAATGACCTCGATTTCTAGATCGAAGATCGATTTGGGGGACTGATGGATCGAGTAAATGGAGAAGCGAAGGGGCTAAGTGATGAGATGAATATATGGGTCGGAGCAGAGTATACACGACGGGACAGAGGTAGCCAGAGCTCTAGAGCTCCGGCGAAGATAATTAACCTAATCTAAGCTAAATTAACAACTAAAATTGAAACTAAAATGCAGAAGTGAAATGCATGAGCTAAATTTACCAAGAAATGGAAGATGCACAGATCGAACTTGGCTTGCACGCCAAGGAGCAGGATGGGCCAGAGCTCCGTCGCGGGTCACCTCTTCTCCTCCTCTCATTGCTCCAACACCACATGGGATCACATGCTGTCACAAAGTGTCTCTCTTGACCGAGGGTAGGGGGTTCAGTGGAAGAAAAGGGACCAAAGAATCAAATAATAGGAATGAGGTTTTATTTATATGCACTATTTAGTGCCGACTTTGATCGAGGTTATTTCGTGGCTCGATGGAGATCAATGGGATCTAATGATGGTGCATAAAGGATGATCGTAATAGGAAGAGGATCGAAGAAGAGCTCGAGGGGATTTGGTGATCAGGGAGGCCTGGAAAAATCGAGGAAGTTGGATGCTTGAGGCTCTGACAGAAGTCAGAGGAGGGTAGTACAGTTGACCTAGGTCAATAAAAGAGTGAATTTGGTTGGTCCACATGGACCAACCAGAAAAATGCAAGATAAAAATGCCTTGTAAAATGAATATTAATTATTAAATGAATTAGTTATTTTAGGTTATAAAATAAAAATGTTTACTATTTTCTATAGTATCTTATTCCCATATTTATTTATTTTATGAGGTCATTTATTACAAGTAATTATTTACATATATAGTTATAGGTATATTTACTTATATTATGCGTATTTCATTTTTATTTCGTATTTTATATTTTATTGTTTTATACATTTAATTTATATATTTATAACTTATTTAGATTTACACAAATATATTTTTATTATATTTTTCTGAGTTCATCTATACAATTAATTAAATATAGTTATAAATTATATTGGTATAACTATAGGTAATTTATCTATATATTTTATACACTTATTTATTTTAGTTTATTTTTAATGGTTTTCTTTTATTCTATTTATGCATATATAATATAAATAATATTACAAAATTATAAAAATATAAAATAATGAAAATGTAAAGTATAAGTAAAATGAATATTTTATTCATGTAAATTGTATAATGGGTGTCCAAAACCTAACTCTTACATCTTAACTCCTAATTCAGTGAAACCACCTTCATTAAATAAGCAATTAAAAGTTATATACAATTAAAGTGACTTTGATGCATTTTGATTTCATTTGGAGAAGATATGGGTTTGTGATATTTGGGGTTTGGGATTTTATTTTGTGTATACAATTTACACTATATATTATTTTTGTTTGAAATCAATTTTATCTTTTTCTTTGTATTTTTATCTACAACTTTCATGTATAAAGTTTAGTGATTTGATGTATAAATAATAAAGAATAAAATAGGTACCAGAAGTGAATTATTGAAGAATGAATAAATAGGGGTTTTATTGTGTTTTTAACCCTTATCTCCCTCGACCCAATCATCGTGATGCTTTGGTCTCAGGGTTTAGGGTCATAAATAACTTTGCAATTTTATTTATTTATTTAATTTTCTTTTCTTTACTTTATTCTTTTATTTTAGCTTTAAATAATGTATTTTATACAATATTTACACAATAAATAATGAATGTTAATTTAGGAAAAATAATGATACTTACATGCATTTAGCTAGGGAATGTAGGCCAAAATGAAAGAATAAAGGTGATGGAATGGAGATTCATCACCACCTATACTTTCCTTTCCTAGTCCCTAGCAAACACTTATGCCTATAATTGCGGAGAAGAAAATGAAGAAAAGAAAAAGAAAGAATTTGGATTGATTTTAACTCTTACACTTGTCTTCACAAAATCAAAGTTTGGATCTCAATCGGGACTTTGGACATTAAGTTGGGTCAGAACCTTATTCGGAAATCGATTTGAAACACAACAACCTCTGAGAGTCACAAAACTCTGCTCAAGTCTCCTCAATAGAAATTGTGTGTGATATGTAGCTCTCCTTCGCTGAAGCTGTAAAAGTCAGTTTTCTCCAACGTGGTGACCCTAATTCCCTAATCCGAAAACTCTTTCCTCGAGAAGCGGGGTATTTCCTTTTAAGTTCAAGTACAACTAGCTCAAGAAGAGGAGATGGAGAGAAGAATGGACGGTAGCCAGTGTAGCTACTTATCCCAGGATGCTTGACTAGTGCAGACAAGTCATCCAGCCGCAAGCTCACGAATATCAGACTTTGAAGCGCAAGATTGCTTATTGACTGTACAAATATATACATACTCTGACGAGAATTGATTTTTTTTGGAATTTCGCCCGTATTTTCTTTTTGGAGTTTTTGATTTTTCCATATTTTATTTTTTTGAATACTATATACAACATTTTTTGCGTAAGGACTTAATCCTCTTGAGCCAGTAGACTATCCCTCTTTTGAAGCATTATTACGGCCCACAATTTCTATCATAAGAACTCATGGCTACTAGATCGGGTTGGGGGTACAGTGACCACTGACATGTGACTTCTGATGTTTCCATTGGTTTGTGTCTCATGTCGGCAAATCCCCCCCTCTACTACTTCAATGAGTGAGCAAAGTGTAAAGTGCAGGTGCGCAAACTAGGTCGTTATTAACAAGAGTCATGTGTGTGTTCCGAAATATTTTACTTAGGCATTTAAGACAACATTGAACTAAGTCTCATCTTCTAAAAGAATTAAGTCTAGCAGACCTGAAGTGCCTCAATTCCAGTTCCTATAAGGTTCATGCAATTAAGTTGATTAAAGTCCAACCAAGCTCCAATCTTCGGATTTTTCTTTGACTAGTTCGATTGTTAATACCAATTCGAAAAATGCAAATGCTATGTACAATGAAAAAGGAAATATTTTTTGTGATGCAATTTTGTCGTTTTGATCTTTTTGTGTATTTTTGAAGAAGTTTTGCAAATTTTTATGTACTTTTGAAAAGGGATTGCAAACGTTTTTGGGATTTTTTAAAAAACAAAAATGTTTTGGTGAAGAAATATTTGCAGATATTTACACGGGAGTGCTTATTTGGTATTTACAAGAGTTGGGATCTAAGAATTTACACCAGTTGGTTATTCAAAATTTATGTATAAGTTTTAAAGAGTTTTATTTTCTTGAATTGTATATATACAGTTATCTAAATAATTTTAAAACATTTTTGCAAACGTTTTCAAAACTTTATTTTGAAATATAATTTGACAAATATTTTTTACAATCATTTTACAAAATTTGAAAATTATTTTGAAAGATTTTTCAAATTGTATGTTTAGATTTTTCAAACTGTTTTTTGCAACCATTTTCCAAACCATTTGCAAATAGATTTTCAAAACATTTTATTCACATAAAGAAAAGAAATTTTTACAAATAAAATATTTTTACAAGGTTGAGAATATTCTACAAAACATTTTTCCAAACAATTTTCAAAAGATATTTCAAAGAAATTTTCCAACCATTTTTTAAAACATTTTTACCTGATTTATTAATCAACATATACAAGGAATTTTAATTAATTTTATACAAGTGTTTTATTCACAATTAATTAATCGTATTTTGCCATACTTATTGAAAATATGAAAGTACGAGTTATTGTTAAAGTATATACATTGTATATATGACCCCCTATCTTAACTTGAGCTATGTCCTCATAGGTCAGAGAGAAAAGAGAAGACATAACTCGTACAAAGTATAGAGAAGCCTATACTGCAACGACTGAAGAATAAAGAACGAATCAATGAGAAGTCGATCATCCCCCTATACTTAAGATGAAATAGTCCTAAGTATAACAGGCTGTATATACATGCGTGGAGGGTCTTGGGTGGGGATGAACAGATCAAAGACTCATCCTGTCTTCCCCTATACTTAGGGTGAAATATCCCTAATTGTAAACATGAATATCAATAAGAGAGGATATATGTGATGGATTAAATAATTAATAACGGGACTCACTCATCCCCCATATACTTAGGATGAAGCATATCCTAAGTATAGCGGTGATGATTGAGAGTAATGAAATAAAGAATGAGAAGAGAAAGAACATAAACAGAAGAAAATAAAAGAAGAAAAGAAGAAAAGCAGAGAAGAAGAAAACTAAGGAAAGAGTTTTATAGGAGCACTTTCTGAATCTTTTAATGCTACTGTAGTTGTAGCAGATACATCATTGAAGATCACATAGACTGAGTTGGCAATGACCAAGAAAGTTTCATGCTCAAGGTACGCCTTCAGTAACTGATCATTGACGAATAATGGTTGTGCGTCAGATGACAACTCTGATATCAAAATGCTTCCATTGTCACTGATGAATGTCCATTTCGTCATCTTTATTCTATCATTTTGGCCTTAAAAACCCTAGTAAATGCGTGTAAATACCCTTTATTTAGGCATTTTATCATTCATGCATCATTGTGTAAATATTGTATAAAATACAGGTTTTAAAGCTAAAATATAGAATAAAGAAAAGAAAAGAAAAAGAATAAAATATTGAAAATATTTTATGACCCGAAACCCCGAGACCTATGCATCTCGATGACTAGGTCGACAAGGAATAAAGTAGGGGGAGAAAAGGGCCAAAATACCAATAAATTTCCTATTTACTTTTATTCATTTTAATTTATTTTTGGGACCTATTTTTAGTTCCACTTTTTATACTTCAAATAAAGAAACTTTATACATGAAAGTTGTAGATAATTAAATATAAAAAAATACAAAATCGATTTCATACAAAAATAATGTACAAATAAAAAGTTATGATCTAAATAAGTTTCCATAACCCCAACTTCCCAAACCCATATCTCTCAAATAAAAAACTTGAAATGTATCAAAATCACTTTAATTATATATAATTTTTAATAAGCTATTTAATGAAGGTGGTTTCATATTTTTTAGGGTTACTGTTTGAAAGTTGAGTTTTGGACCCTTATTTTATACTTATACGGATTAAAATATTCATTTTATTTATTATTCATTATTTTTATAATTTTATATTTTTATAATTTTATAAATATTATTAATAATATATGTACATATTAAAATAGGATTAAAACACAAAATAAAATACTTGTATACAATATATAGGTATAATACCTATAAATATACCTATATAGACTATACATCTATTTAGTTAAATGTATATAATAGATCAGAAAAATAAAATAAAAATATATTTAAGTTTATAAAATTAATTTATAAATATATAAAATAATAAACAAAATTAACAAAATTAAATATACAAAATAAAAATAAAACATTAAAATATATAGATAAATGTACCTATATAGCCCTTAAAGGGAGCTTGTAATTTTAAACCTCTAAAAAATAAATAAAAATCATAATAAAATAACTCAGAAAATAAGAAATATTTTTTATTTAATAACCTAAAATTAATAAAATCGTTTATTATTTGAAAATGAATTTAAGAATATTTTTTCCAGGCTTTTTCCTGGTTGGTCCACGTAGACCAACCAGGAGGGTCGGAGAGTTGACTTGCGGTCAACTCTCCGACCCACTACCTTTGTGTCTGACAACCTGCATTTTTCACCTCGTTTCGATGATTTTTTGGGGCACGAACCTTTCACCATTTCACGTTGGGCTCTTGATGACTTTTCTTCCTCGATATGTGGTGATTCACGCCCAAGCTTCACATCAGGCTTTGGATCGCTGCATCGAGCTGTCGCCTTCGATCTTTGAGCCCTACCACATCGTTTGTACAAAACCACACCTCCTCTTCCATTGCGAACTTGAACCCCTTTGACCCCAGCTTTGGATTCCTTGGGAGGTGCTCAGGACCAGAGGCGTGACATGCCTCCTCTAGCAAGCCTAGGCGAGGTCGGGCGAAGGCCGAGGCAGCTCCAAACCCCTATCTCCGGCCAATGGCTGTGAGGTCTCTATCTCAGGCATACATGCATTCGAGGTACGTTTTCTTTATCTTTTTTTTTTCGCATTTTGTAGCTCACCATAGTCTTAGAATGTTATCCCCACCTGCCATCCATTGGAACTGCCTTCTGACCTGTTTTGCCCCTCCTCTCTTATGCTCCGTACTGGTGGTGGTGACAACTCCACCTCTAGCCGAGTTGGGCGGCATTAGACATGTCGGTGGCACGCTTCCACCATCTCCGGCCAAGGTTGTCCGTGAGGTCTCATCTCTAGTGTTCAGCCATCGAGGATTGCTTTCCCTTTATTTTTCTTGTATTTTTAGATTCACCTTAGTCGTAGGATTAGATCCTCATCCCCTGTTTCGTGTTCCACCCGTTCGATCGACATATGCCACCCCTTGCCAGAGCTTGCTCCGGTGAGCTCCTCTTTCAACACTTCAACCTTCTTTTGCCATCTGGACGGTCATAACAATTTTCCCGTGACCCCCTAACTTCTCTTGTAGGTATCTGGAGGTGATTCTGGACGTCGTCGGAGTGATCTGGAGTTCCTCTGTGACCTCAACACTGTGGGAGAACTCCGGTTAGTGCCGACTTATTTTGACACCACCAGGACCGAGAAGACCCCCCCAGGAGTCCAACCGGCCATTTTGGAACTTCCTAGGTCGTCGGAGGAGACCACATCACCGAGGCAAAACTCATTGGGGGCCTATTCTTTGTGATTCATTCAAGCCCCTCCGCAGCCGTTGATCTGGCCGCATTCTTTCGGACGAGCAGCTGCCACTGGATCTTGCCGTGCCGCAACTGTCTGATCTTCAGCCGGGATCTAATCATGGCCGTCCTCGCCGAACCGTCATCGACCGCCCGGATCGCGACACGTGTCAAGTCACTCGCATCAGCCGTCCGATCTGTTAAGGCACTGGGTATTATGCGTATGCACCCTCACCATTTTTGTATTTAATATTCCATCTTAAATCTTTCATCTACCTTTTAAAAACTTTTGTAATATTTATAACTAGGCCCAACAACTTTCCATTATTGCATTTTCATCCTTGGCCACGTCACCTCACGTGCCTAGCGCACATGAGGTGTAGCCATTTTGAGACCAAGTCCGTGGGCATTTTTGTATTACTATTTAGCCCTCAAACTTTTTTATGCAGTTATAATATTTTGTAGTTTTTGTAAATCAGCCCCTGTAGTGTTGTTAATGGCATGCTGATCCTCGCAAGGTGCGCGTGCTCAGGCACGCGAGTTCTGGGTTTTTGCAGGAAAGCCCTCCCGGGTTTTGATATTTGTATTTAGTCCAGAAAGTTAATTATTTAGTTATATTTTTTTTGGGAAAATTGGACTTAGGTCTTTGGACTTTCATATATTTCCAAAAATACCCCTGCTAGGGTTTCATTTTGTCTTTGTTCCTAATATTTATTTCATGCATCTATGAAATTCTAAAAAATCCCCAAAAAATACCCTAGCTTCTTATTATATCACATTTCCACACCATATTTTTATTTCACATTTTTGTAGCATTTTAATATTTTTAAAAAATCAATAACATGCTTTTTCATCTCTATTTGCATTAAAAAATCCATAAAAATTATAAAACATTTTTAAAAAATTCCAAAAAATATTTTACATATTTATTTAAGTATTTTACAATTTCTGACCAAAAATCGCTAAAAAGTATAAAATAAAATGCATAAAATTGCAAAACCCCTAAAATCATTATAAAAATATTAAAAATCTTAAAAAATCCTAAAAATCTTTTTTCCATCTTTAATTTTTCTCTATTCTTTATTTCAAAATTAATTTGGAGAATTTTGGTTACTGTTTGATATTTTTTATCTCCAATTTAATTTTAGTTTTACATTTTATTCCTTGTTTTGAGTATTTTGATTTTTAAAAATACCAAAAAAATTAGCAAAAATATAGAAAATCACAAAAACATTAGAAAATTATAAAAAGCATAAAAAAGATTTTATTTCTTGTATTTTTACTAATTTTACATATTTTTATAAATATTATCTCTCTCGTATCTATATTGCATATATATATATATCTTATTTTATATTTTAAAAGAAAAGAAAAAATATATAAAATATAAAAAATACAAAATCAGAAAAATTTAAAATCAGAATATAAAAATATAATATTAAAATTAAAATAAAAAAATATATTTAAAAATTTAAAACCCATAAAAAATAACATAGATAGACAAATTCATCACAGTCATTTTTGTGCATTTATTGCCCCGATCTACCTGCTTGCTTCTTGTGTTCGACCTCTACATTACTTGCACTATACACATCTTTTGTAGAGTTATAATAAATTTTGACTCCACATCTAGCTTTTCATTGATTGATTCTAACTTGTGGGTTAATTGTTTTTTGAATTGGGGTTTCTTGCGGGTCGCCACAACGGATGTATCTCCGCCTTGTGTGAGACGTATTTTAGACCCGTGAAAAATCCCACTTCAACAAATGGCACTGTTGCCGGGGAACAACGTCGCTTAGATTGGGATTATTTGTGCTTGTGATTATTTGCCTATTTTTGCGGCTTTATTTATTTGCTTTTTTATTTGATATAATTGTTTGACTCGTATAATCATCCACTCTTGTTGACTTTGTGCGAGGAACCGTGGATCGAGGGAGGTGCTTCACCCTAGGTGCCTGCGCACCCACGTGAAGGCGGTGTGAGCATCTGACATAGCATCAAAGGAGGCTTGGAGGACTTTGAGAAGATAGTCACATTTTTAGCATTTTATTTTATTGTATTTATTTTTTGTAATTTTAAGTGAGTCAGAGACATTTATTGCAATAACTTAAACAAGACTCTCAGGACTCTACCACACTTCATGAGGTCCAGTGCCAGAGGGATTGTTCCCTTGGGAGCCTCGTCGGTTTTGTCGTGATTTTTATCGCCTTTTTTCCTTTGTTTTCCGGTTTTGTTTTCTTTATTTGTGTAATTGAGCCCTTAGTTTTAGGAGTTGCTTGTTGATAGTATTAGATCCAAACCCTTAATATATTTGCATGTGCCGATAGTGACATTTGGACACAGTCAAATTTTGAAATACGGTTCTTCATGATAATAGCAATTTCTGAACTTAGGGCGATTTCATCGGTTTGCATTTGGATATAGATATGTTTCAATTTTGCTGAGCATCCTTGCATGTAGAGTACTGGAGACAAAGTGAGCATTTATGCTTTAGTATACTTCATCGTTTTGCCGCTTGCATTGCTTTTCCGACTCTCCCTCTGATTTCGCCAACCTAGGTGCTTAAAGGAATTGAATCCCTCAATAGGCACGTGCGTTTATCCTATTAAAAATCCAAAAAAGTGATAACAAATAAAATTGGGACTGCTAACTGATGAATCCACATTTCATCATCTTTATTCTATCATTTTGGCACTAAAAACCCTAGCAAATGCCTGTAAATACCCGTAAATAGAGCATCTTAGCATCCATGCACGTGCATCACAATAGTGTATAAAATGCTGTAATTAAGGCCAAAATTATAGAATAAATAAAAAAAAGAAAAAGAATAAAATATTGTAAATATTTTATGACCCGAAACCCCGAGACCTAAGCATCTTGATGAATAGGTCGACAAGGAATAAAGTAGGGGGAGATAAGGGCCAAAATACAGATAAAATACCTATACATTCTATTCATTCTTTATTCATTTTGGGACCTATTTGTGGTTCCACTTTTTGTGCATCAAATAAAGAAACTTTGTACATGAAAGTTGTAGATAATTTTATAAAGAAAAATACAAAATTGATTTCACAGAAAAATAATACACAGATAAAAAGTTATGGTCCGAATAAAATTCCATAATGCCAACTTCCCAGACCCGTATCTCACAAATAAAAACTCCAAATGCAGCGTACTCACCTTTAATTGTATATAGAAGAAAATAAGCTAATTAATGGTGGTGGTTTCGCATTTGGCGGAGCTTCGGTTTGAAAGTTGACTTTTGGACCCACATTGTACAGTGTACCGAATAAAATATTCAATTTATTATTTATTTATTATTTTTATAATTTTACATTTTTATAATATTGTAAATATTACTTATAATAAATATGTGTATTGAAATCAGAATAAAAATGTAAATAAAACTCAAAATAAAATACTTAAAAATAAAATACATAGATACATTACTTATACACATACCTATACATTATACCTTTATATTTTATATAATATACAAAACATTTCATAAAAATAAAATAAAAATATATTTGTGTAGATAAAAGTATTTTATAATAATAAATAAAAATAATAAAAGTAAAATACACAGAATAAAAATAAAGCAATGAAGTATATAGATAATATACCTATATAAGGGTATAACAGCGACTTTTAAAAATATAACCCATAAAAATAATTAAAAATCATAATAAAATAATTTATAAAATTATAAGCATTTTTCATTTTGTAACCATAATTAAATAAAATCGTTTACTATTTTAAAATGAATTTTTAAATCATTTTTTCAGGCTTTTTCCTGGTTGGTCCACGTGGACCAACCAGGGGGGCTGGAGAGTTGACCCGCGGTCAACTTTCTGACCCCAGCCTGTTACTTGTCAGAAACGAGTTTTCTTGATTTTCGCCCCTTTTTGGGGGCCTCACCTTGCATCTACTCATGATGCATCCTAAACAACTTTTTCTCCTCGAGATGTCCTCTTACTCGCCCATTGAATTGCTCGGGGAATGGATCACTGACGCGCCTCGTGCGCCTCGTTGAAGGTGCCCACTCGGCCATGTTCAAAACTAGCCCCCTTTCATCCCTTCTTCCTTTGAACCGTTTTTGCTTGAGCCACTACCTCCGAGGGCGTGCGATTGGATCCCCTGTGACAGAGGGATGATCCAGCACCTTGTCGAGGTGCTTAGTTAGCTCGACGGCGGCTTCCACCACCACCTCCGACCTCTTGGCCGTTGAGGTTCTTACCTTGGACTCCATAGCCCTTGAGGTTGTTTCCCCCTTGTATTTTTTTTCTTGCATTTTTAACCTTGCAGTAGCTGTAGGTGCACACCCCATATCTAGTTTCTCCTATTACCCATCCAGCCACCTGATCGCTACTTCTCCGGAGCTCTTGGGCTCTGGTGACCACCTTCATCATTTCGCCCCGCCACTTCTTCGCCAATAAAAGCCAAGTCTTGCTGCACATTTCTGTCGTGTTTCTCTTGTTTTTCCAGGGCTTGAAGGAGGCATCTGAGCCTCATCGATCATCAAGATCGCCCCCCCCAGGTTCGCCGGAGCAACGTCGAGTGCCCGAGGCCATTCCACGGTCTTTGGCCACATTTGAACCACCTGGGAGTGGCGGAGAGGCTGCAGGTACCAGCCACGACTGTCGGAGAGGACCTGGCGGCGCTGAGGACCGAGCTCTGGTCGATTCAACCTCGCCAGGCTCAAGTTCTTCACGAGTTCTTTCTGATCAACCCAGCGCCGTCCGATCGTCTCCTGATCTTCCTGACGAGCAGCAGCCGCTGGATCACGAGCGCCAGCGACCGTCCATTGCGCTGAGATATTCTAATCCTGGGCGTTCGCGCGAAGGGGTACGGGCCGTCGCGATCTCGACACGTGTCCAAAGGAGCTCCCGTCTGTCGTCGGATCGGCCCAACTGAGGGTATTTTGCGTTTTCACCTTCAGTGTTTTTGTATTTACAAACGAAACCTATAAACTTTCAGCAGCAGTTTTATAGTTTTGTGTAATTTACAACTCAACCCCGCACTTGCATGCAAATTACATATTGGCCCCCGCCAGCGTGGCTCACGTGCGTATACACGTGAGTGGCGAGTTTTGCACGGGGGCCCCTTGTGGCTTTGTTTATTGCCAAAGACTGCTATAATTTTCTATTCCAGTTCTACACTTTTGGGAAAATTGCTAACAGCCCCTGGACTTTTGAGAAATTGCACTTCAACCCCCGCCAGGCACGCGTGCACGCGCGTGGTACTTGGCGATTTTGCGGGGATAGACTCGTAGCTTGTGCTTTTAACTTTTAGTCCAGAGAATATTTTATGCAGTATATATTTTGTGCGAAAATTGCAGATGAGCCCCCGTAATTTTATTTATTTGCGATTTAGTCCCTGCCAGGCCTGTCAATGATTGGATGCATGTTCTAATTATTTAAACCTTCATTTGGCCTCCAAAAATTCTCAAATTTTGAACTTAAGCTACTGGATACTCGTATTTTGACGGCCTAATTTTAGTTTTTGATTTTATTTCATTTTCTATATTTATTAAAAATCAAAAACAAGCTTTTTCTCTACTGTCTAGCTTAAAATGCCAAAAAAATATTAAAACAATTCCAAAAATTCTAAAAAATTCAACTATGTCTATTTTATCCTCTATTAGTGTCAGTCCAAAAATCATTAAAAAACTCAAAAGAAAAACACTAAAAATTTAAAAACACTCAAAAACTTCAAAAAAATATATAAAATCAAGGAAAACTCTAAAAAATACAAACTCAGGTTCTGTTTGTTCCTTATTTTGTTCCTTTTATTTGAAAAATAGTGTGAACAATTTTGAGTACTGGTTGCTATTTTTAAATCCCATTTTACTCATAGCCAGCATCTAGTTCACTGTTTTGCTTTATTTCAGTCTTTAAAAATACCAAAAACACCTTGAAAAATCCCCAAAAATCACAAAAACAGTAAAAAATCCTAAAAATATCAAAAACATTTTATTTCTGAATTTTTGGTTATTTTTGAACATTTTTATAAATATTTTACCTTGTCTTGTATTACCTTGTCTTTAAATTCCATTATTGAAAAAGAAAAAGAAAAATATAAAATATAAAATTATAAAAATCAGAAAATTAAAAATAAAAATACAAAATTAAAAATTAACATAAAAATAAAAAAAATTAAAAATTAAAAACCCACAAAAATTTATTTGCTTGCTTGCTTAGTGTAGTAGACATATCACACACACACACACTTGAGCACAATTTTTGAATTACCCTGCTTGCTCCCTGTGTTCGAACTCTCTACATACTTGCACCTATACATCTTTTATGTAGAGTTAAAAATAAATTTTAACTCCACATTAGTTCTAATTTATTGATCTTTAGTGTGGGTTAATTGTTGATTAGACATAGGATTTGTGTGGTCAATACACCGACTGTTGACTCGCCTTGTGAGTTGACACGACCGCATCGAATCCCGTGTTTATCACTAACATTACTCGACCCTAAAATCAACCAAAAAGAAATTTTTTTGTCTTGGGGCAAGTAACCCCTCATTGTCTTCATTTTACATTGCTCGCGCACACACTAAGGATTAGTGCCAAAATCCCATTTCAGCCCCCTAAGTGTTTGCGCAATTTTTGGACTTCTCACCTAACTCTAAAAAAGACAAGATACAAAGACTTTATTTGTGATCTTCACCGAGTTGAGTAGGTGAACTGAATGTTTGTTTTGCATGAGTTTTTCTTGTGATTGTTTGTATGCATTCCTAGATCATCTCTGTGCATTTGCGCCTTCTTCTTCACTCTCTTGATTTGACCTTCGTGCTCTCCTGATTATTTCCGTTTATTTTTGAGATGGACCCCTGGAACATATTTTATCCGGACTTTGCGGACTCCTCGTTCCCTCCAACCGGTCCACCTCCCATTTATCAGGAGGATACTCCTCCTATTTTTTCTGATTTTTGTACATATTTGCCTCAGCTACGGTATCAGGACTTAGATTTCTATCCACACCCATCTCCACCTCCGCATTTTCCACCTTCACATCCACCTAAGACTGAGCTATTGGAGTCACCTTTCATGGAGTCCACACTTGAGAACTTGACCCAGATGATCGATCATATGAGATAGAGGATTCATACCCTCACTAGTATAAATAAGAACAACCATGATATTCCACCATTTGATGATATGGGTTCATTCGAGTATTTCCATGAGAGATTGCAATCACCCAAAACACAAAAATGAGAAAAATTTAAAAACACAAAAAGATTTCGGGAGACCTTTGGTTGAGACAGATTGTGAGGAGAGGTTCCACTTGCCAGATCATTCATCCACACATTCATTCACTTCTAGTCCCATCTTTGACCCCGAGGATGCCATTGTATAGACCGCTCTTGGCATTCCTCATATATATGCTGATTCCAACCTTCTCCCTTGTATGGAGGAGGTCCAAAATTAAAAAAATTATTGACTGAACCCGAGGTGGTGGCCACCATTCATGAGATCATCCGTGCCCCACTTTAGCAGGCCATGACCAATTTATATGTTCCTCTTCCCAAGAAGAGAAAGCAGAGGAGTAGATTTGAGATCACATCTTGACCATGGCCACTGCCCATGCCATCACACATCGTCCTATTCCTAGAAAGAGGAACACTGCTACACCTTTCATTAGCTGCACCATCTCTGACCATACCTGTGATCACACTCTCCTAGACGACGGTGCTTCGATTAACAGTATACCCTTCTCGCTGGTACAGTCTCTTCACTTAGGTCCTCTCAAGAAAACCAGGATGATCGTTAAGTTTGCTGATGGATCAATCAAGAGACCGAAGGGTATCCTTGAAAACTCCGTCATTTTGATTCAGGGCACGAGGTATAATGTTGAATTTGTCGTTTTGGCTATGGAGACCTCCACCGGGGAGCACTCTCCAATTATCTTGGGGCGACCATTCCTCGCCTCTGCGAGGGTCTTTATTGACTATGGATTAGGAGATATTTGCTTCCGTTCTGATGTCGGGAGCGATGTGTTGATCACCACACCTATCGCAGACCAGAGACCTGCATCCCATGAGGGTGTGCTTGTGTTAGACGACCCTCAGGCCTATGACCTTTATGCAGATATTAGAGAGACATTCTTTATGACCGATGATGAGACCCGAGAATTCCTCTCCAAAGAGGAAGACTCTGAAAGCATAGAGCTTGGAGTTTCCGCTTCCTGTGATTGGTGATGCGTTGATGACATCCGCGGGATTTATACGATCGATACCATTGAGCGGAGGGCAGATTTGGAGACCAGGCATGACGAACATGAGTTGACTTCTTTCACTAATGAGTCTATTCCTGTTCATTCATATATTGATGAGACCAAGGCCGAATTTGATTTTGTTGCTTTTATTCAGGAATTCATGCCTTTTGATGAGAAAGGTGACCTAGTTGAGATCATAGAGGATGAACATAGTTTGACTACTTCCACTGATGAGTTCGTTCCTTTGGTTTTGACCTGGATGACACCTCGCAGGATGACCCTGACTTCATTACTTCCGATGATGATGAGTTCGTCCCATTTCACTTTGATATCAGCTAGACTCCCAAGGTCGGACCTAGTAGAACTACTTCCACCAACCCGTCTACACCTTCACTCCCTAGGACCATTGAGGATCTTCACCCTGTCGACCCTGATTGGCTTCCGTCCACTGTGGACCCTGATGTCGACTTTCACCATGTCAGATCCATTCCTTAGCGGTACCGTAAGAAGGTTTGCTTTCTACCTTCTTGATCCTATGTACATCCATCCTATTGTATATTCATTCATTTCCCTCTGTCTATCTACCGTACTGCTCATCCATCCCATTCTCGTGTGTGCCTTGCTTAGGACGTACTTTGTCCTAAGTATGGGGGGGGGGTGGATGAGGTGAGTGTTCAGTCATCGTTCCGTTTCATCACTCTCGTTGTTGCCTATACTTAGGGCTTCTTTCACCCTAAGTATAGGGGGAGTAATGTGTACATTCTCTCACAATCCCTTCTACCATCTCTAGATCTCTTTTATTCTTTTATTCTTTTCTTTTTTCTTTTTCTACCGAAAAGGTGTCGCCCTTTTTGATAGTCTTCTATACTTAGAACGTACTTTGTCCTAAGTATAGGGGGGTGCGCACCCCAAGCTCTTCTATTCTTGATCCTCTCCATTGTCTCCTCTTCTTGTCTATACTTAGAGATATCTTACCCTAAGTATAGGGGGAGACAGTTTGAGTACGATCTGTTCATTCCCACCCTTGACCCTCCCTATTTTGTATACTTAGGATTACTTGATCCTGAGTAAAGGGGGGGCGATCAACTTTTTCATTCATTTATTCATTCGTTTATTCTTTAGACATTTCTTTACTCAGTACGAGTTATGTCTTCTCTTTTTTCTTTGATCTATGAGGACTTAGCTCAAGCTAAGTATAGGGGGGTCGTATATACTGCGTATATACTTTAGCCATAACTCGTACTTTCGTATTTTCTTAATAAATATGGCTAAAAACACTATTAAAATTCATTAAAAACCTTACTTAAAAGATGTTATTATTCCTCAAATTCTTTTTATATTTATTGATTAATAAATTAGGTGAAAATGTTTTTTGCAAAATATTTGAAAAATAGTTTGAAAATCTTTTTGGAAAATCTTTGAAAACTATTTGGAAATATTTTGTTCAATATTTTCAAACTTTGTAAAAATTGTTTTGCTTGTAAAACTTATTTTATTTATGTGAAATAAATGATTGAAAAACAACTTACAAATGGTTTAAAAATGGTTGCAAAAATATTTGATATATATATACTGTTTGCAAAAACCTTTGCAAAATGATTTTCAAATGTGTGAATATGTTTGTAAAATTTGTTTGCAAAAATTATTTTGGACTATAGTTTTTCAAAATTATTTATAAAATGATTTTCAAATAAGTTGGAGGAATATATACATTACACTAAAATTCATTATATATACTAATAAAATTGACCACTTACCCTAAATTCTTAAAATCCACTTCTTGTGAATATAGAAGCATCCCTGTGTAAATATTTGTACCTAGTTTTCAAGCCAAAACATTTTCAAAAAAATCCCAAAAACATTTGCAAAAGTAAAAATACCAAAACATTTGAAAAACTTTTTGAAATACAAAAAAATGCATATGCATCATCCTTTTCAGAAATCCTTAAAAAATTCAAAATCTTTGAAAATTGCATCACAAAAATATTTTCTGCATTCTACATAGCATTAACATGGCATTAGCATTTTTCGGATTGAGTTTGATAGTTGAACACGTCTAAATAAATCCGAGATTGGAGCTTGGTTGGACCTTAAAATCTACCTAAAAACATGAACCTTACAGGAGCTGGAATTGAGGTACTTCACTTCTAGTTGACTTAATTCTTTGAGGATCACGAGACTTGGTTCAATGGATTCTTGATTGTCTAAGAAGAGTATTTCAGAGCACACGCATGACTCTTGTTGATAATGACCTAACTTGGACACCTGCACCTTTCACTTGTCTCAACTCATTTGGAGTGGTGAGGGGATTGGATTTGCAGGTATGAGACGCACACAAGTGGAAACATTTGTCCTCCTCTAGGGAGGGAAGTGCACCCTAACCCGTCCAGTGATGAGGAATTCTAAAGATAGGAGAGTGTGGGTTGCAATAAAGCTTCAAAAGAGGGATGGTCTACTAGCTCAAGAGGAAAAACTCCTTATGTATATGCTGCTTAAATAGTATTTCAAAAAAAACTCCAAAAAAGTGGACATGCCTTTATAAAAAATAAAATGTCTGCCGGAGTGTACATATTTGTATAGTCAATAAGCAAGCTTGAGCTTCAAAGTTAAATCATGTGAGCCTACAGCTGGATGACTTGACTACACTGGTCTTGCATCCTAGGATAGGTATCTACACTGGCTACCATCCATTCTTCTCTTCACCCCCTCCTCTTGAGATGGTTGTCACTTGAACTTAGAAGGGAATACCCTGTTCCTCAAGGAAGGAGTTATTGGATTGGGGAATCATTGGGTTGTCATACTGGAGAAGTCAGTCTCTTTGTCATTTCAATTGGGGAGAGCCACCATCACATACACTGTACGAGTCAGATTCATAGTCATAAGGGTTTGCGTATGAGTTGAGATATTTTGACCTGGCTATTGAGGATACTGGAGCAGAGTTTTGGGATTCTCGAAGGCTGTTGGATTTAAAATCCGATTCCCATTAAGGTTCCGCCCACACTAAAATTTCAAAGGTCCGACTTAAGCTCCAAACTTTGATTTTGTGAAGACAAGTTTGATAATTAAATTTAATCCATCTTTCTTCTTTTTTTTCTTTGTTTCTCTTTTCTACACTTATTGCATAAGTGTTTTCTAGGGACTAGCAAAGGCAAGTATAGGAGGATGATGAATCTCCATTTTCATCATCTTTATTCTATCATTTTGGACTTAAAAACCCTAGTAAATGCGTGTAAACACCCTTAATTTAGGCATTTTATCATTCATGCATCATGGTGTAAATATTGTATAAAATACGATTTTAATGACAAAATTATAGAATAAAGAAAAGAAAAGAAAAAGAATAAAATATTGAAAATATTTTATGACCCGAAACCCCGAGACCTAGGCGTCTCGATGACTAGGTCGACGAGGAATAAAGTAGGGGGAGATAAGGGCCAAAATACCAACTATTTATTTTTATTCATTTTCCTTTATTTTGGGGACCTATTTTTAGTTCCACTTTTATACTTCAAATAAAGAAACTTTGTACATGAAAGTTGTAGAGAATTAAATATAGAAAAATATAAAATTGATTTCATATAAAAATAATGTACAGATAAAAAGTTATGAGCTGAATAAGTTTCCAAAACCTCAACTTCCCAGATCCATATCTCTCAAATAAAAACTCGAAATGTATCAAAATTACCTTTAATTGTATATAATTTTTAATAAGCTATTTAATAAAGGTAGTTTCATATTTTTTGGAGTTACCGTTTGAAAGTTGTTTTGGACCCCTATTGTATACTTATACCGATTAAGACACTCATTTTATTTATTATTCATTGTTTTTATAATTTTATAATTTTATAATTTTATAAATAATATTTATAATATATGTACATATTAAAATAGGATTAAAACACTTAATAAAACACAAAAATAAAATACTTGTATACAATACATATGTATAATTCCTATAAATATGCTTATATAGACTATACATCTATTTATTTAAATGTATATAATACATCAAAAAAATAAAACAAAATATATTTAAGTTTATAAAATTAAGTTAAATATAAAAAATAATAAACAAAATTAATAAAATTAAATATACAAAATAAAAATAAAACATTAAAATATATATATGAATGTACCTATATAGCCCTTAAAAGGGAGCTTGTAATTTTAAACCTCTAAAAAATAAATAAAAATCAAAATAAAATAATTCAGAAAATAAGACATATTTTTTTATTTAATAACATAAAGATAATAAAATCGTTTATTATTTTAAAATGAATTTAGG